>JAWWMO010000083.1:74697762-74733843 GCA_035047845.1 Dendrocincla fuliginosa | reverse complement strand
CTCTTTGTGTCAGTGTATTTATTGTAATATCTTTCATTAAATTGTAACTCTGACTTATAACCTCTCTTGTGGTGGGTTCATTTCTCCTGCCGGTTTACCTTCAAACCAGCACAAGTTGCCAGTGGAAACGAAGCAAGTGAGCAGGTACTGAGTATTGCTTCAAAATTTGCAGAACTTCTGCTGCTGAGTAGCCTGTGCCCTAACAGTTAACACTAACCATGCACATCTTGAAGTTTCTTCTATGTTTTGGATGCCTCACTCATTTGCACAGAACATCTGTATGAGAATTTCTCTTCCAGAAAAAGAGAAGTATTAATGCAATCTCAAAGAACTCATCTTTGGGTTACACCGTAGGAAAATTAACCTATAAATACATATGATGCTTCTAGGGTTTTCTTGCTAAGATAAGCCTGAAAGAGTAAACAGGTATAAGACAGTCACTAGACTTGAGGTGATTAATGTACAAGAGCTGGATACTCAGTGCAGAGGTAAATGCACATTTACTTATAGACAGGGTATCAGTTACTTTCGATAGCTGTGCTTGAAAAGTCACCTCACTAAACCCACTTCAGGTGCTCAAAGCAGATGTTTATGCTGGGGTGCAGTGCTGATAGACTGATCTTGTCTGTGGAAGGAATAACCAGAAACTTATTCATTTTGAGGCTAAACCAAAGTGAATTTTGCTCACTGAATGGGACTCAGGATACAGTGTCACTCCTTCACAACAGCCGTTGCCAGGCAAAATCTTGTTGTTAAGAGGCAGAGACAGTATTGCACTCTTATGTGAATACTGCAGGGCTGACCAAGTGTATTTCAGTGAACGCATTTGCTAGCATTACATTTCTGTTGTCTGTGTGATAAAGTATGCAAAATGATGCAGCTTGAAGGAAACTAATGAGCAGACACATGAGCTGAATTACAAAGCAAATTTCAGGAAATAACTTCTTTCAAGCACAGGCAGAATTGGGTAATCAGTCACAAATGACAAAGGCAATATTGCTTTTCAGAGTATGTACTGCATTGCAGCACATAATTAACACCTAACATTACAGAGCTCTGGAGGCAATTTTGTTACAGTGAGAGGAAAAGGAAAAATTGGTGAACCTGAAATCTAATAGTATTTCTTGAGTGGAATAAGAAGAAGAAAAAAAAAGAATAAAGAGAATGCTAGTCTCTTTGTTCTAGTTTTCTCTCTTTGCAAGCTTATATGAAGTCATGAAGTAGTAATCCTTTCCAATTCCAATCTTAGAATTTACTATAAATGGTATAAGTGTAATCTGTCTTTCTTTAAAATTATTCCAGACCTTTAAACAACAATCCAAAATTTAAGAAAACAGCTTTTTTTTTTTTAAATTTAATTTGGAGTCTGACACTTGTCCAGTTACTTACCAGCTTGACTCCTGGCTCTGTGATGAGATGTACTTCAGAAAGCTCCTCTTTTTTAATAGCCAAACCTTTGAAAGGAGTTTTCCATCCTACTTTTAGGAACAGTTCACAAGTTCTGAGAAACTGAATATCTGACTCTAAGTCAAGCTGCAGCCTAGCAGGTAAGGGGTAAATTTTTCTAATCTGTTATTTCGTTAAATTTTTAATAGAAACTTAGATAAATATGTGTCACATTAAATTAACCTTGAAGTTGTGATGGTGTAAGAGTTCAAATAGTTCAAGACATTTCTGATGTTCTTGTTGATATATAGCAGTATCTCAAATTTACAAAAATATCTATAACCTAAAATATGGAAAGGTATGATTTCTTCCTTGAAGTAAAAATATAGATTGCATGTCTAAAATGAGGTCTACTATGAAATACAATGTCACTACTAAAATGCACTAATGCAACAAAAACTCATTCTGAACCACATGGGATTTTTGGCAGTACCTTCAAAACTGTTTTATTGGTTAGAAAAGCTGTTGGAAATTGTTAAGGGAAATAATCATATTTCATACATATTTCTGGATACTATCAATGTACCTATTGTCTTGTGGCCATTCAGAGAAACAGATAATATTATAAATAATTTTACACATTTGAATGTTATATTCCAATTTACTAATCTGCTATCCTTTAACTTCATTGCAGCTGTTATTTTTCTTTCTTCTGCTCAGTTGTCTGTTTAAAAAGTTGTGGGTTTTTTTTTTTAATTTTGGTCATTTTTATTAGGAAAAAAAACATCTCTTTTCTTCTGCATTTAGTAGGCATCTCTCAGTGTGCATTTATGTGTGTATTAGGTTTGCACTGAAGCATGTATTTTTTTCTTTTTTTACAGATACAGCAAGGAAAGACAATGTATTTAAAAGTTCTGTTTTATTATTTCTATAACTTGATTTGGATTTTTACACAAGAGAGCTCAAAGATTTTTTTCTTAATCTGTGCTAAATCGAAATCAAGTTAGAAATAATTTTACGCCTTTCACTGTTGACTCTTTTCATTCACCACTATCAGCCTCTTGCTTTCCCTTACAATAATATCTGCTATTTTCTTTTTCATGAACAAGATACAAAGCAAAAAGTAATATTCTTTCATTAAATATTGCTGTGTTACTCTGTGGTGACAGAAGCTTTCTATTTTTAGTGGGTTTTTTGCAATTAAAGACTTCTTTTTTTCTTAATGAAAAATGTGCTTCATACCTTCTTTAAACTTTAAAATGAAAAACTATCCTTTTCAACAAAATAGAAAAAAGCGTACAAATTCTATCTGCTTCAACACCTAGACATCTAACCAAAGACAATAAGAAATGGATGGCAAATAATGAGATTGACAAACTGCAAAGAACATAAAGGCTTTTAGAATATTTGGATTTATTTGCATCTTAAACCAGTAGTGCTGGTGTGTCATTACCATGGTGAAAATGAAACTGAAATTTGATCTGTATTTTACAGTGCTGGGCAATTTCTTGTTGGGAATTTCTCTCAGTCTCAACTCAGTTTTTGTAAAATTTATAGAGAAGGTAGAAAATAGTCTGAAATACTTCTGAGTAGCCACTTTTTTTCTGAGTTGCAAGAAAATATTGCTACAAATAAATCTGTTACAGTAACTGTTCTGGTTTTAATAATTGGAAAAATAGTTAAAATCAAATTCCAAAATTATTTTCTTTAGAACAGTAAAATGTCTTTGCTACCAGAGGATAGGGTGTTTTGTTTTGTTTTTTTTTGTTTGTTTGGTTGGTTGGTTTTTTTCCTGTATGTTAGCAGAATCTGACAATTCAAAATAAAAAGATCAACATTTTAATAAAATCTGGAATTGCCCAAACTCCATTTCAGATCAGGTTTTTTGTGTGGTGTTGTTTTTTTGTTTTTTTTTTTTTTTCTGTTGAGGTTTTTAATTACACTTTTCAGAGAGAAAATATTGGATATTAAAAAATAAAATAATAATAATAAAAGAATAAAATTCTTTTCCTAATGATATTAAATAAAACAAATTATTTAATTAATATGAAGACATACAGATAGAATCTCAAGTTTTTTGAAGATTGTTCCATTTACAGAGATCCTAAAGACAACAGAATTAATGGCTTTTTTAAAGAGATATGCAAAATCCTTATAAAAGAGTTATGCTGTCAAAAGTTCTGTATAGTATTTTGAATAGTTAAGATAATTTGAATATTTTGAATAGTTAAGTGTGTTAAGAGAATCTCTCAAAATTGTATAGCACTTACATTTTCCTGTATTAGAGATTGTCTATTCAGATGGCCACATTTGGGACTCATTCTTGTTTATCTAAATTTTGACCTTTTGTTTATTTTAAGAAAGAAAAGATGAAGAAGAGAAATGAAAGACAAATAAGGTTCTGTCAGAATAAGGGTATTTAGGTAGCCGTTCTTCCTGCAAGGCCAGTAACTTGTTTCAAACTATTCTCTTTCTTTTGTTGCCAATGTGTTGCCAATGACACACCTCTGCAGTTACTGTGCCCTCTACTATAAATCTGACTTGAAAAGGTTGTGTGAATGTTTACACAGATGTGTATGCATGTGTTTAAAAATATATGACTAAATTTACTTAATCTGTACACAATTAAGAGTTGGAACACCATTTGTTACTGTGATCCAGAGGCTTCCCCAGTCAATACTGACTAAATATCATATTTAAGGGTCATTCATCAAGCTACCTTTCTGTTTTATCTGCCGTGTTTACAATGATGTATGACTAGAATGAAGAGCAAAGTTCTAAACAAATGAAAAAAAAAAAAAAAAAGCCTGTGCACCTGTTAGTGTTTAGTTCATGGGGTGAAGAACATGATGTAAGGGTAAGCTCCTTCTTCATTAAGTCTATTCGATCAAGGGCCTTTCCAGGGCAAAAAGCAATAAGTGAAGAGGGAGGTGATAACTAAAACCACATAGAGATATGAACTTAGTAGATCAGGGATAAAGGATACATGGTCAAAGACTAAAAGTCTTCAGTTACTAACTGATAGGCCATTAACAAATTCAACACAATAGCTTTGGAGAGGACCGCTTGGATTTTTGTAACTGACAAGAGGGGGAAACTAAAGGAATATAAGGAGCTGGGATATTCAAGTGGCATTTATGGGACCATGCAAAACTCAGCAAGGAATAGTCAAGAAAAGGGTCATGAGGAAAAACAAAGCTGCAGTAGTTTCATGTAACTTCTCATTTCTAATGTATCTTTTACATTTCATTTACTACATAAATCCATACAGAAATTTTCTGGAGGAAGTACCTTTTTTTTCATAAGAAAAATATTTTTTTCTCATTTAAGATATTCAGTAGTTAGAAAAAATGAAAATACAGTAATTTAGTGTTATAAGGAGATGCAATATTCACAGAAACAAATATTTTATTACTTTTCAAATACAAAGTATCAAAGGTCTTCATCTCTTCTTACTCTCTTATTATGCATAAACACATATATGAATATCAAAAATATGCAATTTTAAAACTATATAATAGCAGAGAGTGTTATTCCTGTGTTGAAGAATAAATTTTTATTTGTATATATGGCTTATAATTTATTTATTTGTGCAGAAGTCAATAGGTTCTGCAAAATTTTCAGTTTTGATATCATACAACAAAGGGCTTGTTGTAAAATTGTATTCAAAGTTGAAAGTTGAGACAAAGAGATATTTTTGCAACAGTTGTTCTGTGTAGGCTTTTCTGGGCACAAACTGAGGCAGGGCAGGTTTCGTATTCTGTCAGATTTTGAGCAGAACATATTGTTTTTAGCATGTCTTTCACTCAAATTGTTGGTATTGAGACTGTATTCCAATTGAAATAATTTTCTCAAATATTTATAATTTATTATTTATATTTTATTTATAATATGTATATATTACTTAGGACATTCAGATACAGTTTTAGCAATACTTTTAGATTTTCCCTACATACAAATGAATAATTTTCTAATTTACAGAGTTTCCTTGGAGTAAAAGTGAAGGCACATATTCCAAGTAAACAGTATTAGTATAAATTATTTTTTTTTTTTAAATTGCAACATTAATAGAAGTCTTAGCAGATAGCTTGTAAAAAAAGTTGTCACATAACATTCAAATTAGAATTTTTCTAGATGGCTAAATTTTTAAAAAGCTACAATTTTGTTCCATCTTCAAACTCCTTTGAAGTAGAAGTTCTAAGTTTTCACTATCTTTCTTATTATCGATTTCTTCATTGGTAATGAAAATCCACTTTCTCAAGTATTCTTATATGTCATGTGACACAAACCACTTCATATTTGAGTAGAATATCCACTTTTTCATCTTTTCAAATAGGCAGATCTATGAGGTTTAACTGCATCTATCTCATGTTCTTTTTTCCAGAATTTAGATGCAAAATGGATGTTCTATTATAAAAAATTTCCTCCTCCTAGATCTGTAACTAAATATTTTTTCCAGATCTTGTCAAAGTTATCGATGGTTTTATTTCTGAAAATGTTCATGTCCTTTATAAAATGAATTACTACCTACTTTGCTTCTGCTGCTTTTGAAAACTTGGAGGCAGTGAAGGAATACGTAGCATGCAATTTCTGTTGGAAGCCTTTCTCTTCCACTTTTTTTTTTTAATTAAAAAGTCATTATTAATCCTATTTTTGCAGAGAAAATGTGAAATTTCTTGAATGAAATTTCTTAATCATGAGCAGAATCTATTTCAATATTCTGAAAACAAATGCTCCTTATTGAGAGCCAGAAGTGATCAGAAGTTAGTTTCCTTTACCTCTCCTGTTCTCTGTTGGCAAGTGGCCTATACTATCATGTGAAATACTAAAAGCAGTGACTCTGTTGACACAAAAAGTAAGAAAAAATGAAAAACAATGATAAGCAATGAAGTATTTACAATACACATGGTCTATATGCCAGTTATATCAGCTGGGAAAATGAGATAAATTCTTTACAGAAAGCCCTTGCACATTGATTTTAGTACTATTGAAAAATCCCTTAACTGGAATAAAAAAAAAAAAAAAGAAAATTAAAACTTTCTGTAATGTATTTATTGTCAGTAGTTGTCTTCTGTGAGACTACTGGGCTATATTAGTCAATACATTTTAATTCTATTAATTATAAAGCCACAGAGGTGATCACATGGACAAAGCAATCGACCTGATTAAGCAGACTTGTAAGGTTGCTTATTCTTGTATTATAAAGAACATTGAGATAATCCTGAAATAAAAGGTGAAAACGGGATTAATTTTCTAGTCTGCAGATGAGGATTTTGTACATCCTTGAAAGACCATTGAGATTCTCTCACTGTCCAGAATCTAGTTGCTTATAATTGACAAGATTAATGGTTACAGATCTCCAGAAACATATGAATTGTGATTTGTACTTTTGGCACAAATTCCAATGTTTCCCTGCTTTAGTGTCTCAAGTTATAATATAGAGACAATCTCGAAAGAGTTTTTTGCGGAAAAACTCCGTAAGTCATTAATTAGTGCACTACTGTGAGTTGAAATACATTTTGTTCAAAAGTTACTCTTATGAATGTTTTAATTGTTGCCACTGTGTTAGAACTGTGTTGAAAGGCATTTGGTATTTTAAGGAATTGAGGGGAGGCTAATGAAACAACAGTGAGACTGAAGGAAGAGAAATTTTAATTAGCACTTTTATTCCCGTATTTGATTAAGTTTTGGTACGTTGTTGAGTTTGACACTTTACCAAAAATTAGAACATATTTGTTGAGTAAAATGTGAATGTTAATTTTCATACACCAATTCATGGCTTGCAAACTGCACTGACTGGAGAACATTTATTTTTATGCATACAGCATTTGACATTACCACTATTAAGCTTTACTTGAAGTTTGGTAGTGAGCCCATGGAGCAGCCGCTAACAAAATACTTATTTCTTCAGTGTCACAAAGCTAGATTTATTTTCTCCCACCCGGAGCAAAAAAGAAAGAATAAACATTTAGTAACTCATAAGAGAATCCATAATTGTAATGTTAATTTTATGTGATGTACTTGCTACTTACTTCCCAGTTACTGCAAATAGACCAGTTGTATTGCATTTCTAAACGTAGTACTCTCATTGGTGTTATATAATTTCAAGTCTGTTTATTCACAGAACAAGTTCATTCCACTGTAGTGAAAAATGAAATGGCTGGTCATATATTTTCATACCTATTTCAGAACTCAGTCTAATTAGCAACAGGAGTTCTTGTGAACATTTTGTACCCATGCCTCAAAGCTTGTTCCTTGCTGACATCCCGTTCATGTTCATGTGGTTAGTGCCTACCTGTTCTATAGTTATTCATGCACTTGGTTGTGAGGTGTTATTCCAGAAATTCACAGAGTATTGTGAGTTCTACAGCTACACAGAAAATGAAAGTAAGGCTGCAATTGAAGATTTCAATTATGTTAAACCTCCTTCATGAAAAAAAAAAAAAAAAAAAAAAAAAAAAAAAAAAAAAAAACACAGAAATCCTACTGGAGCAAAGATAAATTTATATAAACTTAATTAATTTGGAATATACTGGTAGTCCTGTTTGGGTTTTTTTTGTTTGTTTAACATATAGACCACTGTTAGAAGATAATAAAAGTTGAAGAGAGTGTGTCACTGGAATGATACCTAGCGTTTTGGAAAAGAACTAGAGCCTCTAGAGGGTAGAACATGATCATTACTTCTTGAGCAAAATAAAATGCCAGGCATTCTTCTCATCAGAAGATTCATCATGGTTGTGGACTCAAGAATGCTTGGATTATAGGTGAATCACAACATAAAACATAAGAACCTATGTTAATATGAAATCCAATAGACCTTTAAATATTCAGAGAAACATATAACCATGAATAGTTTCTGACATTTATATTTACTATCTCATTTCTTCTGCTCCATTACTTTGAGATACAGCCTAATAGATATTGTGGAAAACAGGGCCTTAAGAATCC
The DNA here is from genome assembly GCA_035047845.1 of Dendrocincla fuliginosa. Lineage (NCBI taxonomy): Eukaryota > Metazoa > Chordata > Aves > Passeriformes > Dendrocolaptidae > Dendrocincla > Dendrocincla fuliginosa. The sequence continues at coordinate 74,725,509 of JAWWMO010000083.1, read as the reverse complement.
AACATGAGCTGTTTGCATCAGGTTATTACATTTTTTCAGCAGCTCATTCCCTCCCAGACTAATCACCCCCGATTCAGACATTTCAGCTATGGCTAAACCATAAAGAAAGTAGGGCTAACCCTCTAGCTGAGGTACCAATCTTTGTGCATCTCCACAGCTGCTCTGCTGGCATTCACACTGGTGTGGTTTCAGTCTCTGTCAAATTAGTGTGCTTCGAAATGGCGCCCAGGTACGATTTAAGTGAAGAGCATAGGGAAGGGGCTGTTCCCAGCTGGCAGTATAGATTAAGCATATCTGTCTGTGGTAGGAGAAGAAGGTAGGTTGTAACCATATGGAGACGAACTCAATGCTTGGCTTTATGGGCAGAGAACAGTTGCTGGCCTGTTGTACGCAGCATAATTTGTAGCCTTAACAGGGAGATACTCATAAACTCCTTTGAGCAATACCTTTTGTGATTCATCTTTTGTGTCCCATACTAGATTTTAATCTACTTGAAAAGTATCCGTTGTTTCATATCCACTTCTCTCATTGTTTTCCAGGGATAGCACATCTATAACCTGTCCAGGCAACCAGTTCCAGTGTTTCACCACCTGCATCATAAAATGTCCTCCTTATATCCAATTATCTTCTTCTTATTCTTTTTGCTTAAAGCCTTTTTGCTATCACCACAGGTTCTGATAAAGTTTGACTTCGTCTTTCTCATAGGATGATTTAAATATTGAAAGGCCACAATAAGTCTCCCCAGAGCCTTCTCTTCTTCCTCCCTATGTCCTGGCAGACAGTCCTCAGCTAAAAGCGAAGGTAGAAAGGTGCAATTCTTTGCCTTCAGTGTGACTAGCCACTTATAAGACTTTGCAGTTGTGGTAAAGAAAGTATGGATGTGTTGGGAGCTCTTTGAAAGATTATGCTACTTGGACATCTCCACTCTACTAAGGCTGCTGCAGAACTATTGACATCAATGAGGCAGAGTCCATAACCTGTTAAAGTTATAACCTGTCTTTGTGAAGTTTGATATGAATTTATTTTTATATATTGCCATGGATGCATTAATGTAAACCTGCAATATTTAGAGATTTGATCAAAGGAAATTATCTTAGATAAAACTCGCTTTTTTATTTATTTTTGTATCTGCTTCACATGGGTTATTGGTAGTCTCAAGGCCTGAGGAAAAAAACATGGCAAAAAACTCATGTGGTGAGAGGGCCTTGAGGAAAAAGTGGGAAGATGTTAGTATTTATTGGATAGTAGCAACTAAAGAATTGAGAAATTAATATTATGAGTTAAAACTTTAGTGAGGAGAAGCATATTAACACAAAAAGAGGCAAGTTAGAGAAATCTGATTAGATATTGCCTGCAGAATATACAGTCTATAGAGATGTCAAGATAAAAAACAACTTTTAGAAATAAACAGAACAATGACTGGGCAATAGCAGCAGTAGCATATAAAGTAAATTTGATCTAGGCAAGATCTTTAATTTGATTTGCCCACTTGGATGAAATCTGAGAGAAAAAAAAAAAAAAAAAGCTGTAATAAATGAGTTATCGAAGGGAACAAAACTGCCACAACTTCAAGAAGGGACACAACCCTAACTTGTTAGTGGTGTCTAAGCACATCAGTTGAGAATTGACATCAGCATTTCTGAAATTAAGAGGTTCAGTAGTAGGTGTGAGTGAAAAAAGCTAATCCCTGATCCAGATTTCCACAGTTGCATATTAGCAAAGCAGTTGGTAGCAAAGGGCTACCAGTTTAGACACAGATTTTGCACATATTTGTAATATATTGCATTGACTTCCACTGGAAATCAATCAATGCGTGTTTAGTGAACTGAAACTTTCCTAATATTCTCAAGTTTTTTTTATATTGTAAAACTGAGTATCTCTTGCCTTCATATGTCTAATGTTTCTCTCCTGAACAGTAGGTATGAGGGCACTGTGAAAGTAAGAAGTTTTGTGAATATGGCTTAAAGTAACTGACTGTGGTAAAGTGGTTCTGTTAGGATGCACTTAGCTGCATAAACCACAGCATATCACCAGTCCAGGTGCACACTCTAAACACTGACCCTCATCAGGAAGTTACATATGCTTCTCTGTGATTTAGAGAAATAGAACTGAGCCTACTGGGGGCAGTTTTCTTGATACCTTTTTCTTTACCTGATCACTTTTAGGGTTCATGGGCTTTCAAGACTCTTATCATGTAGAAATAGCAACCCCATGAATTTAGGAAGAATTTTCCAGTATTGTCATCTCTGTTCAATGAATTTATTTGCAAAACCTGACATATTTTGTGGTTTGCCTATGCAAGGTGATATTATTTGTGAGAATAAAAATTTCCTTCACTATGAACTAGAAAAGTTCTAGAAAATAGAAAACACTACATTTTGATGATGCATTTTCAAGTATTAATCTACTACTTTCCTTCTAATGCCTGTTTTGTTAGGCTTTCTGTTCACATAGACCAGTGATAAAGATGTTCAAAAAGTGTCTTCACGGGCTTTAGTTTCTGAGTGCAAAATTTACTAGCTTCAATAAATATCTCTGTTTTAATTAGCACCTTCTTGAAATGAAAGAAGTTTCTCCATATCTCCAGCATGAGGAAATAAGAATGTAGGTAAAACTTACCCCAAGAAAATTACAGAGAAGGGTGAATTCTGAGTGCTATTAGGAGTTTAATCCTCTCCAGTAACTACATGAAAAATAAAGCATACATGGTTTCTTTGCAGAGGAACCAATTCCAGAAAATAAAAGAAGATATTACTGTATCTTAGTGAGGTAATAATACTTCGTAATTTTCTCATTATCCTGCATTAGTATTTAACTATTCCCGGAAATCTTCTGTCTTGCATTAGCACACATACACACTCTCTCCTCCTCTGAAAAAAAAGCAATATGTGGCCTACTTCTGATCCATCACTCTGCTTTGTGCGATTTCATCTAAGAAGGAAAACCATCAAAACGCAACCCATCTGCCAGCAAGATTCCTGAAGCGTTCTTCTGCAAATAGGGCCTTTAAAAGTCTTTTGCAATTGCCAACAAAGTTGTATCCTGTTAATTCTCCTGTTCAGTTATTCATTTTATGTCAGGTTGCAACAATCTAAAACACTTTTTAGTTAATGAGGTAAAGCAAATTTTCAAACGTGGAAAAGTACATTTATAAATATTCACGAGTGGGAGATACTGATTTAAGAAGAGTTTGGTATCCTCTTCCATTAGCTCTTAATGGAAGCTGTGATCCTAACTTTCCCTTTGTCTTTTTTTGAAGACCTTTCAGTTATAGTTCAGCTATTGACTTCTGCAACATTCAGGCTCTGCTGTTGTCACTGTTAAGTTAAGCAATGCATGAAATTAGTATATTTTCAAGTCACAGTATATTTTAGCCACCAAAACATATACAGTGATCTTTGTGTGGTACCTTTTATTTGTTGAAAAAAGGTCACATGAATCTAGAATAAGGAATCAAGAAGACATTTAAGATAAAATTTTTAAATATAATGAGAAAATAATTTGAGTTTCATAGAATAAAAAAATAATATCATGGTTAGGAACCTAACCATGGAGGGAACCTTAAAAATTATCTAGTTCCAAACCCCTCCCCAGGCCCACCATGGGCTGAGATGCCACTCACTAGAGCATGTTACTCAGGGTCTCATCCAGCATGGCCTTGAACACTTTGAGGGATGGGGCATTCACAACCTCTCTAGGCAACCTGTTCTGGTGCTTCAGCACCATCGAAGTTTAAAATTTCTACTAAGATATATAAAGACATGAAGTCATCTGATCTCAAATATGCAAGTCCAGTGATAGTGGTTCATATAGGATAGAAATTGGACTGTAATGCAATACAGCTTGGAACATATATAGGTATACTATTTTAATATTTTACCAAATCTAAAAACCCCTCATAATTATATATTACCATGCAAATTGTGTACTAGTTTGTGCACTATTTTTTGTAAATTAACACTGTCCCTCTTAAAATTGTTTCTATTTTATTCTCAACATCCAACACAATCAAAAGGTACCCTCCCCCCTGTATGTATCTGGCTATTTTATCTGTAAATAACTAGTAAATATTCAATGGTAAAAGCACCCTTAATAAAAAATTTAGACTTTAAAACGAATTTGATAAGATTGCTAGTTGCCACCGCTACATTTATACTAAAATAATTATTTGAAATTACAGAAATTAAGACTTGGTTCTGACAGCAGTCTCAAAGAAAGCATACCAGTGTTCAAACTCTAAATAACATTAGCTAATTCAATTACTTTAACTCTGATTTAACCTGAAAAATTAGTTAAAAGTCTCAGTTTAATTTGGATTTATGTTTGTTTGGGTTTTTTGTTGGTATTTGTTTATCTGTTTGTTTAGGTTTTGGTTGTTTTTTTTTGTTTTTTGTTTTTTTTTTTTTTTAATCGAGCAAGTTGAATATAATTCCAGCTCTTACATTTGTAGTTTTAATTTTTTAGAGGAGTACATTTTAAGTCAGGTAAAATCTGAATTTTCAAATGCAGTATTTTGAGTTCAGCATTATTTTGCTTATGAATCTTATTAAAACATCACTTATTTTAAAATGTGTGTATGCTGTGTGTTTTGACTTATATTTTTTCCTTCCTTGACATGTTGTTTCACAAATTGTTTTGTTCTAATTAAATACCTGAAGTTCTATTTTTTGGAAAAAAATTATCTATATTGTTTATAAATATTGATAAGTATGTAAACACATGGACAAATAATTAGAATTATTAAATATATATTCAACTTTGAGATCTTTGTGCAATTGTGTCAGATGTAAAACATTTAAAATTTCACTGTGTATAAAAAGGACATTTTGTACAGCTTTCGGTAAAGATCTATAATGAGTAAATAGAGTTTACTTAGTGTTTTAAAGTTGCATTGGTTCTGAAATAAGTAGCTAGTGTGATGGTCCCTGACTGTTAGGTACTAAGTTTATACTTAGAATTGTTTCAGTATCAGTATTCTGTTAGCTTTCAGTAGTCACATGCACATTTGAATATTTGTAAATGCTTCATGGATATTAACTGTTCCTTAAATGTGTCTCTACATTTTTTTAGCTAGTAGTTTTTAAAAGAATGATGTTTTTTCTGTCCAAGGAATGAGAGTCCTGTTGACAATTTGAAAATCATTACTACTTTCTTGCAGTAGAAGCAGTTTTCCCTCAGCTCCAAATGCCTATTTCCCTGGCTCCAGACCTGAACTCCACTAGCCAAGCCATAGAGAAGTTAGGTATTCACCAGCTTTATTTCTGTAATGATACCTTTTTGTTCAGCTGTAACTGCTGGTCAGATTGCTCTGCTCTGTCAAGAGCTATTTCTCATCCCACAGCTTGAAAATCACCCCCTTGATTTTCAAGCACTTCCATTTCCCAGTTCCAAAGTGATAAGAACCTATAAACAGGTAGGAATGGCCTAGCTAAAAAGTTCATTTTTCATGTGGCCTTACTAGACAATTGGATCTGCCTTTACAAATACAGCTGCATTATTCACATCAGAAATGGCATATGCCCACTAGCTCAGAGCACAGGAGAAATTAGTATGACAGCTTCCACATAACCATAAATTAAGGTGGTTTTTCCCTCCCACATCTGGCTGTAAATCTTTCTCCCCATTTCAGTGTTTTTTTTCAAGTCCCTAGAGACTGCTGTCTTCTGTTGAGTTTGTTTGTGCAGATAGCACAAGGCATTTTGGAAATAACACTTAGCATTTTGAAATGAATTTACAGTGGACAAGGGAAATCTGACAACTTTCAAAGGTAGGTATCAATGTCAACTCCTTTTAGGTCCAGTTTAAGCTAACCATGTCTTCCTGAAAGTGCTGGACTTTTCTCCCTTAAAAAAACCAAAACCCCAAAAAAACCAAGACAACAACAACAACAACAAAAACAACTTACAAAAGAGCTTTCATGTAAGGGAACTAATTTAAAAAGCAGATTTTTGGCTAGCTGTTGATTAAAAAGTCCCTACCAAAAAAGTTGCACAAAGTTAATACTGACTTTCTAATAGCACTGAGCTGAAATCCAATGTGTAGGCACTGCACACACTGACTGGTTAATTACAGTTATCCACTGGCATATCTTGCAGTGTACAGAATTCTGAAGTATTTCTGTCAAGTTTATAGACAATTTCTTTTGATATAGGCCACTAAAAGAAGATGCACAAACATTTTTTCTCACATTCAGAAAGTTATTGTTACTCTGGATGCCTGGATAAATCTAAGTAATGAAGTAATCACTTTTTCTATACATTCCCCCTAATACTCAAGAAGTGCCATAACTGTTTTCTTGTGTGATAATATTAACTGTGGAAGCACCTAAACGGCATTAATTATCCTGAGATGTCATTATTTTTTTTAGCCACATATCTTCTGTATTAAAAAGGATAAGTAGATAATGCAACAAATTGCAACAAGTGCAACTGTATCCTTACATCTCCTTTAGTCTTGCCTTTCCCCCCCCCCCCCCGCCCCCGCATCTAATTTCAGAGCTTCTTTCCGTGCAGCATATTAATGTTTTGGTTTTTGGGGTTTTTTTTGACACAAACCTGCATTACTTGAAGGTCACATTTTAAATTTTGGAGAGGTTTCTCTGGCCAGAAAATATAATCTGCTATATTAAGCAAAGATCATAGCAGATGGTAGTGTGATTTTTCTTTTTCACTTCATTGTCAGTTACCTTTCTGAATTTCAGAAGATTATATCAGGTTCTAATGGCCTCAATTTAATATTTATCATGTCAGTAAAGGTTCATTGAAGTTCCTTATACATGAAAAAAAAAAATATTTAAAACTTATTCCTGCTTTAAAAAAAATGTTCTCTGGTATTAGTATCCTTATCTTTTGGGTTTAATGAGTCTAAAAATGCTTCTTCCATGTTCTCCAAAACCAAAATGAGATAAACTAATCAGTGGTTTTCTACATTTGTGCTGAATTTACTGATTTCTTCATTGTAAAAGAATGCTTGCCCTTTTACTGCGTAATTGCACATGAGTATTTGAATTTTTAGTGCTGAGGCATTTACTGGGCCAAAACCGTGTTCTGACTTACACATGAAGAAGTGCAGTATCTCTGCTATTTTTAACCAATACCAGCTTTCTCAATAAAATAGCAGTCTACAGAGAGATAAGAAGGGATTTTTTTCTGCCTTGCTTCTTTCACCTCCCAATATGAAAATGCAGTGTCTGTAGAGGCTATTGGGAATTATGACAGAAGTCTTTGTAAATAGCACAATCTCCATTTTAATAGCCCCTTGAAACAGGAGCTGCTTGTTGTCCACATAAGGCATAGACTTTTTTAATTTATTTTTTAAGTCCTACTCATCCAAAGCTAAACTCCAAATTTCAGTTAGTGATTTTGGGGAAACTAGAAGGATAACAACCCTTGTAATATTCAAACTGATACCAAATACCAATACCAAACTGCGTAGGAAGGTCATAGTAGTAAAGAAAGAGTCAAGGGGAATGCAATTTGACACCTCTGAAATAACGAAGCTGCCTAAAGAGGAAATTCTGTCTGTTATAGGCCATTTAAGCAAATCAAGAAAATAAATCTGCATCTTAAATATTTAGCTGTAAAATGCAAAATCACAAAGTATACTTTTTAAGGGTGTGTAGCTCAAGAGACAGATTCTGGACATCTCAACATATAACAGAAATCTAATTTGATTTTTTAAGTTTTACATTATGATTTTCTAACAAAATGTGTATACCAATGTTCTGTAAGCATGACATGGCAGGCTGTCAGGGGTCTAGAGGGATCTTCACCTGATTGCATTCAGACACAGCAGAAAGAGGAAGGCATCACTGGTAATATTTAAATGTATATGCTCAAATCCACAAAGGATTTTGGATGGATGCAGGCAGCTACTTTAAGTATCAGACACAGTCCTCAAAATTACAATGTGGCTCTTTAGCATCCAATACCTGTAGGCACTTAAATTTTTGCCAGTGAATTACACTCATACAGGCAATTTGCTTTGAAATCTTTCCCAGCTTGGTAGCACTGAACATCCTAATGCATCCTAACCATTTGTCTTCAGCTGGAAACCTCTGTATAGGCATTTCACACAGACCAATCCAGAAAGTGTGTTGATAGTGAGAGGAGGAACGTGCATACCTCCTTTTACTACAAACAGCTAGTGGTGTTGTTTCCTTTTATGCAGTAGCACAACGTGATAACGCTTAGTATATTAATGCTTAGAATATTCCCCTTAGTATAGTGGGAACTTGCATTCAGTGCCCTCCTCAGCTAAGGGACACTGAATATCCTGCATCCAGTAAAAATAAAAGATCTTTACAGAGCAGTCCTGTACCAGAAAAGTAAATTTGTTCTAATAAATCCAACTATTAGGAAGTAGGAAGGAGTAAGTCTGAGAAATTGCTTAGATGTGATAGTGCTGCTCTGTTTGTGTGATACTGGCATAATAAAATATGCTGCAGCATATTTTTCAATATATGGGTCAAGATAAAAGACCACGTATACTACTGATGCAACACTGAAAGAAGGGACTTTTCAGGAGACATTTGAGTGGAGGAAAATTTGACAGTCCAGACTAGCAAAAAATAAGCATTGTAGAAAAGAAAGCAGAATACCTGAGAGTTGAAACAGAATGAAAACAAAAGTTTCTAAGTCAAATTTGATCACATCATGGCTGTGAAATACAGCTGTAAAAATAAAAGAAATGGCAATCAAGGATTAATTGTGCTATGATCTCTGATTTGCAAATGTATAGGAGTTCTTTATTTGGACTGTGCTTCCTCTTCCTTCTCCTTAATGCTTTGCTGAATCCCATGCAAGTCATTGTCTAATGACTATCCACAGTATACAAAAAGCAAACCTATCATCTGAACAGAGAGCATTTTTATTAGATAAGCAATATTATGTTCTCTTTTTACTAATATTTTACTCTGACTCAGGCATTTTTAAAGCTCATTAATTAATTACTTTGTACTTGGAGTTTTTTAACACAGTGTCTTGGGAATTTCTACTTTTACTAGCAGAAAAGAAAGCTTCCACAAATACAAAAGATACTAACAGACATTTAAAGCCAGAAATCGTTCTTGTATGCTTGCTTTAAAGGTTCAAATGTATTCTTGTTTGGCCATTTTCAAACAATTTTTTTTTATTCTTATATTCATTCTCAAGTGACTTGCTGCAAAATTCAACTCTGACTAATGCTAATTAGTCCAATAATTTGGGGGAAAAAAACCCAAACCAAATCAAACCAAACAAACCTTTTATTGTAAACATTTGCTGTCATATACTTTGTGGTTACAAGACAATAAACAGTTTAGCTCATTAACTACTGCCTAGAGTCAGTACATACTAATGGTCCACCTGCAAAATTATGAAGTGATATGAGAATGGTTGAGATGCATGCATGGATGTTATTTATCTGATATCATGTCAAGTACAAAATGAGTTTATAGCATGAGTGATCACTCTGACTCTGAATTACTGTTATTTACAGAAATATTCTTTTATAAGATTTTGTGGAGTTCAAAGGAACATATATCCCTTTACAAAGGGCAGAGAAATGGAGAGTGATCAGCTAGAAATTGCAGGCCTTTACAATAGAATGAACAATTTTTTTTTTTTTCTGTGTTTTGATGTATGTGATTGGAGCTTATAAGAATACACAGATTTCCTAACTTCCCTGATAGTTTAATAGGCAGTTCATCAAGTATTTATTATTAAAATATTTCTACACAAATGTTATATTGCTACAGAAGACTGTTATTATTTAGATGGATCTGTGGAATTGTGCTAGCCTAGGCAAGCTGTCTTTAGAACTTGTTATGCACCTCTTGCGCTCCGTTTATTTGAAATTCCTCAGAATCTCTTCCAGGTAAAATTCCAAGAACAGGAATGGTCCAGAGCATGCCTTTATCTGCTGTGAACAGCTTTGTCAATTTCATATACAAAGCTACAGGTGTACTCACTATGAAATCCCATGCACTTTGTGAGTTGCTGCTGTACTTTTGGCTGATGAAGGGCACACCTCCTGTTATTTGGAGGATACATATTTCTACGAAAATAGTCTGTGTTGTTCCTAGTAATTTCACTGTGATTTTGCATAATAACTAAATATGACTAAACTGAGTATTATAAAGTTTAAACAGCTTCTAAATGTGAAATTGGAGAAATCTGATCATGAATTTCTGGTCATTCTCACATTCTTCTACTGCATTTTATCAAATTATGTCAGCATTGTCTGCTTGCTAACATTGGAGAAATCACAACCCCCTTGCTCCCTCACAACTGAATCTCTATGCAAATAAAGTGCTGTCTAAACTGAGAAGTCTTATGATATTTTAAAATTGAATAAACTTATTTATCACAAATGTGTAATATTTTTTCTAGTTGCTTCTTTAGATCCTTTTAATTGGTTCCTAAAATTTTTAGAATATATGATTAAATATTTAAAAGCTCACTTAGCTGGCTTCAGTTTCAGTGGGGTGGTTTTGTTTTTTTTTTTTCTTTTTTTTATAAATAAGTGCTGCTCTTCCAACCATTACATTTTTGTGGAGTGCCTTAGTGGTTTCAGTGCTGAGTGCCCCTGTTACAGCCCAAAGGCATAAAAATAAAATGTATAAAATTACATTGCTTATTAAGATAACTGCTTCTTACGGCAGACATTTTTAATTGTATGTAACTTAAGTACTCTAAAACTCGTTTGAAGTATCAGGGAAGAATGAAAAAGAAACAGGTGAAAAAATACATTGGTCTTTGCACTGTAATGGACTGTGTATGAAAAGCAATTGTTTTGTGGTTTTACAAAGAAATAGCAGCATGACAAGTATTTATAGTCTTTCTGTTTTTAAAGTTGCATTCATTTCAACAGATGTGTCTCTCAATATATATTTCTGGTTTTCCTCTCCTCTGAATTTCTCTTTCAAACAGAAAAAAAAAATCTGAAAAGTTAAGATAATTTCCTTTTCCATTTCTGTTGCATGCAAAGATGCTATCATAGTTGTTTTATGAAAAATAATTCTTTGTGGTCACTCTCAGTGTCTATTTGCCGAACGTGAAGCAATGCTGCCACTCAATAATGAATTCTTCAAAGTAACATGGGATTTGGGAGAACAAGTGACTCGAGTACAAGAGTTGGATAACAAACTCTAAAGATAACTTGCCTAGGAACCTGCCCAGATCCACCTAAATAGTAACAGTCTTCCAGACTAATATAGCTACTGCACAAGCAGTAGCATATGTCCATCCTTTTACGTGGGTGAGCAACTGCTGATTTACACCCAGGACTCTGCCTTATTAAGCCTAGAAACCAAATGTGGAAAAAGTGTTCTTTTACCTAGAAAATCAAAGGCTTAGTTCAGGATGAATTCTGGATCAAAACTGACATGTTAACACTTGAATTTGTTCTACATTGAATATGTAATTACTAATAGTTCTTCCCTTAAACAAATGTTAATAAAATTTGCAGGTTAGCTACTTACTAGTTATTTTCCTTAAAAATATGTGTTCTGTTGCAAAGGTAAAATTTCATAAATGACTAGCAGCCTGGGCTTTGTCTGATTTTAGGGGGAAAAAAAAAGGCATCTTTCCCTTTCAGTGGTAAGTTTTTCACTCTGTCTTAAGCTGAGCGTCTACAAGCACAAGCACCCAGTTACTAATAACTGAAAATCTAATTTTATAATTTTATTATTTGGAATTACCTTCTACTGACTAGTTGAATTCTGCATAGCTAATATTTGGTTTTAATTGCTTCTCCAGGTAAATTGTTGTTCTCTCTTTGAGATAGAATTAATACCACATTGTACCAGTAGTATTTTCATAAGCATAGAAACTAAACAAAATAGTTGTGTTTGCTTTTAATAAAGAAATCTGTCATTCTATTCTACTGAGTAAGTCAATATGAAAGGAAAAGCCAGATTTTTGCAAATAGAAATTATGTTTTCTTTGTTCTCATATTTATCAGTAGTCAAGACAATTTTAATGGTATTCACTTTGTTTTTAAACATTGCTACATGTGTAGATATAGATACTTGTACAGAAACTTTGTTTCATTGCGATAAAGCTATTTGGAAAAACCTACCACTAGCACCAGTTAATTTTTTCTACTATTGTTTACCCCCTACCAATTGATGAATATTTTACCATTGAACTTCAGACTAATTAAACAGTGGTGATATTCTTGCTGTTCTAGAATTACTCAGAGTGGAATTTTGCTAGAAGAGACTAACACTGGGAAGTTCATATCAATCATCACTCAGAAGGAAAGCCCATTTTTTTTCAGTTTAGTTTGATGAACTCAAATCTTTTCATTCAGGGTTTTTTGTTGTTGTTGCTTTAGGTTTTTTTTGTTTTGGTTTTGGTTTTTTTAGGGTTTTTGTTTGTTTTGTTTGTGTTTTTTTTTCAGCATTAGACCACTGTATTTTGAAGTTATTTTAGTGTGTTAGAAATCTAGAACAATACAGAATAATTGCAAACCATAAAATTTCCAATTATTGTCTTGATATAATAGAAGATAAAAAATAATAATACAGTTGAAAAAAATAATGCAGTTGAAACATTAATAATGAAGTTGTAAGCAATTATAATTCCATTTCTTAAATTTTAATATTGTATTTCTGTTAGTTTTCATTTATTTGGGGGAGACAATTATTAATGTGAACCACAGTGTCTAACTGTAAAATGAAGTTTGGCTGTGTATCTACTCCTTTTGATGGCCCCTGTGCATTTTCTTATGCTTTTGGCTTCCTCCTGTTCTGTTTCTCGGTCACCATTCTTCATGCTGGATCCAGAAGCCTATTTATGCCAGACCTACTCAGTCCTTCTCATGGAAAGCAAATGGTCTTAGTTCTCCAGACTCTAGACCAGTGTCCAAGCAGCAGGATGAAGCAATCAAGCAGCGTGCTTTGCTGCTGCTCTATCAGACCTGGTTGTAGAAGAGGAATTCCCTCTCTGCATCAGATATTGCTTAGAAAAAAATAGTTAGACTATGCTTCTTAGAGCTTCTGAATGATGTTATTTACATTGAGTACAACTTGCAAAAGCAAAGCATGAAGCTCCAGGTAATGGTTTTGGATTCATGGTTGGAAGTGGGACACCCTGTGTGAAGCCAGACAACAGAGTTGCATCATATTCTTTTAGTTCATAGCATAACAGTCTTCAGTATGTTGTTGCTAAGCTTCTCTCTCCATCTCTTGGCTGTCTGATTTTACTACTGTTATGAGAAACTTAGGTATCTAGAAATTTACTTGCTACGTTCCAGACGAAAAAAACTTAACTTTAGTTGTAAAGAGAACGTGTTTAAAAAAGGATCGCAATTGATCATATTGACATATGGAAGAAACAAGGATTGACACAACATAATTTTTCTCTTAGTTTAAAGTCCTCATACTTAGGAAAGGCAACTGAGAATTACATATATAAGCAAGAGTAACATCATCAGTTTATAATTCTTTCTCTGACATTTTTGGAGTTAATGTGCAAATAGATTTGTTATAACCAAATTCTTAGCTCTTCCTATATAGCTATTTATAAATATTACAGTCTATAGAATAATTTTGTAAAGTAATAGGAAAACTTTCATTAAGCATAAAATTTTAGTGTATCTTTTTTTTTTTTTTTGTGCAGTTTATTATCCTGAACTATAAAAATATTCAGACCGAGATATGTATCTGGTGACAACTCAGGCTTGCAAGGAGGTTGGTTTCTTTGTTGAACATAAGATGTGTTAACATGATAATTTTTTAAGCATTCATTATGCAATCACTAGTGAGATTTGAACTCTGATGTCTATGCAAAACAAAATCAGCAAATCAGACTGAAAAAAATAATGTCAGCTTAGCTCTCCAGAAGCTCTTTCCTCTTTATTTTACTAGGTTAGGTATATAAAAGAAAAAGTATAGTTCATTTTTTTTTTCTTACTTATTTCTTTATTTAGCAAAATATTCTTGTCATTTCCCTCAGGAAAATAATATTGCTGCTTTAATAGAACTTGGGATGGTTTTGAAATTGCAGGTTCAATGTCATAACAAACTATTTCTTATTACACTTTCTTGCATTTTTTTAAATAATAATTTTGTCATTTGAGTTGTTTTCATTCTTCCGATGCTTATTGATTTCTCATTTCACTCCAGGCATTAGACAAGCCAGAGATGTGGAATTTTCTAGAATTTTCCATTCCCTTCTCATAAATCAGTTTCAATTTTCTTTTCCATAGTTGATTCTGAAGTCCCTACAGTTTATAAATCTTTATCTGGAAGGTAGTTTCTTGAACTGAATCTTGTATTCTAAATGTTACTCCACCAGATATGCCCAGAGACAAGTGCTGCCTGTTTGCTTTGTCATGAGATATCTCTGCATGCTCAGCCCTAAATTGAAAAGTATTGGCTTTCCTTTGCTGTCATCTCACATTGAAAATTCACAGTTCATTATCATATGAACAAGTTCTTTGCATTTCTGAGGCTGTCCATCAGGGATGTCTCTAGCACACTGATAATTTGCTCTTCACATGGTAGTGTCCTCTTACCCTTTCAGCTCCCATTGTTCCTAAAGTTGCATCTCAAAATTTCAAACAGAAATTAAATGAAGAAATGACAATTGTCAGGAATCCCAGTGCTTTGCAAAATATACTGCATACTGTAGCCACCATACGTACTCATTCATACAGTACATTGTGAATAGCAGGGAACAAAAAAAATGAAGGGCAAAACTGATCTACACACTAGAGAGAGATGGAGCGCCACTGAGCTGAATCACTAAACCTGGAAATAGCCCTTGCTAATCTATAAGTTCAAGGCAGGTAAAATTGCTTTCTGATGTCTTCATACTGTAGAACTGGAAAAAGACATCCAATACAGAAACACAAAGTAATTTGCCACATGAATTTCTGTCTCAGAGATTTTTTGGCAAGATAAAGTGGATAAGTAAAGATAAGTTAGAAAGCATCCATAGGTTTCAAAACATACAAGCAGCAAGCAGGAATGGGAGCATGACTGTGCATGTATTAAGGAAGAAGACAGGTATTTTGTAGCTCTGAGTTTCTGTGAAGTAGCAAGGACATAAACTTAACAGCAAGGAGCCACAAAGCATTTAGGAGCCTCTCACAGAAAATAAGTTTCAATAGATTGCAGCTAAAAGACAGTCTGCCCTGGTTCAGTTTTTTGTGATGTGTGGTTTAACTGTGCTGATTGCTGAGCACACCCTAAGCCCAGAGAAGTAGTTTGTTGCTCTAGTTGTGACATACAATGAAATTAGGGAGAAAAAAAAGTGATATCCTGGGAAACTGTATTTAATAAATACAATGCATGAGCCTAGGTATCTCCTGTGCAAAAAGATACTTTTTATCTGTTGACAGTCCAGGGAAATACAGCTAAAATTTTCCTAAATAGCAGAGACTTTACAGACTTTGCTGCTTTTAATAGTGCCAGTTGAAAAGAAAAACAATGACAAGCAGTTTCAGGAGCATCTGAAAACACCAAGAAGATAATGTGTTGTTTTCTACTCACATGCTTAACAAACTAATAGCACCTAAACTGGTGCACCATAAGTGTATCTAGCATTTCTTAACTTGTCTGCTGAAGTTTTCTAGATCAATATTTCACTGTACTTATTTAACCTGGAGTAATTCAATTTGCATAGGTAATTTTGGAGGCTAAAGGCAAATATTTCTGTTAGTGACCTCAGTAAAATGGCTATTTCTGACATGTAAAAATTTTTGTTAGATTTTTTTTTATTTTATTATTGTTATATAATAGCTTAAGGTGACAGGATCTAGCTTTATTTTGTCATGTTTGCAAGATTTTAGCGTATGTAGCACAATCCAAAAGAAGGTGTCACTTATTAACTGGAACACTGGGTGTAAGGTATCAACAGCAAGAGTCTACTATAAGACTCTCCAGTTGACTTTGGATGAAATCTTCTCTGTGCTTTGTTTTTTATCAGTTTTTAAATGAATGTAGTGTAATAATCACATGTAAAAGTAAGAGTAAGACTTAATGCATATTTAATGAAATATTCCCCTAGACAAATAAGAATTTTGCATTTGTCTGGATTTGAATTAGTTCTGGGTTAGAATGCTTAACAAATATGTGCAAAAGCTCTGAATAAATTGCCTCTTGGAATAAGGACAAATAGGGATGACTCTTAAATTGCCTATTATAAGATCCTATATGCATAAGAATATGGTTATAACTTTTTATACAAATTAATTATTACTCCTCTTGACAAGTATGTACAAACGAATCTGAATTTCTATTTCCTCACATGTTAATAACAAAGATTAATGTAATACACATGAGGAACTGAACAGCTCTCTGTTTATCTCAGGACTCATGGAAGTTTTTTCACATTATGCAGTTGATGATCTGACAGCTTTTGTGATTGGTAGATCCCTCGTAAAGGCATCTGTAAGGCAGATGGAAAAGTTTCAAAATCTTTCTGACAAATAGACAGCTGACAGCATCCCTTGATGGTGTTGTTTGTGACAGGGATTCACCAAACGCTGTCTCATTTACTTGGAAATGTCAGCAGCTGGAATAGAGAACAAGATAGTGTCTAATAAGTTTGAATTAATTGCAGCCATTAATTTTAATTGGGACTCAAAATGTTTCAATTTGGTGTACATTTAAATTACTAATTAGGTTTCACTCTGTGTATATCTCATATGAAGCAATTACTGATACTTCGTCTCTGAGATAAATACCTCAAAAGCAAACTGAAGAAAGCTTGTGATTTCCATCTGAAACTGTATGCATTTAAATTTGGCATTCCTTTTATTTGTCCCTTCTTAGGAAGACTTTTTAAGGACTGGAATTTTCAGTCCACTATATAACAATGCTTAGATGTTTGGGATTTTTAGATTTTAGGTTTTGTTTTGTTCATTAGTTAATTTGATCGTTTGTTTGTATGTTTGTTTGTTTGTTAAACAATGTTGCACAAAGAGATGTCTCATAAGCTGTCTGAAATGACTTAACTCTTTTTCACCATTTTGGAAAAGTCTTCTATCCAACTATAGAGAAGTCCCTGTAACCTAGGTGATTACTCCACACACTTTGAAAAAAAACAGGATGCTTTAAAAAACAAATTGTTTGTGAACTGGCTGAATTATGCCCAGAAAAGGGTGTAACAAAAATATTTGCATAGCAAGTAAAAAAATAATAAATAGATAAAAATAATGCATAATAAAAAAATTAATAAAGTAAAAATAGTAAGGATTGACATTATCTAGAGAATCCAGAAGCCTTGATAGCATGTTTTTTTCCAAAAAATTGTCCATGTATAAGTAAAAATAGTTTCCCACTGCAACAGCTCCTCATATCATGCTGTTCTCTCAGTAATACAAAGAAATGGGTCATCTGCTTGAAAGAACCAAGTAGGAGTAAAAAGATTCAGGTTAAAAAGCATGAGGCTATCTGGAGATACTGAGTAAGAATAATAAACTAAAAATTCTTTCTCTGATGTCCTAACAATTTCCTAGTAAAAAAAATCAAAATAATATTCAGATATTCTGTATGACACAGCCCACAATATGGGGATATTACTTGCATATAGGATTTTTATCTTATAGTAATATATGCTGGTCAATCTGCTCGTCTTTCTATTCGGATTACCAGCTATTCATTTTATTATATTGAAAATCATTCTTTTTCTTTTTCTTTAAAAATTATACTTTTTTCTAGCAGCCTGGTCAAAAAAGTTTGAGAATAAAACAATGCTACAGACCAGGAAAGATCTGATGTCAACAATAAAATTTGTTTGCAATAGGACAGTTTACATCAAAGTATCCTCCTTTTTGTTTGTTTGGCTTGTTTTGTTTGTTGTTTTTTTATTTTTATTTTAATTTGTATTTTTATTTTTTTTCTTAAAAAAGTAAGCAAAATTAACTCTATGAACTCTGTATCTACTCCCAAGTTGCTTACTCATGGTTGGGTTTTTTTGGGGGTTTTTTTGGTTTTTTTTTCGCTTTATGTTTAAATTTACAAGAAGCAAGTTAGCAAAAAGCTTGCAGCTTAGCTTATGATTCTAACTTGCTTACATCTTGCAATACATTTTTTTTTGTGCTGATTTTGGCTTGGGTAGAATTAATATTCTTCACAGTATCTCATAAGGGGCCATGTTCCATATTTGTGCTGAATACACAATGGGATAGCAGTGGGATGTTTTAGTTACTGCTGAGTAGTGTTTGTATAATGTCAGGGCCTTCTCTGCTCCTCACCCCACCCCATCAGCAAGGAGGCTGGGAGTGCACGGAGAATTGGGAGGGGACACAGCTGGGACAGCTGATCTCAGCTGACCAAAGGGATATTCCACACCACGCGGCATCATGCTCAGCATATTAAGCCAAGGAAAGAAGAAGGAAGGGTGGATGTTCAGTATTATGGCATTAGTATTTCCAAACCACGGTTAAACATGATGGGGCCCTGCTTTCCCGAGGATGGCAGCCCCTGCTGCTTGGGGCTTAGTTGCTGACTGGCCTTAAACCATTACAAACATTTAACAAAGACTTGTGTGGTTATGTTAATCTGTGAATTTTGTTCAATTTTATTTTATTGTTGTTTTGTTGTATTTATTATAATTTTAATGAAATTGTGGGCTTTTAATTCTGTATTGCGAATTCATATCTTCCATCTTTCATACCATCAGTTTGGCTAACCAGTTAGGAATATCATTGTCAACAGTTAAATTCATCTAAGAACTTATGCAAATTGTGAATAAAAGCACACTGTCATGCTTTAGCTTCAATTTAAAAATTTTTTTTTCCCTTCCAACTTAGGCTGGAAGTAAGTGGAGAAACAGAAAAATAGGGATCCATAGTAAGTGGGAAATGACAACCCAGTTGTACACTTACTATATAGAACAAATATTTTAAGATACGATGAAACTAATACCTTAGGCATTAAGGGGTATATATGTGTATGACATTATCAATAGCATAAAAGACTGTGATTGCAGCAGAAAATCTGATTTCTCCCTGCCTGCAGCACAGCTTGATAATTTCTGTTTGTTTGTATACTGGTGCTTCTAATAAATGTGGTACTAAAAGTGCGATGGTGGTGTAATGCTCTAAGTACAAGAATTTGCATATTACTGGGCATCTTTTTAATAGGAATAAAAGAAATGAAGAAGGTAAGAATAGTTTAGTTGGGAGAATGCAAAGTGTCCAGAGAAACACAGAGAGCAATTGCTGATCCTAAAAGGCAAGCAATGTAAGCAGGTTACTTCTCTGTGTAGCTGAGTGGTTAATGACAGAATCAAAAAAGCAGCCCTGCACTGCTACTGTGGGAGATGAACAGTGTGCTCAAGCCAAGAAGAAAGGCAGGCTTAAAAACAATGACCTTCCACCTGTTCAAGTAATGGCCACATCCTCTTTTCAGGATGACACCATTAACTGTTTTTACTCTTGATGAGGCAGAAGAGATCCCAGATCTCTCCCTTGAACTACTGTGTTATAAAAAAAGCAAAACATAAAAGGGAACCTGAATGTGACAGAAGAAAAATCAAGTGTCATATTAGAACATATATATGAATAGCATAATATAAATATTAAACACTGCACTAATAATACCTTTAAACAAACAAATTAATAAATAAATAATAATATTAAATAATAAATAAATTTATATAATTTATGGTTATGATTTTTATAATTTTATTTTTTGTCCTCTACACAGATTATAAAGATGAGCTTTATAATTATTGTTGTTGTTATTCAGTCCTTTTCTGATGGACACCAAATAACAAAGCACTTCTCCTAAGTGCAACATAAAGTTATGAATTAACCAATGTGTTACAAATGAAATTTTTCATTTAGAGACAATAGGATCCAACTAAATGTCCTCAACAGTTCAGTACTTTATACTTTTTTGTACTATAAAAATATTATAACCATTTCTATTTTCTATGGGTTATTTTAGTTTATGGGTTAACTTTGCTGATCTGTCTCTTTCTTGGAATAGCTTAATTTCATTCATTCTGTAAAATTATAATAAATATTTCAAAATCAGTTGATTGAAATCTAGAAGATATTCAATGATGTCTGGCTTTCATTTGATTTTTAGCAGGAGTCAGTTATCTTCACCTCTCTATAAGATTTCTGCCCATCTATAATTTTTAATTTATGCAGTTTTCCTATGTAGTATTCCGATAAATAAATCATTCTGTCCCTGGAACTGAGAAGTCTATTTAACAAATATGTAACAAACAAACAAACAAAACCAAACAAACAAGAGGAAAATTACAGTTTTACAGTTTTCTTATTACCATTAGCAAAGTTTAGATGTTGTAAATAGGATCCTGCAATGATTTACCTCAATGAATAAATATGAATAGTTAGAAAAATGAAAAGGTAAGGAAAACAATAGTTTACAAAGTTTTCTGAAAGGAAGACTATTATTTTATGAAAAGAGCACAGCAAATAAATAGAATTTCTCAGAATCTTTTTTCTTCTTAGAGTATCCTTGATAAAGGAGATACTCTTTCCTTAAAACACTTATCATTGGTGCTAAGTATGAAAATGGGCATAACAGTACCCACAACAATGACATAATAATTTAGGTAATTGCAGAATTATTTTTCCACAGAGTACCACATCTTTGTCAAAAATAGAGATAACAAACTTCAGAAAATCTAGGGGAACAAATGCATATTACATCAACAACGGGTGAAGGTCAAGCACTTGTGAATTCTCGCAATCACAAATAGAAATTTTTATATTTGCCTCGAAAGTGCTGTGGACCAAAGCATGGTCTGGAACAAGTGGTTTCGCAGAGCCTAGTGGTGGAGAAAGAAATTACTATTCTTATATCTACAGCTGAACTATCCAAACTAGTTGAACTAATTGAAATATTTTAGCGAGTGTTTGCACTGAAAAGTAACAGACATTTCAGCTTTTAAAATTCTTTCGGTCTTGAGTGAACAATCTAACACAGAACACTGCTAATTATTTCTCTGCTACACCTACCTGTACTAGAAATAAAAATAAATTAAAAAAAAAAGAATTGGAAACCAGAGGAAAACAATTTCATATGAATTAATAATTCATTGTAACTACAATAATGTATTCTGACTTAATTGTTATGTTAGATCTACTGCCATTAATGAATTCAGAATAACGGTGCAAGAATCAATAAAAAGTTTCTGATTAGATACAGACCACATTAGAAAAAAAAACCAAACAAACAAGTAAACAATAAAATTCACTGAGTAAAATAGAAATTTCTACATGCTACATCTTACATCTGATTTAGTTGTTGATTATAGCGAATGCACAATTACCTCTCAGTGGCTTACATATAAAAAGTTCCTCAAAACATTAATCTTCTAAGGACTTACAATGACATAAGGTAACTTAGACCAAAATTGTGGTATTGGTACTAATTAATTCAAATAATGATGGCAATGACTCAGAGTGATTTCTTTTTTTTATCATTCTCATTATAGAGTTCAATAAATTCAATTTCATTATTGTGTATAAAGCGGGTTTTAAGGTTTAATGCTTAACATTTTAGGGTGTGTAAATGCTACTTTACTTAGTACTACAACACCTGAACCAAGGTCTAATATTTTATGTTGTCACATCAGTTTGAAAATAAAAAAGAGAAAGAGAAAAGAAAGAAATGAAATTACCTTTTATCAAAAAATGCAGTTTGTTAAATCTTAGTAAACCTACACCCAGAATTCTTGATTTCTTTGATAAAACAGTGGAAATGACCATTAAGAACATTATGTCAGAATTCTTCCAATCAATGATAGGAATAATTGAGAAAAATTATGGTCTCAATGATCCAGAAGATTATTGATTCAAGTTTGTTGTTGTATATGATCTTGAGAAAGACATTCAACTACTAAGCTACTAACACTTGCTGTTGGCATTTCTGATTTGTTTCACAAGGTGCTGAGAATATTCTTAGTTGAACTATATGATCATTGTTTTAAACTAACTAGAAATAGTATTTACTATATTTTATTTCAACCTATAAATCAAAAGGTGGTCAGAATTCATATAAAAATATTTCTACTTGATATGGGCAAACTCAAAATATTCTGTCCTGTGCCTAAGAAACCTAAGGAGATGTGCTGCTGAAGATGCTTAAAAAATTTATTCAGTTCTTGAGTTGGTGATTTCTTTTCTCTTGACAACATTGTGCCTCCAGCAAAGCAAGGGCATGCCTGCTGGTGGAGGCTGTGGGGCCAGAGGGGAAAAGGCACAGAAAATATGGAGATATTAATATTTTAGTAGTGGGGTACTGCTGTGGAATTTATGTCTACGTTTGAAAAATGTCATGTGAAGGTGCCAAAGCAATGAGCAATGCTTTTATTTATTCAGATATATTAGATAGCTCAACTCATTATTAGAAAAGTGATGTTATGGAATTTAACAAGCCTTCTGGCAGACCTAGCCCAGCCCAGAGGGGTTGGGAAGCATGTCATAAAATACTGTCTATTGCAAGTAATAAAAGAGTTACTGGGCCACAAGCTTATGTGCTCATTTAGCTCTGCTGGGGAGAGCCCTACTATGAAGTTTTGCTTTCCATTTTCTTTGTTTTCCCACTGATTAACTGTGAGATTGTCTGTCTTAGCTTTCATAAGTTCAGTCCTTTCTGTGACACTTTGTCCCTCCCATCTCCCAGGTATGGCATATATGTACAAAGAGGATCTCCTCAGCCTTTGAAACTCGCTGTTTGGGACAGGAGACAAAGATGGTTGTAGGAATGACCTTCTCATATTTGCTTTGCACACCGTCCAAGTGGGATGATAATTTTCTCCCAAAATCTGATAGATTAGTACTTTTGTTCTTGAATGGTAAAAACCACTCCATTCAATAGAAAAACAGATCCCCAGGATTCATCTATGCAGTAACTAGTCTTAATTTCTCAAGCTTTAAGTTCTCTGATGGGCCACTCCAATGCTCTGAGGAGGTACACAATTGTTTGCTTCCTTTCTTGCTTCCTTTGACAGTTTTCTGGAGTTCTAAGAAATAGGTTCAGTAAGATTTGTTGGATAGCACAATTAATTTATTATATATATATTAATATATTTTATTTAATTAATTTATTATATAATTATGTAATTATATATGTTCATTGCCACCGATTATTTTTTTTTTTCTGAAGTTATGGAGAAAGAATTACTATGGCATAAATTGAGAAATGATCTTTAATTTTGATATTTCTTTTTCTAGAAGACACCACTATTATTTACAGAATTTTAAAATAGGGGTGTATAATTTTCATTTGAAATGTTGTCATTTTAGAAGTCAACTCACAACAAATTCATGTATCAAAACATAGTAAGAAGCATAATAATTTATTGTTTCATTTCATAAATAAATGATAGCAGGATGAAATGGGTGATAAAAAATGCTAGTTGTTCACAATTGAGCATTTCACGTATGTTGAATTTCTGTTGATTTTTAATTTTTTCTCAAAAATTTTAGCAGCAGGGTGTCGCAGACCTGAGGAGGGAAGAAATGACAAGCCACTCTGTGCAAGGGTTGGAGCAAAATGACCATTTATTCTGAGGGAGCATGGGCTTTTATAGGGTCAGTTAGGAAAGGTTCTAGAAAGTGGGTGTGGTTAAGGGAGGAGCTTCATAGGTCTATGACATGTAAGGGCAAAAGGGGATGGGCTTTACCAAATAAGGGAAAGAAGGGGAGGAGAAAAGGAGTGGTCAGACCTCTATGAACCGGGCATACATGCAGTTACCATGTACACCAACTGACCACAACTGACCAATGGGGGAAAGGTTTCAAGCCTGCGAAACAAGCAGCTAATCATGAGGGGTAACTGGGGAGAACTGGGGTACAGAGAACCAATCGTAACAGTTGAACAATAGAAATGTAATAAGTACTATTCTAATACATATAACAACTGACTAATCACAAGCTTAATAACTTTGAACTCTCTCAGGAATCATTGGGCGGTCGACCATCAATCCACAACGATGGTGATCTTGTGAACTTCTTTTTCTTCTTGTCTCTTTTGTTTTTTCTCCATTCTCCGTACTCCGTCGCCCTGACCCCGACAGCAGGGGCTGTTGTCAAACATAAGGAGCAAGGTCTGATCCTCCAATGTGAGTTTCCTTTTGTGGATCTAAACCAGGTATACAGTATGTCTCATGATCGCTAGCACCCTGATTAAATTTTAATCCTCCATCCAGGATCATATCTGAGGGGTTGAAATCCTTTCTAACTGTAGAGATATATCTGAAGATTTGATATACCCTGGGCTTTTTCCAAGATGGCCACATTTTAGTGACTGCTGGACGTCAAACTCTTCAGATAAGGTAATGCTCTAATACTTTGTCTACTTTAAGTTAAACAAACTTGTAAAATCAGCTGAGTCTGCAAAAAAATACTAAAAGTCTTGAGAGTGTTTTCTTATTTTGATATTTCTGTGGTTTTGTTTTGTTTTGTTTTGAAGGTCAGTGGAGATATATAGGTATGTATAGAGCTTAAAATCTAAACTATTCTTAATTTTTAAGGGAGTTCAGTGTGGAAGTCTTTCAGAACATACTAACTTCATAGCTTTTTGCACTGAAAAATAAAATGGACATATCTTTGCAACTAAGGGAATGATCAAGATGACCTATGATACACACACACACAAAAGATAAACATCAAGGAGAAGTTTGCTGTTTAAATAAATTTTATTTTAGAGTACAGAAAAAATTCATTCTGCAGTTTTGTATCAAAACTGTAATGTAGTCAAATCCTTGACATAGGAATTAAATGAAAGAAAATTTCAAATGAATTTTAAAAATACATTTTGGGAGTATGTATACACAAGATTAGTGTAATGGTTAACCAGCAATTTAAAAATGTGTTGCATTAAAAGTATCTTCCATGGTCTCAACTGGGTTTAAAGCAGTAGGGTTTTGTAATAACAATGTCATCTTCTTGACTGAAATTATACATCACTTTCTAGTGGTTTAATGCTAAATGTATGAGCATATTTGAGTCATCAGTCAAGTTCCAGACAGCTAATTAACAATAGCTTCGTAATAGAATGTCACATGCTGTAACTCAGCAGAGTGCTCTGAAGATCCCATAATGTAAGTCACTTATACATGCTGGGAACACAATTGGGCAACTAACCAAGACCCAGATTCTGATTTTCAGGCAGTTGTCCCAATGTTTTTGCACACTTACCCATCAAGTTTTGAGTAAAGTATATAGTGATAAAAATACTGCCAGTTTGAGTTTTTAACGGCTTAGTTTATGTTTTGGTATTCTTTTCTTGATTTTAACCATCTGCTTTTAGAAGCCTCATCAAGAATAAGAATCCTGTATACTATCCAGTGTTCAAATATATTACTGCATCCATGGTGGATAACACATTTGAATTGAAATCAGGAGACTTGGTTAGTATTAAGTGCAATGTTTTCTGAATCTGTTTCACCTCATTTTGTATCACAAATATGGAATTTCATCTCCTTTTATATAATAACATTGAGGTCTATGAATAAAAATGTTATTCAAGGCATAATGACAATTGTCATTCTTTATTCTTAAGAGCTAATAATATATATGGACAGTAAGAAAGAATGGAGTGGATACAAAGTAGTGAGGAATGCAATGTGCCCATACTCACAAAATTCTTCATTGGCAGAATAGACATAATTTTACCCTGCTCCTGGATTAATACATATATATAATATCTTCTTAGAATATCTGCAGGTTTATTGTGCATCCTTCTGAAAATAGTACCAGTAGCTGTTTACTTCCAGTGAGGAATTTGACATATGCAAGTTACACTGATGTCTGTGAGTACTGGAGGCACTGTATCTTGTGAAAAGTACTCCTTATTTTGCAGAATTTGATTTTTGTGTCTTTGCAACATGTGTCTTCTTTCAGTGAGATTTTTCAAGGAGATGTGAAATTCAGTCACATTTTCCACTACCTTTTTGTTAGGGTACTGCTCCCCTAACAAGCACTGAATCAGCACATTAATTGTCCTACAGCTCTAGGTCTGCTCCTTGTATTATCATGTTAGGCCACAGATCCTCACAGCTAAATGTGTTCTTTATAGCAACAGCTTTTACATATCTATATATAATCTATATCTATACCTATATCTATATATCATCTATATCTATATCTAATCTTTTCCCAAATCCTTTCGTAATTCTGAACTCAGAATAGTATTAAATCTAGAAGATATATAGGAGTGACTAGGAAGTCTTGAAGTATCTGATTTTTATTTAAGCAATTGGCTTTCTCTGAAAGGGTATTTTTAACTTACTTTGGCTAAGCTCAGGAGCTTAGTCAATAGAAAAGCTCACAGATTCTTTAGAATTGTCATGTCCAAGCACGTTTCCAGTGCTCTTTAATCTTTAGGTTTTTTCATTTTTTTTCTTTTAATTTTGCTTATTGTGTTCTTACTCCCTAATTTAAGGCCTTAATGTGACCTTTTTTAAATAAATAGCTGATTTTTTGAGCTGTCAAATGTCAACATTAAAAAAAGAAAAAGACAAAATATCCTTCTTTGCTTCCTGAATGGACAACATCATTTGTAAGGGTTGTATATAAAGAGAATTGACACTGATGCCTTAGGGTTTTCATGTATTTGTAGATTTTTACACTTCTATGTAGTTTCTTGCATTCAGAGCAGCTGACAACCTCTAACCCTGTGCTAGCTGTCTTAAGGGTCAGGTAATAGCTGGAACACCATGCCTGGGAAACATGTACCAGAGCTGATTAGATACCATGTTAGTCAAAACAAGAAAGCAAATCCCAGCAACCATGGAGAAGCTCCAATAAGGGAAAGTGGTGTGAAGATGATGATAAGGATGAAGTAAGGGGTCTTAAGACCTCCAACTCAATTCTAGGAGAGGCATGCCATGGGACAGAACCAAGGGAAGTTCTGGGTATGGACATTTCTTAGATTGGGTGTAACCTTTATATAGGATAAATGAGTAGTGTTATAAAATTAGTATCCTGCCATGTAGGCAGGGAAGCTTTCCCAGCTCTTACACGTTGTTGACATTCTCATACACACACACGCACACTTTCTCTGCATGCCTGCCTTGCTTTTTGCTTCCCGGCCTGGTGTGGTGCACTGTGTTCACCCACCTCTGAAAGGGGGGGAAGGTAATGCTCAGAAGAGCTCAACATACCTGCAAAGGGGTTTTCCCTCCCTTACTCTCCTATGCTGGGGGGAGAAGATGTTTCCCCTCCCTTGTTCTCCTGGGCCGGACCTCAAGAACCTCGAGTCCTACTTGGAGTAAGATGAGACCTGATGATGAAAAACCTCAGTATTAAAGGGACTGCTAAGAGTTTGTTCTTTTAGCAGCAAAGGTAAAAGATTCAAGCAGCACTGGAAAGCCAGCCAACTCTTGTTGGACAAACTAGCTTCGAATCAACAGTGCAAAATGAGCCATTTTATACCCAGTCACAACATACAAATTTGCATAGAAATAAGATTTCAACACCTGATTATGCATATTAATGATTAGGCAGAGACTAGGTGGAGTCTGGGCGGAGCTTTCCAGAATCTTCTTTTGGCATCAAGATTAGGTGGTCATTTCCGGTCTCCAGCCTCACTCTAGGGGCCTTTAACTCCTCTTCTTCACCTTGGCCTCTTCAGCCTTCATTGTTCATGACCTGGTCACTGAAGCTTACAGAAACTACTGGCTTAATGCCATTTTGCTCTATTCAAATGTCTACATTGTCATGTTGAACAGCACTAGGTTGTTTGTTTCTAAGATCAGGTCCAGTGGTTTGAACAGAACACATCTCCATGTTCTCTGATAAACTCAAGCAAAGCAGGTGCTG
>JAWWMO010000083.1:74644134-74691831 GCA_035047845.1 Dendrocincla fuliginosa | reverse complement strand
AACCCTCTCAGTGTTAGTTCCCTATTGATACCTTATATCAGTTCCCTCTAAGTGTTAGTTCCTTATATCAGTTATTGCTACATTATATCAGTTATTGCTACCTTATGTCAGTCCCCTTTAAGTGTTAGTTCCCTATATAACCACCTTTTTCAAATACATTTTAGAATTATTTATTAAAACAATAATGGCAAAGTTTGGGAAATACTGTCATCTATTAGACTGTTACTAGTTGTGTAGAGGAAAGAAAACTGATGCTAGTATAGTACCTATAAATCAACGGTAGACAATATCACTAGAGACAGTACTAGAAATTATTACTAGAGCAATAATATTGCCAGAATGCCATGGCTGAAATAGAATTTCTTATGTAGAGTGTTGAAGTAAATTCCACCTTCAACGATGGAAGTGTGTTATTAGTCAAACTCAGAGGAAATACTCTGTTGTAACAATGAAATATGGAATAACAAATTTGGGAACTGGTAGTAAGCAGTAATGAGAAACTAATGAAGAAACAAAAGCTTAATGTATATTCATAAACTGTGCTGCTGTGAACAGAAATGACCCACACAACAGTACTGTAAATGATGCACAGAATTGTGTTTTACAGCATCAGCTCAAGAGTCTTTATTTAAGTCAGAAGTTTTCTAAATTCAAGGAAATGTAAATAAAGTTGTCATTAACAATGTCTTGCATTAGTGAAGATTAATTGGATAGATGGTCAGTGAGCACCAGTTAAGATTTAAGATCTTGCTGTTTGTTTTCTCTCTAGTTTTTCTTTAATATACTATACTCACTGGCAGAATTAATACTAAGAATTGAAATGGTAACTGTAACAAAGATATAGGATTTAATATAAAACTCTGCACTGTATTTTAGAAAAGTTAAAGAAAATATTTTGGTTAAGGATGTAATTGAATGGTGAATAGCTATAATGTTAATTCAGAAGATTCATAAGCATATTGTAGCTATATAAATACACAGGTGTTGGTGGGAATATGTGGATATTAGAGAGAGTATGGTGAGGTGCAGTTTCGTATTGAATGCAATACTGGTTTTGAAACATCATTATACTGGCAATAATGATGAGCCATAAGCCTTCATAGGTCTTTGAAAAGAAGAGTACTTCTAGTACAGATCTTGCTGTTTCTTTGAAGAATGAGGAAGAATCTTAGATGTATAGTTTTATGCATGTAATGTGTTTTGTTGTTTTTGTTGTTGTGTTTGTTTTTTTTTTTCAATCTTCAATCTAAAAGTACCTAGAGATAGATGTGAACAACATATGTCCCACTTTGAGAACTGAAAATTTTATTTTACGTTTTTCTTTTTTTTCTCTCAACTGGGTTGTACTGTACTTCTGAGTAGTTCTGTCAGCTCCAAAGAAATGTACAAAATAAAAGTTTTTAGTCCAAATAAAGTTGCTAAAATATGCCCTTTTTATATAATCAGGGTCATATGGTACTTTGCAGGTAAGTATAAATAATGAGCTTTTGCCTCTAATGACTGGAAATTTATGCTAAGCATGCCAGAGAACATCAAAGTCTACAAAGGGAGGGAGGAAGAGACAAGAATATGGCAGATATGACACAGAATAAATTGGACAGTAATTTGTCAACACTTTTTTGTCACACTTGAAATACATGGATTTTAAGAGAAGATCTCGGATATGAAATGCTTTGTCAAGAAAACTGCTTTAACTGTGGGACTTTACAGTCTGAATTTCTTCAGCACTGCAATAAAACATTCCAATGATGTTTCGGTAGAAAAGAAATTGCTATGTCTATTATTTCTCTTGCTAATGCATAATAAATTGTCTGCATTATTTTTACTGACAAAATAAACCAGAAATTTCTTACAAAGACACTCAGGTAAGTGTACCAATGGTTAAAAAAATACAGACTATGATAAAATTATTAGGAAAAAAGAAGAAGTAATGATACAGAATATATGAAATGTTCCTCAAATTAATCATTGTTAATAATAAATAAATATTTTTTAGAACTTCGATTTGGAAATTAGGTGCAAAGAAGGATAGCAATGAATAGTAAAAAAAGGCAGATGGAACTAAGCCAGAAAAGAATAAAGAGTTCTGAGGAAGTGATTGATTCACTGAAAGTATTCTTATCAAAATATATCTATTTTGATACCACTAAACCACTAAAGAAATAAAAATTATTTTGAATTGTTGGAATTTCACATTTCGTTAGACTTTGATATGATTTATTTTTTATTTGTAATTTTTTTTTTCAGTAAGTTGGATATTGAGAGATTTCAAATAGTTCCTAGGTAAATTCTTACACACTGTGAAAAAACACCTTTGAAAACTCTAAGAAAAAATATTCCTTCTTTGCAACCACTTCTGTTGAAATTGTCCCCTTTTCTGTAAGGACATGAATCCAATCATTTCCCTGATGAACCTGCATCCTTTTTCTCATGGATGGTTAAGGGATAAAAAGAGTCTCTACTCACAGGACTGAACACAAGCATTCCCATCCATATGATCTACCTTCTCATGACATGGTCATTCTGAAATCCACAGGGATAATACCCTGCCTTATTCTAGGAGAAAAACAAAAAACAAACAAAAAAGCCCCCACAAAACTCCAAACAGAATAATGACCACACACGCGTACACACACACACGCACGCACACACACACACACACACACACACACACAAACAAACCAAACCAAACCAAACAAACAACAAAAAAACACCAAACCAGAACAAAAAAAAACCACAACAAACTCATTTCCAAAAGCATTTGGTTAGAGATGGGAAAAAAGAAGAGATGCTTCAATAGGTGAAATATGTTTTCCTATCGGTGCTTCTCTGTCAGCAGTCATATCTGTACATCTAGTTAGTTTCATCACATCGAGTACATCGAGTTAGTTTCAACTAAGATACTGCTGCTGCAGCTTTTCCAAGACATCTTTAGGCTGGAAGAGGAGTTGAAATCTGTTGGAGATAGGCATATGACTGGTTTCCTTTCCTAGGTCAACACTAAGGTGTTCAGCATGGGGAGCAAATAGGGGTAAATTAGAGACCTGCATGTTGTAGTTGCTGCATTGTAATGTGCTGCATTGAGTGGATACAGTATTTTTCAGAAAGGACAGAATGGAATAGTGAGAAAGAAAGACAGTCATGGGAAAAAGTAGCAGGAATGCGTGGGGCTTTACCTTGGGCTTGATGAGCCACTTAAGAGTTCAGAATTAGTGGGCAGACCAAAATAGGTAGTGTTGTGGTGTGTACATCAATGACAGCATCCTGGCACAGATGACTAAGGTCTAGATGATAAGAAATACTCTTCTGGGCTTGATATAAAAAAACTAACCAACCAAACAAAAAAACACACACAAAAACAAACAAACAAAAAAACAACAAAAAAAAAAAAGGCAAAACAAACCCCCAAAACACCTGGTAGGAAATCTGAAAGCTGGGGCAGCCTTGTCTGAGGTGTATATGAGATGCTGGAGTTCAAGATCCTAGAGTAGGGCAGGGAAGTGGGGGTGTAAAACAAAAGGCAGCATCATAGCCTTGAGCTTTGTGTGAGTAGTTAGGCCTCTTTGGAGACCTGTTTGGAAGAATCTCATGGCATACAATCATGGAGAGAACTTGTGTCCAGGAGAATCAGTGGATTTTCCAGGGTCACCTCCTCCAAACTCAAGAGCGGTACATCCTGAGAAAAAGAAAATCAAGTTAAGATGATACCAAGCTTGTGGGAATGAGCAAGAGGCTTCTGAAAATGCTCACATATGAAAAAGGAAGTGTAGAGCAGCTGGAAGAAGCATCTGATGACCCAGAATGAATAAAAAGTCACTCTCAAGTTCTGATGGATAGATTTATAAAGTCGAAGCCCATCTGGGGCTGAAGTTGGCAAGGAACTTGAAGGGTAAGAGTGAAGGCTTCTACAGGTATATCAGGAAAAAGATATCTTCAGGAAACTAGTTACATTAACAATTTTGAGATGGTATTTGATTCAAGTCATATGTATAGCATATAATTTACTGAGTTAACCATTCTGCAAATGTTTTAATTTTCAAGAAAGTGAAACTTTTTTCTAGACAAAAATAATAAGAAGGAAAGGAAACTAAGTTCAAAGATCTGGTGAAAATTGTCAAGTATTCAAAAGTCCAAAATAGCAATGTACCCTTTTTTGCTCTGTGGAACATTAGTAGTTGAATCAGTAATTCTGACTGAATTTTGTGTAACTTTTGTTAGAAATTATGTATTTAATATTAGAAATGGAATGTCAATTATTTTCTGGAAGTTGAAAAAACAGGCCATAGTCTAAATGAAAGGATATTTTATTTCAGTTATATGTTCCAAATGCTTTTTTCCCAGTCTGTTCTATCACAAAACCATGCATGCAAACAAAACATGCTGTGAAATTTAGTGTCTCAGAGGTATAACCAGTCTTGTTTTAGTGCAGTATAGGATACGTGCAATTGCTGTTTCATAAACAAGTTAGAGAGCTGTTATTTAAACTTGATATCTGAAAGACTGACCCAAGAGGAGTTAACTGAACTTCCTTATGCACAACACTTAGAGATAGAAAATTCAGGTGCTTTAACACCCAGTAGTATATAATTTCAGAAAGTATATTACATTGTCCAACTATTCCATTTTGTAAAGAAACACCAATTATAAAGGCAGTAGAGTTTCCCAAGCTGAAGAGCCTTAAGAAAATCTACTGTTTGCCAATACTGTAGAATGAATCATAGGACTATTCACCTTCATTTTTAATAAGCAGAGCTGCTAAGCTGTGGAAAACCACAAATGCTAATATTCATGAACCCTGGATATCTGCAGAAACTGGATGCTTTGCACTCATTTAAGTCACATTCACTCTTGAATAGAGTGGAACAACCAGAAGGCATTGTGTATTCAAACAAGTAGTACAGGAAATGGTTAGGAACTGAATCTTTTAAGCTATTTTAAAACTTCGCTATTTTATAGTAGGGGAAAAGCCAATTGAGAAAAAAAAAAAAATTGGAAGAAGGTGTGGCACTGCATCCCCCACCCCCTCCCTCACCAGGGAAGTGAAAAAACAATCAGAGTAGCGGTATTTCATCAGGGTTTTTTTGAGAGACCTTAAAACACTCATTTCATGACAAATGGTATGTCAAATCATAGGCAATGAGTTTTCTGAATCTATTGGTGTTTTTTAGGGATAAAAAGCATATGCAAAACTATCAACTCTGTCCATAAATATGTACTCACCAAAACCAGATAATGATATAAACGGTACATTCTGTGGAAAGCAGTTAGTTTCCCCATCATGATTTCAGATACCTTTGGAGACTGCAGTATTACACACAAAAAAAAGGAATTTATCTTCATAACACAGTAAAATAGTTGAATGTTACTACATTATATCACTATTCTTTCACATGGCAATGCTCACAGAATGATACACAGTACTTTCTTTGCTGTTAATCAAACTGATCATATACTTATTGATTGCTGCAATGCTTAAGAAATGCAAAGAACCATGGGGAACATATTGCATGTTGGATGACTTGCTTAAGGACAATACTAAAGAGAAAAGAGAGATTTGCCACAGTTGAAACAAAGTAACTCTAAGGGGCATCTCAGAGATGGCAAGGTTCTCTTAGTGGTGTTGAAAAAGATTATCTGTTGTTGAAAGTAATGTACTCCAGGCGTCATGTCAGTCGTAGCCCTGAAGAAAATTATCTATGCTTCTTGTCAGACAAAGAAGTTTCACATAAATACTACTGCCTTGTTCTAGGGGCCACAGGGGTTTTATGTTCACAGATAATGTAATCCTTTTTCCAGACTTCTATGTCAACAGAATTAGTCATCACAGGCACCTCCAACAAGACAAGTTAGTTTCAAGTGCTCTGAGAAGCTGAGTTTTGTACAAATCTTGATTCCCCAAAGAAACATTAGTAACTTTTTTTTTCTAATGAAAACAGCCAAAGGCTGATCATTCAATCATTTCAGGTTTTTGTTCTTACTTACTCCTCAAAAGCCTTGGCAATTACAATTAATTAATTCACAGATAAAGCTACTGATGTGTGATTCTGTAATTCAGTTTCTACAGCCCTCCCCCCTTAAACCTGTATAACAATACTGTATTGTAGAACAACATACTTCAGTAAGAGTAAAAAGATTCAGAAAAATAAAAGTGAAAGTTAGACACATGCCACCTTTTTTCATCACCTAGAGTCTCTCAGAAGTCACCACTTACTGCAGTAATAAAAGGCTAATTGTATTTCTTACTGGTCTTCTGCAATAGAGAGAGTTAAACAAAATAAGTAGAGTTAATGAAGGAAGTGTGCCATATTACATACAAAAATCAAACTAGAAGCCAATTAAATCTATGAAGAAAACACCTAAAATTTTGGTTTCTTTGTGTAACTAGTCTTTTCTTTTAGGAGAAAAAGAGTGTGATCCACTATGAAACACAACATAAAGAAAATACTTTTTTTTTCTGTTTTTCAGTAAAAGAAGGTTTCCATCTTATACCTGGGAGCCTCTGTCAGCCATGGGCACAAGCTGTGAAGGGGGGCAGAATCACCACTGTAATGAAATCGGAGCTCAACAGTATTACTGAGTCATTCAGAGAGACAAACTCTTACCTTGCCTTCAAAAATAGTATATGTTGCATCACAGCAGCATTTAGGGACTGCAAAAATCCCAAGATATTCTGTAAATCAAAGGGAGTGTAGACAGGTCTGCAGGGTCATGCCACTCTCAGCCATTAACCAGATGAAGACAGCTTTGAACATATTGGTGATATCTTGGCACCCTGCTGCTGTAACTCTAACAATGACTTTACTCTCTGACCCTTTCAAGGACTCAGAAACAGGCACCTGCTGAGTTACTGGGAGCATTCCCTTTGGAACCAGAACCATGAATCATGAAGTAACCTGTATCCTGGATCATGTCAGATGATAAGAAAATCTAGTAATTTTGTGGCTTCTTCCTGTGCATAAGATTATTATAACATTTTTTTCTCTTTTTCCAGACTGTGAGTGAGACTGTGCTGTAGTATTTAATTTCAGAATGCACCTCTTCACAAAGATAAATATGTCCAGTCTTTTTGGAGAAAAGTAGTTAGAATAAAAAGCAGCAAACTCTATGCAAATGTGGTGACTGCAATTTTTTACTTCTAAAGGGGTAAAAAGAGCAATAAATCTTTTACAGGTTCTCTGGAACCATTTAAGCTACCATTTCAGGTTCTTTTCATTCAGTTAAAAGCTTTTGCAATCTGAAGAACCAGAGCAGTTCATATGTTTAACTTGCTCATTAGACCATGCTGGAGAGTCAGAAAAAGCACCTTGATAAAGACATTTCAGGATCACATCATGATGTCAGAATGTCCACACTATTTTTCTAAATTGAACTAAATTAGATTAAATTATGTTGTCAAAGTAAAGTGAGAATCAGTTATACTTTTTTTCTTATATTTTTTTTAAACTATTACTGTATACAAAGTATACTTTCAGAACATATAATTAACATTTCAGATTTACTAGAAAATACAATTTGTTGGAAAATGCTTCAAATCTTCAAGGTTAGGAAAAGATGAGTTTTTGAACATTTGGAACCCAATCATTGAAAAAGAGAGACTGAAATAGAACTTGAGGCCAGACAGTCCAACCTGCTGCTAAGAGCTGGTGAACTTGGATCAGGTAGCTCAAGGCTTTATTTAGCTGGATGTTGAAAATCTGTTTATTTCCATAAATTTTAAAACCTGAAAAGTAATCACAGTTTTAAAGACTTTATCACTTCAAGTTGCAGTGTCTTCTAGCATCAGCAACTATTACTGACAAACTAAACCTTAAGAGCCCCGCTAGTGAAGCTGAATGATTCCTCTACAAAATGGAGAACTCTCTGCCTCAGATGTTCTTTAGTTATATTACTCCAAAAAAAAGAAAAAAAAAATCCCACAGAGAGTTAAGGAGCTGTTCAATGAAAACTCACTAAAAGGAAAGGAAAAAAAGGCAATAATAGTCTATTTTAAAGAAAAAAGGATATAAAAAACAACTCAAACATATGTGTTTTCATAGATAAAATTAATTTTTATGTTAAAATGCTAATTTTTTTTCTACAGCAGTGCTGAATACGAGTGAACATCTACTATGGACAAATACATATATTTAAACAGATCTGCTAGCACGCTGAAATCACCCTGTAGACTTACCTCTGACCAGCTAACAATTTTTACATTTAAAAAACATACATTAAATTATTAAAAAACCCACAAAAAACCAAAACAAAATAAAAAACAAACAAACAAACAAACCCCCAAAAAACCCCAAAGCCAAACAAGGAAGAGAAGGAAACAAAATAGAACTAAGAATCTATTTGGGCCATACGGCAAACCTCCTTTTAAAAAATTTCTTTTTTTTTATTTTTTTCTAAACTGAAAAAGAAAATATATGTCCTTTCTTTCTTCTAGGACATTCTGTAAATGATCACAAGATACATGGTTTCTCATGACATGTGTCTGCAATTGACAGTCAGAGAAGTTCCATGTCATGCAGTGTAGTTTGCCCAACTGGATGGAAGTGGTCTGGACATAAAGAAGGGCCACCATCTGGGGAAAAGTATGTTTGAGATACTTGGTTGTATGGTGTGCCAACAAATGTTAATTCTCAATAGAAATCCTAAGATTTTGTTGATTGTGTATATTTACTAAAGGTATCTAATGCCATATGCCTTCCTGAAATGTTTATTTCAATACTTTCTTTATAAATATATTAATAGAGGACAAGAATCCACATACTTCGTACCTTGTTTACCTTGACAGCTCATCAGTGAGAAAAACATGCATTAAAAGGACTGCATGTTCATGGATATTAAATTAATTTAAACTGTGGTGCAGAGAAATGAATCTACTTTTTAATGTATCAATTATCATTTACCATTACCATTGACAGTTTCTGAAGTTGTTACTGTGTATCAATTACTCCATCTTAAACATCATTCATATCTATACCAGAATGTTACTGTCAGTGGTATGAGCTTGTGTGAAGGGATTTCTTTCTTTCTTTTTTTACTTAATATTCCTTTCCAGTAATCTTACCTTGAGAGAAATAAGGGTTCAAATACTGGAGTTTTAGATACTGTAGATGACTGTATAAAGAATGCAACTCCTTTCCATTTAAAAATAGAGTAATATTTTTTTTTCCTGGAAAGTGTCAATCATATCACCCTTGCTCCAGCCCTGAACTGTTCTTGGGAAAAACCTATAATTCTTCATTAACTTTTCCTATACCTCTGATTCAAGTATTTCTTAAGCCAGAGGGAGACCCCTAGTACCTGCCAACACAGAAGAGTTTTGATTCTTATTTCAGATAAAAGATGAACCATTTGGAATATAAATTTACTTTACAGTAAACTTTACAAACCTTATGGTAGACTTTAAAATTGCACATATTATGAGATTGATAATTGATAAGAACATTTGAAAACTTCCATATTTTATTTTTTTTAATTTAACTTTTTTTTTAATGTTTATGAAATATACAGCTTTCTGAATAGGGAAGTATTGTTAATATCCATAGGGAAAAGAAAAATGTTCATACCTTTCACATGTGTTTGAAACTGAAAGTTTTCCTCTCAGTGTATTTTAGTTAAGGAACTTATGGAATTATTTTCCTTCTCAATGAAATAGTACAAAGCAATTCACAACTTACTAACTACAACTTCATGGAAAGTACTGACAGCATCTCTCTGCAGTACCTCTTCATACAAATGTGAGTTCGTAGTCTATAATGTAAGAGGGATTGTAAAGCAATACTTTTGTGTCAATAAAAAGTTTTGTTGGAAAGTAGCAATGCCAGAGATGAGAATTATTAGTTCTCCATGTGTGTAGCTATGACCACAAATAGTAAAACTTCACTTTCATTCATGTTTGTGTCTGACTTTATTCATTCTGGTGGTAACAATACAGACAAAGGCTACCCAGTATAAGAGATAGCTACATCAGGTAGCTGAACTCTGTGGGGCATTGGCATACGTTCTACAGCACCAACTAGGATACAAGAAACACATTGGGAATAGTAAAAATTCCACAAATAATGCAAAACTGCAAGAAACTGGGTAAGGTATTTAGCTCAAGTCTGTTTTACAAGGCATATCTGGCTCAAAAGCCAGATCTCCTCAGATCAGTCAGTCTCCTCAGGTCAAGGGTGGACTTTTCACAGGGGTTGAGTAAAGTGTATGGGATGGACTTCATACTGGTAGAAGTATGAAGCATATAAACATAACTGGTAAAAGAGGGAAAATTAAGACAAAGCTGTGGTGCCCCTAGTAGAAAAGTAATTGTCTCACTGAAACAAAAGACTTTATGATGTTAAAATTTGCTCACTTAACAAAAAGGCACAATAGTTAGGAAATTAAGCCTTCTGTGCCATTTCAGTTGAGAAGAAAATGCTGATACTGTGCTTTAGAGAAAGTAACTGATATAATTTTTAAATTAATGAACGGAAGTTGACAGTTCTTGCTATCTGTGCCTTGTATACATGTGTATTTTTTGTATTACTGAGAAGTGAAGTGAGTTCATAGTCTTCTGGGAGACCTCAGTCTGCCTTTAATATGTATGTAAGGGCATTAGCACTAAACAGAAAAAATATTTTTGCATTAATTTTTATATAAGCCATTTATATACCGTTATGCTTTAATATGCTAAAGATAGTTTTATGGATAAGTAAGACTGGATAGTGCTTACATTATCTGACTTGAAAAATTATATCCAGTGATGAAAGAAGTGTGTAGATAATTTTAAAATATTCACTGCATAGAATAATAAAAAAAAAAAGACATGATTTATAAACAGAAGTATTAAAAAAAAAAAACCAACCAACCAACCAAAAACAAACAAACAAAAAAACCCCCAAAACCAAACCAAAAGACAAGGTTATTGTTTGGTTAGACAAAGTTAGTTTTTGAAACTTGGGATCCTCAAGTCTGTTTAAATTACCTGTATTAATGTAAGTTAACTAAAATCCTTGAAAAATGCTTGTTATTAGCTTGCTTCAATTATATGAAGAACAATGAGTCTATTTCCTCAAATAACATCAAAATGTCTATTAGATATTAACAAAGAACTGTAGACATTGATAAATAAAACACAGAATCATTTTGGAGTTTATGTGTGGATTTCTGTTAAGTTTCTGAATAGTTTACTAGATACTTAAATAAGAACCAGGACCTTTAAATATGAGCTTAACTTCTGTATTGAGATACATGCTTTTGCCATGTAGCTTTGAAGTGATTTTGTTATCTAGAATCTGGTTTTAAACCAAGCGAAGTCATTAATGACTGAAATTATCTGCTGTCTGTGATCAGACTTTAGTGAAAAGACTTGAATGTGAGTATTTCCAAATCCTGACTTTTCCAGGGATTAAATAATACTAAGCTAGTATGATCATCTGCTCTTTAAAGATGATCCCACTAATACCCCATATGAATTGGCAAGACTTACAATGTTTTACCATTCCCCTTTGTCTTTATCTTTTTTTTTTTTTGTGTGTGTGTGAACAGATGTATGAGTTCTTGCCTACAAGACAAGTATATACAATTTGTCAGGATCACGGGATTCAACTGAAATACAGAAACAGTGACATTCAGAGAACATGCAGTAATAAACTAAGGACTTTAACTTCAAATATATTTTAAATGTGTGTTTTCCTAGCATTTTAAGAAAAAACATTTGTTCATAAGAATGTACTAATAAACATATTTTGAAACTGTTCAGTAATGATTGGCATCTATTTTCTGTGTAAAACTGGTGATACTTCAAAGAAAACCATCTCTGTATTATGTTATGTAATATCCACTATAAATGTACTGCAGTGGCAGCTCAGAATGCGGGGTGCTTGAAACTGAAACAGTTGATCTTGAACTAAATTGTGGAAGGCCCAAACCTGCCAGTGTTCAAAGCAAGGTTGGATAAGGCCTTGAGTAACCAGGTCTATTGGGAGGTGTCGCTGCAGATAGCAGGGGAAGTTGGAACTACATTATCTTTAAGGTCCGTTCCAACCCTTTAATGTTCTTTAATTCTGTAAATGGTGACAGAAAAAATTATTTTCATAGAATCATAGGATATGCTGAATTGGAAGGGAACCCACAAGGATCATCAAAGTCCAACTCCTGGCCCTGCACAAGATAACCTCAAGAATCACACAATGTGCCTGAGAGCATTGTCCAAATGCTTTTTGAACTCTGCCAAGCTTATCGCTGTGACAACTTCCCTGGGGGGCCTGTCCCAGTGCCCAACCTTTCACCTCTTGGTGAAAATCCAGCTTGAACCTCCCCTGACACAGCTTCATGTCATTCCCTCAGGTCCTGTCACTGTTCACCACAGAGATCAGTGCTTGCCCCTCCTCTTCCTCTCACAAGGAAGTTGTGATGTCACCTCCCCTCAGTCTCCTCCAGGCTGAATACACCAAGTGACCTCAGCCACTCCTCATATGGTGTTCCCTGTAGACCTTTCATCATCTTTATTGCCCTCCTTTGGATGTTCTCAATAGCTTTATACCATTTTTATATTGTGGTGCCCAAAACTGCACACAGGACTCATGGTGAAACCGTCCCAGTATGGAGCAGAGCAGGACAATGCCCTCCCTTGACCAGCTGACTGTTCTTTGCCTGATGCATCCCAGGACATGACTGGAGTTTCTGACTGTCAGGGCTCACTGTTG
Source organism: Dendrocincla fuliginosa (assembly GCA_035047845.1). NCBI lineage: Eukaryota > Metazoa > Chordata > Aves > Passeriformes > Dendrocolaptidae > Dendrocincla > Dendrocincla fuliginosa. The sequence goes on along the minus strand of JAWWMO010000083.1, from coordinate 74,679,154 downwards.
CCATTGACCAGGACCCCCAGGTCCCTTTCCACAGCACTGCTCTTCAGCATCTTGTTCTCTAGTTTCTAAGCAATTTTATAGTTTGCAAATCATTTAATTTCTAGAAGAACTACTAAATGCAATTCTATCTGTATCAAAAGCCTAAATTCATTGACACACCAGACGGATGAAATGAATGAAACTCCATACTTATATTTGTAATGACTGGGAGGTGAATGGTTGGGATTAAGATTAAAGAGTGGCACTAAGAATTTCCTGGAGGAAGAATCTGAATAGGACCACAAATCATTTCACGAATAGGACCACCCAGTGGGGAGAGAAACAAACTTATTATCTAGATTCACAAGCAAAGAAAGGGTTCACATGCCACCATGAGCCCTGTGGATTACATCTTTGAATTTCTCACCAGAAAAAAATACTACCTCAATAACTATTTATTAAATGTAATTACAGTAATTATTATATTTATAAGCCTTTGTATCTAGTCTTTGAGTTAAGTCCATGAAATTAGGTCTTCTGGAATAAATATTTTGCTTGTTTAACTGAGACATGCAATGCTAAAGGAATGATGATGTATGGCATGATGCTGTATGTACACAAATGTAGTGTGGTGTTGGGTTTTTGTTTTCAGTTTGGTTTGGCAGTTTTTGGGGTGGTTTTTGTGTGTTGTTTTTTGTTTGTTTGTTTTGGGGTTTTTTTTGTTTGTTTTTTTTTTTTTTTTATGGAAAGGAAAGAACCCAAATAAAATGTCATGCAAGGGAACTCCCAAGAGAGCTATATCTGCAAATATGTTTAGCATAGGCAGAAGCTTGGAAATAATTTGTGTCACACTGCAGAGAATCACTGATGGATGGGAGATGGATGGTATAGACAAGTGTATTCATTGGGCAGGAATTCTTTTTAAAAATGCATTAACTCTCACACTTCTCCTGCAAAAGCAGATGGCTGTGTAACATATTGCAGTTCAAAGAAAACTCAGAGTGCCACAGGAGGCTGTTCCCTGGAGTAATGAAGCTGGTTATGTAAAATAAAAATAAAAGTGGGTAGCTTTTCAGTTGCCCAAATAAAACTGAGAGAGCATGCAATAGATCTTATTAAAGAGAATGACCAGTTTCATGTATTTGAGAATGTCTTTATAAAGGACATCCAAGACAATAGTGGATTGCAAACCTGAAACCATTGTGAAGTAGTTTCATCTGCAATTTAATGTCCTATCTGATGCTTGATGGAAGCTGCACCTTCCCTGAAATGCACTTTCAACTTACACATAATTTCTTATTGGATGGATAAAGAGAATATAAAATTTATTTTTTGAAAGACAAAAAATATATTTATAAAAATTCCATTAAATTGAATTTTGAAGAGTAGAGGAAATGAGATGTAGCTGAATTAGTAATTGAATATATGAAAGCAACATTAATAAGGAGATTTAGACTGACAGCTCTGAAAAAAACAGAGCTTCCTCTTCTCAATATAAAGGGTCATTGGCTGTATTTATTGTCAATGTAATTGTTTTGTTCCATGAAGCAAAGAAATCGCTTTGTTTATGAGTGTGTTTACATATTTGATGACATTGACCATGAACATGCCAATAAGGAGGACATGACATGAATTCCTTTCATATATAAAAACTTTTTTCACAAATTTTATTATCTATTATAGAACACTAATAAATGAGCATACCATCTGACAGACAATGTAAAAGAGCAAGTCCCACAGTTCTCACATTTTCTGCTTCAAATTCCATGAGCATTTTTTGAATACATGTGCTTGCAAAACTCCAGGATTCTTAAAAGCATGTGGAGTGACTTTTGAAAAGTCATGGCAGTATTGTGAAGTCCCCAATGACTGGAGAAAACTAAATATTGTACCCATTTTGAAAAAGGATGATAAGGAGAACCCTGGGAACGACCAACCAGCAAGGCTCACCTTTGGACCCAGCAACATCATGGAACAGGTCATTCTGGAAGACATGCTGAAACGAATGGAAGACAAGGAAGTGATTGGAGACAGCCAAAATGTTTTCACCAGGGTCAAATCATGCCTGAATAATCATAGCCTTCAACAATGGAGTGACTGCATTCCTGGACAAGGGAAACGGTACCAATGTCATCTACTGGGACATCTGTAAGGCTGGTCACAGTCCCACACAAAATTCTTGCCTCTGAGTCAGAGATACGGTTTTGAAGAACTGTTAGATAAGAAGTTGGCTGAAGGGCCACATCCAAGGGGTTGCAGGTAACATCTCAATGTCCAAGTGGAAAAGAGTAGTGAATGGTGCCCCTCAAGGTGTGTACTGGGGCCATTACTACTGAATATTTTCATCAATGGCATAGACAGTGAAATGGAGTGCACCATCAGTAAGTTTGCAGGTGACACAAGTTGAACGGTGCAGTTGATTCGTTTGAGGGAATGCATGCCATCCAGAGGAACCCTTGACAGGTTTGAGGAGTAGGTTGATAGATCTCATGAAGTTTCACAAGGTCAAGATCCTGACCTTGGATCTGGCAATCACCAATATCTATACAGACTAGGGGAAGATTGAGAGTAGCCCGACAGAGAAGGACTTGGGGATATTGAGAGGTGAAAAGTTATGTATGAGTCAGCAAAGCACACTTCCAGGTCAGAAAGCAAATCGTATTCTGGGGGGCATAAAAGAGTGTGACCAACAGACCAAGGAGGCCAATTCTCTCTCTCTACTCCACCTCATAAAATGTCAACTGAAGTAATGTGTCCAGCTCTGGGATCCTCAGTACTAGACAGACAAAGACCTGCTAGAGCAGGTCCAAAGGAGGGGCACCTGTCCTGTGAAGAAAGGCTGAGAGAACTGAAGATGTTCAGCCTGGAGATGTATCCATCCAATAAGGAAAACCTTATTGTGGTGCTTAAGTAATTACTTGGAGATTATAAGAAAGACAGATAAAGACTTTTTACCAGGACCTGTAGTGACAGGACAGGGGTCAGTGCATTTAAATGGAAAGAGAGTAGATTTATATTAAATATGAGAAGAAATTTTTTATGATGAGAGTGATGAGGCATTGGAACATGTTGTCCAGAGAAAGAAAAATTGAAAATGTACTTTGGAAAAAATATATCACATAATTTTTTTTCTCCAACAAAATAGACATTTTCAGAATAGACAGAATAGGAAATTTTTTTTTTATCCTCTACAAGAATCTAGAGAGCTCTGGTCACATAAGGTGAAAATGAAATTCAAGTCCACTTCACATGTTTTCGCGCCTATTTATTGAGTAATTAAGCTGAAGCTTTACTCCTTAGCTACTACCATTTCTTAATTGGTAAGTTGAATTCGTCCAAATTGGTCCCATAACATGGCACTATATGCCACAATAAATGCTGAGCATGTGATCATTAATTCCTTATTAACTGGCCATTTTTGTTAAAAGTTATGTTCCATTTTTCTAAGGTTTAGTTGTGTGGGGTTTTTTCAACTTCATTAACCAATTATTTTTTCACAGAATCAGTGCTGTTACTATTGCTTGGTGTTGGTTCTTATTCATCATAATTGGTAGTTCAATAAATAATGCCCTTTTCTATCTCACCAGATATTTGTTTTGCTGCTGTGTACATGCACTTCAGTATCATCTCAATGACTTTTGCATGAATAGCTGAGACAATAACCATTAGTGTACTCAGTGGGGAACACCATTCATTTTTTAAAATGCAATAAATTGCACTAAGTCAGATGTATGACAGAAATTCAATAGCATAGTACAAAAGTCATTAACTCAGACTGAGACTTGGCTTATTTCCAGTGATTTGAGTGGAATTAAGCCAGTGTTGAATTTGGCCCATTAACTTTTGTATGTTTCTGCTACACATAATTTTGCACGTTCTGTATTCAAACATTTTATTACCAAGATTAATAGCTTCTCTCCTATTGCATAAACAATGCAATAGCATGACAAGGAATGACTGACACAATACAAGTGCACAAACATTAAAAATAACTACATTGACACAGTGGGTTGTGCTACTCGGGGACTGATTTCAAATCCTGATTGAAGTCTATTGTTGTACTGGCAAAATGTCAGAGATTCATGAGTTCTCAGACAGACCCTGTAAACTATTTGAATACTGTCATGCATAGTATCTGTAAACATTATCTACAGAATATCTTTCTTATTCTAATAAATTACAGTACAAGTTTCATTTATGGTATAAAAATGAACGTATTAATATGAATAGGTGGCTCCAAAAATTTTGTAAGGTTATGACATATTTAACTTTTAATGCTACTTGTCCAAAAGGCTAAGAAAGCTTTAATCTTCATTGGATTAGATGAAGAAATACTTAAATGTAGGATTTCTATTTATAGTTTTTCACAAGGAGGTCTGGTCAGTATTGAGACAGGGTAGTTGTTTAGGTTGGCCTTCAGGAACACATGGAGTATTTTGCCTGTCATTGCTTCAGACGGTATTGATGGTGACTTTCAGTGCCACTAACTTTGTGCTTTATCTCCAAAAAGTGAAATAACTTCATTTAGTTTTCAAAATAGCTTAACTGCATTTATGCATATTCTGTATTTCTGAGCACAACAATGCATAACTATGATGGTTGTGAGGGAAAACGGTTCTGCATTCAGAGGTAAAATATAGAGAGAAAATTCATGCAACAAAAGCTCAATTGGAGTTGATGCTGGCCAGAAATAAAGGGAACAATAAAAAAAGGGGTTTTTTTTCAAATACATTAATGGAAATTAATGTATTTAATTGAAATTTAATAGAAATTATATCAGCCTGTTAAAGGATGAGAATGGTCACTTCACAAGCAGAGGCAGAGACATAGACATGGCAGAGGTGTTTAATACATTACTTGCCTCTGTCTTCAACATGGATGATGAACCAAGGTGGTCTCAATGCCCTGAGCTGAAGGACCATGAACGTGAGAATGATCAACTCCCAGCTGACTCTGAAATTCTGTGGGATCTGCTGCTCCAGTAGAACCCTAAAAATCAATGGGGTCTGATGTAATTCGTCCAAGAATGCTCAAAGAGCAGGCTGACGTAATTGCAAAGGCCTCTCTTGATAATTTTCAAGTGGTCATGGGAATCCAGAGAGGTCCCAGCTGTCTGGAAACTGGCAAACAGTGTTCCAGTTTTCAAGAACAGCAAGAAGAAGGACCCTGGAAACTACAGGCCTGTCAGTCTCACTTCAGTGCCTGGTAAAAACATGGTAAAAATTGTCTTGAAAAACACAGTTATTTGCCACAGCCGACACAGCTTCATGAGACAAAAATCTGCTTGTCAAAGCTGGTTTCCTTCCATGACAGCTGACTAAGGGAAGCTGGTTGTTGTAATCTTTTTGGACTTCAACAAAAATCTTGATACTCTCTCTCACAGTATCCTTCATGATAAAATGTCCAGCACACTGCTGAATAAATGTCATGATGGGTGAGCAACTGGCTAACAAGTTTGGCACAAAAATTTATAGTGAGTGGGGTAACATCGGCTGTCCCCCAATCGCTAGTGGGGTTCTAAAGGGCTCCATCATTGGCCTGGTTATCTTAATCTTCATTAACAACTTGGACACAAGACTTGAAGGACCACTAAGTAAGTTTGCTGATGACACTAAACAGGGAGGAGCTGTCAACTCCCTCAAGGGCAGAGACGCCCTGCAAATCAGAGAGATGAACAATTACCAACTGTAAAACGTTTAACAAGAGCAAGTGCCAGATTCTGCAGTTGTGATGGGACAACCTTGCCTGTGTGTATAGACTGGGAAAGGAGAAGCTGAGAGCAGCATACAGAAAGGGGGACCTGGGGATCCCGGTCAATGGCAAGTTGAATATAAGGCAGCAGTGTCCTGGGGGGATCAGGCAAAGCATCATGAGCCAGTCAAGGGAGGTGATTGTCTTGCTCTGCTCTGCACTGGGGTGGCCTCACCTTGAATATTGTGTGCAGTTTTGGGCACCACATAAAAAAGAACTGTAGAGTCATAGAATCACTGGGTTGGAAGAGACCTATGAGATCATCAAGTCCAACCCTTGATCCAATACCTCTGTGATTACTAGATCATGGCACCAAGTGCCGCATCCAACCTAAACCTCCCCTAGCAGAGTTTAAGCCCATGCCCCCTTGTCCTGTTGCTGGTTGCGTGGGAGAAGAGGCCAATCCCCACCTGGCTACAACCTTCTTTCAGGTAGCTATAGAGTGATCCCTGTTCTTATTACACTTTAATTTTGCTTATCTGCAGACCCTAAACAAAGGCAAATAAAGCCTGTTGAATAATTCCTGGTTATAGTCTTATGCCATGGTTATGTCTTTAAACACATATTTTCTAAAAGCTCATTATTTGGCTATGAAATAATGCAGCTGGTATTCCTATTTGTGATACTGCAAAAAAGAAGAGCAATGCATATATTCTTTACCTGTTTACCACAGTATAATTTGTGAATGTCTGTTCAATTGCAACAGCGTAAAAAGTGTGACAACGCAGTTTATCACCAAGTTCTACAATAATTATTTGCTTCTCATCACTTGAGTGGAAGTAGAAATATTTAAGCCCTTGAATGAAAAGAAGGCTATTTGGCATAGATTGTACAAAGCAGTTGCCTTGCATTAACTTGCCCAGCAATTCTTCAAAACCTCTGAAAGCATGGGGTTTCTTTTCCAATATCTCTCTCCCAATTACAATGGAATACAATAGTTAAAATAGGAAGTTTTAAAGTGGCAAATCCTGTTATAATGCACATCTTTTGCATGCAGTCATCACTACTCTTCCTTTATCTGACCAATGACTAGAAAGCCAAAACACATGCGGAATTGTTTAGAGACAAACGGATTCAAGAAAGGAGAGAACCTCAGCAGACAGAGAAAATAGGACATGGCTATATAATATCCATGCTTGAAAGTGCTTTACTACCACTTTGCAAACTATGAAACACTCATTCATTGGTTTCAAAAAAATAAAATTGCTAGCAGACAGTCCCCTTGAAGATGACCTGCCAGTCTTCATTTTCAATGTTTTTACTTTCAATAAAAGAGCTGTATTCAGCATAATTAATTTTGAAAGTATTCTAGATGAATGTTAATTAGTAGGTAGTAAGCATTTTGCTCATCTGTCAGTTTTTTCTTTCTTTATGGCTAATTTACAATGATTATAAGTAGCATGTTTTACCATAAGTTTTGTCAGCTACTCTTCTCAGAATTTGAGTAATTTATGATTGGATATGTTTATATTCCAGAGCCATGGATACCATCTTGATAATCATTTTTCAGCATATAGCTGTTGCTTAGAGGGTAGATTTTACATTTTCCAGTGTTTGTCATCTTAGCATCCATATTCTAGATAACAAGAAAACCTGAATCTGAACTCTTCGGAAATGGATGTGTCTTCAGCTGTACATTTTATTTCGGCTAATTTTATATGTATTGCTCTTCATATCTGTAGATTTAGATATAAATTCTGTAATAGATCTCAGCCCAGTTTTGTCTCTTTTGTTTAACTCTTTAAACAAACATGCAAATTGTCACAGTACAGTTCATTCATGATGCCTTATTCTGTGATGTAAAGAGAACCAAAATAACTATGCTGCCAAGACTAGAATTCCACTCTGTTGTTTTGCATTATAAACTTGTATAATGCCTGCCCTCTCAATCCATGAAAAATCAGTATCGTTAGTCTTGCATTTATAAGCCCTATAATATTCATTGGATGTTTAAATACTATATAAATAAAATAATCTATTCCCTTTGTTTTGACTGGAAAGGAAGGACATCACATAAATTGTCTCCATCAAAAATAAATTGAAATTTGTAACTGAAGTATCTTACTTTTACAGTGAAGATTCATGGAAAACTGTTTCCCAGTATAGATTGTAACTGCATGTTTTTCCTGATGGCAATAGCAGATGCATAATGGACAAAATGTTGTGGGTTTTTTTCATAAGAGCCATGTAATTTAAAAATATCAGAGGGTTTCTCCATTAAAATAAGCATATGAATATGTGTGCATATGTATATATGCATGTTTGTGTGTGTCTGTGTGTAGTATTTTCTCTCTTTTTAACAGGCTATATTATAAGAGCTAACCTGAGCCCTTTGACATTGGTGTAAATGTAGCACACATTTGTAGAACACCGAGCAGTAAAGGGTTGATGCATTGCTTTTCCTCAAACAGCAATTTATTGGGAAACCACCAGCAGATTACCCACTCTCGGAAGGAGAAACAGACCAAACTAAATGGACCATTCAAAATGCTTTCAAAAAGGTTTTTCCTGTTCTAATAGAGTAGATAGATACTTGTTGAATTAGAATAGTCATAATTACATTTCTACTGTTCAGTTGTTCCTATTGGTTGTTTCATCCCAGTTTCCCTATTGGTTGAGCTTTGGTGCACTGCACCACTCCCTTATAAGGTTCACCCTGCCTGCTTAACCCCTTGTTTGGCACGGTTGCCACCCCCTTTTACCTTGTTTGTTGCGCTCTGCCCTAACTCTGCCCCGAACTCCTCCCTAGTTCCAGAACCCTATATAGGTCTCGTGCTCCCTCAAAAAACTGGTCATTCCTGCTCCAACCGTAACCCTGGTGTGGCTCATCCTTTCATCTCTCGGTGGAACGCGGCAATCAATGACCATTCAAGCAGGCAAGTTAAAACTGGATATGGATGGAAACAGGTCTACACAGACAGGTAGAACCTTTCTGGGGCCAGCTTCCCTGTTCTGGTCCATGTTGCTCACACAACATAAAGAACAGTGCAAGGGCAGAAGTGAGGTCAAGAAGCAGTCATGAACTGTCTTCTGAGGGTCAGTCGAGTAGAGGGGGATCTAGACCACCAGAAGACCGTCAAAGGTCCCCAATTTATTTCCAAAAAAAATCCAGAATGACAAACTGCACGTTAACTCATTTACATGAAGAGCAAAAAACCTAATCCCAGAGTGGGGAAAATTTACCTATAAAAAAGTACCCCTACAAGTTCTATGTGGCATACTGCCAGGACCCTGGATATCCTGTTGGCTGGATTGATGCTGGACTCAGGACTGGTGATCCTTTCCTCTCCCATCTGATCTTTCTTTCACCTTATCTTTCTTCCATATTTTCTTTTATGTTTTTATTCCTTTTATAATAGGAGAGGAGGAAAAACGTATACCACTTTTCATTCCAAGTGTTTAGTTTGCTAATAAAACTCTGAGAGCTTTTTTTGATCCTTCATTCTTTTTCAATCACGGGCATCTATGAAACTCAGGTGCTCCCTTCTGTTTAGGAGTGGTAGTGGGCAATACTATCTACAAGAAAGCTCAGAAAGATGCTCTAGGGGACTACAGGCCTGTCAGTCTGATCTCAGTGTTCGGGAAGGTCAGGGAGCATCTTGAGTACCATCATGTGACAAGTGCAGGACAGCCAGGGGATAGGGCCCAGCCAACATGGATTTACAAAAGGCTCAGCCTCCTTGAGCAATTTTATTTCCTTTAATGACCCCTGATGCCCTTAGTGGATGAGGGAAAGGCTATGGATCTGGTCTACCTAGATGTTAGTGAAGCCTTTGACACTCTCCCACAGCATTGTCCTGGAGAAACTGGCCTCCCATTGGGCAGACATGGGCCAAAAACTGGCACGATTGCCTGGCCCAGAGAGTGGTGGTGATGAATGAAGTTGCATCCAGTTGTTGGCCAGTCACCAATGGTGTTTTCCAAGTTTCAGTACTAGGGCCAGTCCTGTTAAATATCTTTATCAATGATCCAGATGAGGGGATCAAGTACACTCTCAGTATGTTTACAGACCAAGTTGGGTGGGAGTGCTGACTGGTAGTGTTAATGGGAGTGTTGGAGGGTAGAAAGGCTATGCAGAATGATCTGGACAGGCTGGACCAATGGGCTTAAGCCAGTGGAATGAGGTTCAACAAGACTAGGTTTCGAGTCCTGCACTTGGGTCACAACAACCGCATGCAGTGCATCAGCTGAGGCAGAGTGGTTGCAAAGCTGTCCAGTGGAAAAGAACCTAGGAGTGCTGGTCAGCAGCCATCTGAACAGGAGCCAATAGTGTGCCAAAGAGCACAGGAAGGCCAGTGGCATCCTGGCCTGTATCAGCAATAGTGTGGCCAGCAGAACCAGGGAAGTGATTGTCCCTCTGTATTTGGCACTGATGAGGCCTTGCCTCAAACCCCCTCACTACAAGACAGACAAGTCTAGAGAAGGGCAGCAGACCCAGCAGAGAGTCTGGAGCACAGTTCTCATGGAGAGCAGCTGAAGTAGCTGGAGTTGTTTAACATGGAGAAAAGGAGGTTCAGAGGGAACCTTATCAGTTGCTACAACTACCTAAAAGGAAGTTTGTAGCAATGTGGGTGTTGGCCTTTTCTTCCATGTAACAAGTGACTACATGAGAAAAAATGGCCTCAAGCTCCATCAGAGAAGATTTATACTATATGTTAGGGAAAATTTCTTTACTGTAAAGGTGCTCAGGCATTGCAGTAGGCTTCCCAGGGAAGTGGTAGAATCACCAGCCCTGAGAGTGTTCAAAGGCATGTGGATGTGTTACTTGGGGATATGATTTAGTGGTGAACACAGTGTTGCCAGGTTGATGGTTGGATTCAATGAACTTGGAGGTTTTTTCCAACCTTAATTATTCTATGACTCTAATTCTACATAAAAAATAGAATACATAATTTCTAAAGGTCACTTCATTTTTGTGTATTTATATGTGTGTGATATTATCAAAGGCACAGATTTTGTCTGCGAAATTAGTTTAATTGAGAAGGTGATTTATATTTTCCAATGCACAGAAACCCTAATGTCTGTTGGGAGAATGCAAACATTGCCATCAAGAAACTTGTCTTTTGAAAAATACAGGTTGGCAGATGGACTCCATTCAGGACAGATGGAGACACAGGTATTCAGTACCTTCAACCCCCCTTTTTTTTTTTTTTTAAAGTTTCCCTTTTGTGTGCTACCTTTTTAATTTCAAAGATTAAAAGTCTTTGTTTCACTCTGTTTGCTTCTAAGATTATAATGAGAAAAATACCAAGGATTCTCAGCATTATAAGGAGTGCTTCAGGTGCCTAAGCACAGGTGCTTAGTTCTGCTTTAGAAGTATAAAATCGCAGCTATAACAGACAATCCATGGAAAGTCCAAACTCTCCTGGAGCTGAAGTTAGAGGCCAGGCAGAATAGAGTATATAGTAGGGAATTAGTTCTATTTTCCATAAGGTTGAAGTTGAGTGCAATAAATATCTTTACATATAAGTATTTATTTTTGTTAAGTAGGATGTCGAATGAAAAGCCCAGAGGTGAAGGTAATGTGTTTTCAGAGACAACCTTGTTGTAGTGAATTATACAAGAATATTGGGCATTATATGTGAAGGCTGTTTTCCACTAATACAGTTCCAAAGCATAGCATTTCATGTATCTCAGAGTATCTCAGACTTGGTTTTTCTTCCAGATGTTGTTTTACCTAAATATTTGTTATTTCCTGACTTTAAAGTTGTGTGAATATTTTAGGATGTTTCACATTAATAAACATTCAAATGCTAGTAATACATAACAGTATAGTACTATGCACTGCAATATAATAGTAACACCAAATTATAATCAGATAGTAAATAAAAATCTCTGTGTTTGTATCACTCCCTCTTTTGCTCCCCCGTACTCATTTCCAAATTGTTTATAAGGACAGTTGTGCCCATGCCCAGGATCCCTTCTGAAGGGAAACTATACTTTCCTATTTCTAAGCAAAAGCGAAAAGTGGTTTAATGGATTGGATTGTTTCAATGAGCACTCAGAGACAGTATCGATAGAACAAAGCCACATCTCACTCACCTACATAGCACCAGTCTTCTCCAGCAGTTGGTTAGTAGTTTACACTCTTCCACAATGATAACTTCTTTGCTGTGCATACAACAACAACAAGAACAAAAAACCAAACCAAACCAAACCAAAAACACACACCAAAAAAAAAAAAGTGACACCAAACAACACCCCCCCCCAAAAAAAAAAAAACACAAACCTTAACTCTCCAAAAAACCTCATAAAATCCAAACAAACTTAGCATCATACCATCAAGCACAAATATGATGTGTTGTCTACTGATCCCAAAGTTACCATGGAAATATTCTAAGAAATCACTAAGTATCTGATAATGCTTTGGACCATTCTAGAAATAGTTTTTTCATCTATACCACTTCCTCACAACGAGTCCAAGCGGCTGTCCAGACATCTTTTTTAGACTGGGCATTGTCTAAAATCTTTTTTAGACATGTCAGAATATCTCTGCAGAGGTCTTCATGCCCCCAAAAGTACCAAGTGTAGCCTGTGATATCAAAGAAAATGCTAAGAATCAATAGATTCATGTGGCATGTGTGTGGGAAGAATGCAGGCATCATACCTTGAATTTTTTTGGCATGACTGAAAGGCCAATATGTCTGTGAATAGACTCAGAGTCCTGCAAAATAGACTCTGGCACAGCTCTTGCCCTGTCTACTATGGGCATTATCAGTCCATGCTAGAGAAGGCCAGCCATAATCATGATGAATGTAAGCTAAATGTTTTGAAGAATAGCGAATGTTTTCAGCCAGTCACAAATACAGTACAGGTTAGCAGAAACCATGAGTAACAAGACTGATGAAATACTCAGACGTACTTTTGAACAGTAATGAGACTTTGCTCTGAATAAGTAGAATGTAGAAGATTGTAGAAACAGGGAAATCCTCAGTGTTTTGAGGTATAAATCATTGGTTTTGGTTAACATGAAGAGCAGTGAGTTTATTTAAATAGATTGTGTTGAAATATTTGGATATCAGACAATTTATTTGCTAAGATCAGCCCACTCTTGATTTTCAGTTCCAAATGTCATAGTATAAATATGTGCAGACTGAAATTACTTTCTTGTATTTCACTGGTCACATTGTATTATTTTTTATGACAAGCATATGCATTTAAAATAAATTTCGTCAAGTATACTAGTTACTCTACGCTCAGATTTCAAGCAGAGTATGTGATTCATGATGCAAATGCTATTCCATTGATGGGAATTTAATAGTAAGCAGCAAAACTGCATCTAGAAACATGATGACTATTAAATCTCAGAGAGATAAAGAGTGTATCTAATAATTCATATCACTCTTATAGGGCAGTGAAAAAGCATGCAAAACATAACTAAATTAAGTTGACATAATGAAAAAGTTGTTCATTGAAGGTTTTCTGTAACCATATGCTTAATTTTATTGTTTTGTTTTGTTTTAAATGTATTACCCTAATTAAACATCCAAAAATACATTTCAAAATGGAGTACAAGGGAAAGATTTAAGGTTGATGGTGGGTGTATTATCAGTTAAATTTTTTTTCATGCCTCCTGATGGGGCTTTTGAAAATGTGCATCATTACATCTGTTTCTAAAAGGGGTAAAAAGGAAAATTCATGGAACAGTTGACCAATCATCCTCACCTCCATGCCTCATAACATCATAGAACAGATCCTCCTGAAGGACATGTTGAAACATATGAAAGATAGGGAGTTGAATAAAGACAGGCTTTAAACCAAGAGTAGATTTAGATTTGATAGAAGGAAGACATTTTTTACAATACAGGTGGTGAGACAGTAGAGAAGCTGTGGGTGTCCCATCACTGCAAATGTTCAAAGTCCAGCTGAATGGGCCTTTGAGCATCTTGAACTAGCGAAAGATGTTCCTGCCATTAGCAGGTGGTTGAACTAGATGATCTTTAAAGGCTTCTTCTGACTTAAAGCATTCTACTATTCTATGATTCTGCATTGTTCCTAAAAATTATATTTTTGCATGGAAATAAATTGAGCAATTTAATGAATCTCCACCATTTTTACTACTATGATTCAGTCTAACCGTTAAGCACTGTAAAACATAATCTTGCTATCACTGGGGATAAAAGAAAATTAATACATTATCTTCTACAGTTAGAGAGTGGAATAAAGAGTAATTGGAAGTTGTTAAAAAGAAACTCTTTCAGCTGGTCAAAATTAATAGTTTAAAATATCATCTTTTCTAATAATGATTGAAGAAGTTGCTGAGAGCAGATAAAATGGAATCTCTGACTACAATAGGCAAAAAAAAAGTAGAAGAATAATAGTCCCCTTATAATCACTTTGTTATTTTTGCAAATTAGGATTGAACTCACTGGAAAACTATTGCAGCTGTACTATCAATCCTTACATTTCTTACTGAATCAGTTTTTATAGTTTTAAAACTTTATTCAATCTCACAAAAGAATTCAATACTGTGCTTTAAGAAATATTAGCATTAAAGGTCCTATTTGCTGTATGGCAAAAAAAGACAGACTTTGGCCCTGATTAAAAACATAGAAAGAGCACATTTATGTTTTTAGACATAAAACAAAAGCAAACAGAATTTCATAGTTTGATGTCATGGCTTAATATCATTGAAGCATAGAATCGTAGAATGGTTTAGATTGGAAGCGACCTTAAAGATCATCTATTTCCAACCCCCTGCCATGGCCAAGGACACCTTCACTAGACCAGGTTTCTCAAAGCCCCATTCAATTTGGCCTTGAACACTTCTGGGAATAGAACATCTCCAGCTTCTCTGGACAAACTTCAAATGTGGTTCAGTACTTCACCACATTTACAGTAAAAATTTCCTTGACTATATCTAATTTAAACCTATTCTTTTTCAGTGTGAAGCTAGTTCTTCTTGTTCTGACACTGCACGCCCTTGTAAAAAGTCCCTCTCTGACTTTCTTGCAGTACTTCCTTCAGCTCTAAGGCAGCTCTAAGGCAGCTCTAAGGTTTCCCTGGAGCATTCTCTTCTCCAGGCTGAATATCCTCAACTCTCTCAGTCTTCATAGAAGAGGTGCTCCAGCCCTCTGATCGTTTTCATTTGGACTTGCACCAAGAGATCCGTGTTCTTATACTGTGGGCCCAAGAGCTGAACAGAGTACTCCTGATTGAGAATAGAGAGGGAGAATCTCTATCTCTATCTCTCCCTCTCTATTCCTGTTGGTCTTGTTTCTCAGGATATGGTCGGCTTTCTGGAGCTTCTTGTCAACCCACACATCCAAGCCTTTCTCCTCAGAGCTGCTGCCTATCTATTCTCTGCCAAGCCTTAGTTTTGTGCTTGGTGTTGCCCTGACCCACAAGCAGGACTTTGCACTTGCTTTCTTGAACTTCATGAGGTTCACACAGTCCCACCTCTCAGGGTTGTCAAGATCTCTGTGGAGGTCATCTCTTCCTTCCAGCATGTTGAACACACCACACAGCTTGGAATTGTTGGCAAATTCTCTAAGGGTGCACTCAATCTCACTGTCCATGTCACCAAAACATATGTTAAACAGTGCCAGTCCCAATGTAGATCTCTGAGGAACACCACTTGTCACTGCTCTTCACTTGGACAATGAGATGTTGAATACAATTCTTGAAATGTGACCATCCAGCCAATTCCTTCTTCATGAACTGTATAATCCATGTCTCTCTAGTTTACAGACAAGGATGTAATGCAGAAGTGTTAAATGCTATGCACAAGTTAAGGTAGATGACAGCAGCCATTCTTCCCCTATTCACTGACATTTTCATCCTCCTATAGAAAGCCACTAAAGTTTTCTAGCACAATGGTTTTTACAGAACAACATCTATCTTACAACCCTTTAAATAATATTTTTCCCATATGTGCACATTCTTTTTCTTTAAGGAAGAAAAATATCAGATGCCTTTGAGTGATAGATTTCTTTCCTATGCCAAAATCATTCCTTAAGTACTAGAGACATTAGTTTTGTTTAAAGTAAATTTGATTCGTGATTGCACTAAATATTGAAATTTGAGTACAGATGTATATTTATGTATATGAGTCACATCAGCAAATGTTTAAATAAGTTACTCCCTTATAGAAATATGATTTATCCACACACATATGGTGTTTTTGTTTTGCTTTTTGGGGAAAAAAATGAATACAGTAGCATGGATTTTGGAATTGAAGTCAAAATTTTGACAGGAAATTGAATTGCTGTTACAAATTTGTCTGTACATGCTGCCTCATGTCATTTAAGATGTATGTCCTGAAAAGTACAATCCTGAATCCTGTACAAAAGCTGTTCTTTACACTACCTCACTTAATACTTGCCTCAGACCTATATATTAAGTGAAACTGAGGTCAAAATTCTGAGGAGATAGATTCTGCCTTCTGATATATGTAGTATGGTTTCATTACTGCTATGTGGGTCACCTACATGCCTCTGAATAGATTTTACTTTAATCAAGTAATTTCACCTAATATTATGGGAATAGAAAATTTTCAAAATTGCAGGTACTACAAATCTGATTAAACTCAGAAGAAAGGAACCTGGAGGAAGGAATAGAAAGGGACCATAAAACTGCCAGAGACAGCAAGTATGTGAATGTGAAATCTGATAAATAAGGGGATGCATGAACTTCAGTAAGAAAGTTTCAGCCCTGAAAACTAATGGATTGACAGTTTGGCAATGAAAAACAGAGAAGGAAAAAATCTTGATGCACAGACTGCCTCATGCATCTTTGCTGCATCAAATATGATGAAGGTCATTAGAGGGAAGTTTGGAATAAAGAGAAATAAATTGCTTGTGATGAATTCATGGACAAGGGTGGTTTGTCTTGATTGAATGGAGTGCTGTATCTTGAAAATATTTTTTGATTAGAATCTGACTGAGTGATGACAACACTATGTCAACCAGAAGAAAGCTTCATTACTCTAGAGGAAGTGAGCAAAGAAAATTAAACACCATCTTGCAGACAAGAAGTGACTTTCTGATGGATTACCCACAAGTTTTTTCAAGGTATCTCATACAAATTTTTAATCAACAGACAGATTTTCATAAATTTTGAACAACTCAATAGCTCTTCCTTAGAAAAATGTATATACTATAAAACGTAATGTTGTAATCTGAAATTGTTTTTTCTTGGTGAACTATCACAAACTTGATAAAATTTCCCCATGTAAAACTTTAATTTTTTGCTTTTTGAACAACAATTAAAAATTAAATTGATGTAATATAGATAGAAGTTAAAAAAAAAACAAAACCCTGTAGACAAATACACATACATACATTCTACTCTTTTTATCCTTGTTGCCAGTAGCATCTTCTGGTTGTTTTTGCTTCCTGCTCTTCAAAACAGAAGCAGTTTTCAGACTGCTTTATGCCTACACACAGTCCTGGAAGCTCTATTTAACAACACTTGCTTATAAGCTGTATATTCAGTCCTCAGCAGGCTGACACTTCTACCTCCATTGCATACAGGGCAAAATTCCCTAAAACTAAAGTTATAAAGTTCATATTGTGTACTGTTTTAACTTAGAAGACAGTGGGGGAAATAATGTCTGTTGCAAAGCCTGTTTGACATTTTCCATTATAAAATATAATTTTTAGTTGCCTAGATAAATTAAATTATCAAGTGACTACATGGACGATCACATTTCTCAGAATGTGGTAAATTAAGTCACCAATTCTCAAACTCCCTCTAAACAGAAGGTGCAGATACACAGCATTGAAATAAAGCATTTCAAGGACACAAGAATTGAGCAAAACTTCCCCTCTCTTGATATGGATGATTCCCTGCTGAACTCTGAATAAATTCAGGTCTAGATTTTGGTTATGTCAACAGAGTAAGCTGGAGAAGCATCAAACAATAAACTCCTATCAGATGTGGGGGTGGGAAGAGAACAAAATAATAAATGAAAGAGGTAGAAGCAAAGGTAAAGAAAAAGAGGAGGAATGCAGAGCCATAGGAAAGGCATTGGATGCCATTGGCAAAGACAGGGTGAGGAGCAAGAAGAGGGAATTCAAATGATGTGAAGGGAAAAATTGTGTGGTTTGATGTACAGAAGTCAACAGGAAGCTGTGAGGGTTAGTATGACAATAAGAAACAGCCTAGGAATATTCACCAGGATTGAATTTTCTTACAGTATATCTTTCTATCCTCATTCCCAAGTGGCTTTCAGCACAGACTGCTGTAGTATGCTTATTTGCAGTCTTCAATGTGAAATGGGCTAGCAGATTTGAATATATCCTTGTGTGTTATTCTAGTACCTGGAATAGATTTTCAAATTATTTTGTTGTCTAGGAAATAACTGTGAAATCCTGTTCTAAAAGCTTTCCTCTTGTGCTCCCTTCAAGAGTCCAAATGCTCACAAAGTCTTTCAATGCTTGGAGGTATTAAGGCTTTGCATCATAAAAGTCTACATAGTTGCACTTAAATTCTTAACCTCAGTGACAACCTAGACCAAAGCTGTTCTTGGGAGGGTTTGGAAGGATTCTAGACTGAAACTATGACACCATTTAAAATTCAAGCAAACAGCGTTTATTGCAAAGAAGTAGCAAATGAAAGAAAAAAGATGAGAAAAGGGAAGAAAACAAAACAAACCCCAAGGCAACTCCCACACACTCATACGCGCCTCACACAGTGACTATACATACCGACCTCAGTGTGCTCCAGACCCCCTTGAGGGGTCCCAAGGATGCAGCAGCATCCTTGGGCTTCTGTAGGCTCACCACGCTTGGCGGGTGTCCCCACAGGAGTCAACTTTGTCCTGTGTGCCAGCACACACCGGCACCTGGAACAGGAACTGTCTGGCTTTTATGCACTTGGTCTGTGACGTCTGTCTGGGCGTATGTGGCCAGCACACAGCCAGATAGAGGCCTCCAGTCCCTTCCCCGTTATGTAACTGGAAATCCCCCTGTGTCAGCGCAGTGTATATCGAGGGTCTCCCTTTCTGGGTCAGTGGTCATTACTTCATCATCCTCCTTTTTCCCTTGAGTCATCCTTGACTGGCTGGCTGCAAGTAGCCAGGCCACAAAACAGTTTGAGTGTACACAGGATGTTTCTCCTTCAAGGCCAAAGTCCCACCTATCAGATCTTGTTTTCCATAACTTGGCAAGAAAAGAACAGACTCTTGCAGGTGGCAAGGCCAGGCACAGACCAAAGTAATAGCGTCTCATCATACATGAATACAAAAGTCTGGGCTTTTTTTAAAATATGTTATCAAACTTGATAAATTGCATTAAGAATCTGTAATAAATGAATCCTGAGAGGACGAAATTAGCCACTCTAAAGCTGAGATATAAAGTTATTTATACATTCTTGCATTATGGCTTTTCTTTTTTTTTCCTTCTGCAAAGTATCTTAAACACTGGGAAGTGTCAGGTAGACATAGAGCAGACATGTAAGGATATCCTCGGTGTGGAAGCCTCTCTGTTCTGATGCCTCATAATTATCCTGCTGGAAAGAAATATGATTTCCATTTTAGAGGTGGCACATTGAAGCATAGACAGAAGTGCTTTGCTCAAAGCTGCACATAATCAAATGTCCCAGAAGACCTCGTGGGCAGATGAATATTCTTTTAAAATTGCACAATATAATATTGGGATAGGTTCAGATAGTTACACACATCCCTTTGTGCACATACAGGCAGGACCTCTGGAAAGATTTGTGTGCTGTCTGAAAGTCAACAAACAATGGTAAAGCAATGATAAAGTCAAAGATTAAGTAAAATAGAGACATTTCATGTTCTCTATCTGAAGAACATAATCTCTAGTCCTACTGTGTGTTTTGAAACCTCTGCTTTTTAAGCACGACTTAACTGAAAGCCTGCTTTTCAAACCTCATACATGAATGGTGATGGATATAACATTTTAAATTATTTAGACAATAAAGTAAAGATGTGTCCCATAAGAAATATGCCAGACATTTACACAGATCCTTCATTGCCTCAAACAGAACAACTAAGATCACTTTCTGAATTGCAAAGTTGCAGTAATTGTTACAGATTTAAACTGTAATTTCGTGTTCTCATATTTAAAGAATACCCTCAGCTTCATTGATACAAGTTTTTGTAGGTAATGTTTCTCTTTCATGGAACACTTTAAACATCTTAGAAGTCAAAGGAAGTCAAGTTTTAGTTTAGGCATTGCTACAGAATAGAAAATATATTATCAGTTCTTCTTGTGCTTAATAGTCTCTTACTTATGTCAACAAAACTATACCATCTCAGTAAGTGTACAGGAAATAATTTCAGGTCACACAAAAGAGATGAAAACTTGTGATGTTCAAACCTTGAATTGCTCGATATCTACCCTGTTCCTTACTCTACTCTGCCTGGGAAATATCTCACTGAATTCTGTCTTCTTAGTAGATGGTGGTCAATACTGGCACAAATGTGGTGGCTGGGATTCTGCTCCAGATTCAGTTATCTATGTTTATGTGTCTACAGTGTAGACAATTGCATGTGAGCTAGTTGTGTATGTCTAAGCTCCTGCTACAGTTCCACAGCAATAGACAGTTAATGCAGTCTATGAAGTAAAAAAAAAAAAAACTATTCAAATATAGGCATTTAAGTTACGGTGACATAAACCATTTCTCATAGTCCACTGTTGATGAGATCTGCATCCTTTGCAAGCAGCTAGCCTGCTAAATCTTATACTGCATGTACCTAAACTTGTGTGTCTGGATATAAAGCTGAATACTGCTCAAGAAGCTAGTCCCATAGTCACAAGGGTGCAAAGATTCTTCTAGCGGTGCATATTTCATGGCATATTGTAGCCATCCTTGCCCTGTGGCAGACCTGACAATTTGTTATCAGATAAAGAAAAATTCCAGATTTTAGTCACTTTTTGAAGGTCTAAATTTCATGCTGCTGTTGAAGTATTAGAAATGTAAAACAAGGCTCTAACAAGTCCAGGCCTAAGAACACTACATTTTTGATAACAGAAATTCAGAAATCTGTCAGGACTCAGACCTTGGGTATGATTTGTTTTTCAGACAGTGACCTCCACCTGGAATGCTGTAGACCATCTTCAGAAGCCCAAGAAGAGACAAATACTGAATATATCTGCTTCCCTTCTCATATATAGTGTTACTTCCTTGTCTAAGGAACTAAGAAAGCAGCAGACACTTGCACTTTTCAGACATTTTCAACACAGATGCAGTCCGTACTGGAGCATCATGCGTTGCCAAACTTTTGTAACAAATATTCTGCTTCTTCTTCAAAGAAAAGGAGTGGCAACCTTAGTTGTCAAAGTCAAGCTGGTATGTAAGTATTTTCATTATCTAACCACTTTCAGTGCAGTTCAGTTAGAAACATGAATGTGAACACAAAAAGTCCCTTTGATACATAAATACTAGAAAGTGGAACAGAAAAGGAAGAGGCCACAACATTCACAAAACACTTAAATGGATGTAAAACTATAATGGATGATTCCTTTATATATATTATCAATATGCACAGAGGAAATAGTGAAATGAATTCAAACTATTGAATTGAATCTCTTTTCACAAGTCAAGGGGTTTTAATCATACTATTTCTATAACAATATAAAATATCATTTTATTTTTCATTTTGATGGAATATGCTAGAGAAGGCCAAACATGTCAATTGGTATGTAAGCAGCAGTTATTTCAGATAGTTCCAGATATTTTATCTGTTTCCTGGTTTTTATCTTTCTTCAGAGAATGCTCAGGGAGCAGAATTTATACTGAGAACTGTGCTACTCCATAAGGGTATCTCTGAAGTTAATTCAGAGTCATGTCATCATAATATAGAGTAAAAAATGCTTCACTGTGCTCTCATAGATGTTTTAAAAGGTCAGAATTCTCCACTTACTTGTAAGAAATGTGGTCATTCTAATTTATGCCAATAAAGGCCTTTTTATTTCCATGTTCCTAGTGCTATGCCCTACAATAAGATTCTCTTAGAGGTGAATTTATGAAGTAATAATTTATGCCTATATACTCTTGTAGCTGTTGACCTTCAGTCTTACACTCAACATTTTAAGTCTAAATTACCAGGTAGTACATTGAGTTTTATAGTGATTCATTCCTCAGCCATAGTGGTATAGGTGAGGGAACGACCTAGATTATATCATCAAGAGTAAATAACTTCTCTTAAGGTAAAATAACTACATTGTTATAGTGAATCCTTACCATTTCCCTATTCCTTATAGAATTTTATGCATATAGAGAATATAAGAAAAGATTTGTTGCGAATGTAAGAAAATATTTGTTCCAGTGGTGAATGTAAATGTAAAATAAAATAAAATCTTTTTGTTTAAAGTTCATATGCCTGTTTTGATCCCATCTGGGAATTGAATGCTTATCAGGGCTGATCCCACATAGGAAATGTCTTCCATCTTTACATGCATCATCAACAAAACTATTTTCTCTTTTTAAAAAGCATGTTTATTAACTAGGATTTTTATTTGAAATGCATCTTCATTTTCAGAGAAAATAGCATTTCCAATGGAGCTACAAACATTTGTATAACATTACTGGAATTTAAAAACATCACCATAGGAATTTCAGTACTGATTCTGGAAAACTGTACTTCCTGCTATCTTATGTTGAATTATTTTGCTTTCATATAATGTTTCCTGAAGTGAGTGATCATCTTTGACTTATTGACTACATTTCCAAATATCTAGATTTTTTGTTTGTTTGTTTCATATGTTAAGCATAAACCAGATTCACCAGGGACGACAGTATTTCAGGCAGTGTAGGATATAGGATCCCCATGTCTGTTACTGTTCTCCTCTGTGGGCTCCAATCCCCCACACTGCTCCAGTGCTGTTACCTCTCCTGGATGTCACCAGACTGCTGGAGTTGCTGTGGTGCGATAAGACCATACCCAGCTGGGGAGAGGAGGGCAAGGTGGGCATTTGTGTAACCCTTTGCATGATTTACAGCCAAGTTAGCACAGTTATTAACATAAACCTTGGAGCTCTAGCCAAATTTTTGTTTAAGCAGAAGAGACAAAACCTGGCCAACAACTTTTGCCAATCAGAATGAAGCTTGAATAGTTTTTGTGTGTTCAAGGAAATAGAAAGCTGAACTCTACAAACAACCTGCCAATCCTCAAGTGTAAAGATGACCAAAAGTGTCCTTACCATCTCGATGATGGTACCAACATTGGCAACAGCACCTGAGAAAACAACTGAAGCACAAACTGCAAATGCCAGTCAGCAAGGAAATATTCTCAACTCAATCACATGACTGGGAAAACTGGAGAAATTTAAGGGACTCTCCCAGGAGCAAATGTAGAGGGAGTCCACAATAAAGGAGAACCAGAGAAACTTTGAGGAAACCAAGGGGCCTCCATTACCTTGCCCCAGGATTTGGAAGCATCCCTGCAACAGGCCCAGGGAGCAAGAGAACAGGAGAGGACTCCAAGGGACTTGTGATTGGCCATACTTTGTCAGAGATGGGACCCTGCAGCCCCAGCCCCTGTTGGTGCACCCCATGTCTAGAAGCATTACACTAACCCACCCAACTTTTCTCCTCGCCCATATCATCTCTGCTACAGAACAGAGAAATCATGTCATTTGTAAAACTGTACGTATATCTGTAATTGAAGTGTTTTGGTGTTCAAATCCATTTAGTCTCCACAGTGTCATTTAGTTTTAAACTGCAACACAACCTTGGTTCCTGATTTCTCTCCCTCCATGGAATACTCTCTCCTTCCCCTGACAGTTTAGGTATTTGAATTCTGGGCAACGTAAAGTTTCTACCATAATATTGCATGTTCCTGGCATATGTGGAGGCTTTCTTTAGTATTAAAAAGCTCATATCACATCATAGTAACTATTTGTTGTTTTTATTTCTATTTGCTCTATTTGTGTGCTTTTTTATTTTACCCTACACAGTCCTGAGAATTTTTCTTCTAAGTCCTATATAGTTGCCATAATCCACAAAAAAAAAATTGTTATTGCATAGAAACTACTGTAATTACATAAGATCTTTTGCTGCTATGAATCACTGTTCATGTTGATAATTTTGTTTTGTGTGTAGGTTTTAGAGAATTTTAGAGAGATGTACGTTTTACACGATTAGAAGACAGGAGTTGAAATGGATAACCCTTTTTATATGAGTAGAAAGAAATAAAAAATTATAGTGATGGTCATGAGTGTTACTAAGCTAGTTTCACTGCAGAAGATCAATGGAAGAGCCTACTTATTGCTGTGTTTTCCATTTCCATGGAAAAAATTGTTCTCCTTTCTGCTCACTTACACAGAAACAATTAAATGAACACCATCTTGTTCCTTTACCCACACAAGTTATCTGTGGTTTCGGCCATTGTGTTTTATGCAATTATGAAAGTCTGTTATGATAGTGATATACCTGAAAATGAGGCAATTGTGCAGGATACCTTTGTGAGCATCTTGTTATCAAATGCTGACAAGCCTTGTAATTCTGTTACCCTGTATTCAGAGTACAATACAATAAATATAGCAATAAAATTGTTATTGCCTTACACATGAATATGCAGTATGATCCAATTCAAAAGTTGGGT
This sequence comes from Dendrocincla fuliginosa, assembly GCA_035047845.1. Classification (NCBI taxonomy): domain Eukaryota; kingdom Metazoa; phylum Chordata; class Aves; order Passeriformes; family Dendrocolaptidae; genus Dendrocincla; species Dendrocincla fuliginosa. The sequence continues at coordinate 74,654,910 of JAWWMO010000083.1, read as the reverse complement.
TTACATTGGGATGGTATACATTGGGCATCAGTGGAGGGACAAGAGGATTAAAGGTATTTTAGAATTTGGGAAATGTCTCTCTTTATTTCAGGGTTTGTATCTCTCAGGAACAGATGGTACTTTTTATTTTCATTTTATAGAAAAATAAAAGGAAAAGCAAAGAAAAATGTTGGGGAATATTAACAATTATTATAATAATATAATATTAACAATAAATTGTAATATAACTGAGATGACTCAAATTTGTTCAGATATATCAGTATACTTGTGAAAGGGTCATAAATTATCCGAGTACTTAACCTAAGTCTTCATTATAGCTGTAAAATCAGTTTTCTGTGAACTTTGACTGTAATTATTTAATAAGGACTGGAGGAATTTGTGAGCTATGTAGGGGAAAATGGTTAAAATATTTGAGGAAAAGTTCATCATGTTAAGACTTACAATGAATGTCATAGTTTTTCTCAAACATCTCAAAAATTTTCTTTTCCTGTGAAACCAAGCATAGTAATATAGTTGCTCCCTACCTGAATTCCCTCTCAATGCCTTAACAACTTCAAATAAAACCTCAGTAGACTAGAACTCAGTAAAGCCTTTGACAGTGTATCTCACAGAATTCTGGAGAAACTGGCTGCTCATGGATTAGACAGCCAAACTCTTTGCTGGGTAAAAACTGCCTGAATGGCCAGGACTATGAAGTGGTGGTGTATGGAGTTAAATCCAGTTGGTGGCTGGACACCAATGGTGTTCTTCAGGTCTCAGTATTGGGGCTATTCCTGTTTAGTACCTTTATTAATGATCTGGATAAGGGAATCAAGTGTACCCTCAGTAAGTTTACAGATAACACCAAGTTGGGTGTAAGTGTTGACCTGTTGCAGGGTAAGAAGGCTCTGCAGAGAGATCTGGACAGGCTGGACCAATGGGCTGAGGCTCAGTAGGGTGAAGTGCTGGGTCCTGCCCTTGGGTCACAACAACCCCATGCAACCCTGGAGGCTGGGGCAGAGTGGTTGCAAAGCTGCCCAGAAGAAAAGGAGCTGGGAGTGCTGGTCAACAGCCAGCTGAACATGAGCCATCAGTGTGCCCAGGTGGCCAAGAAGGCCAGTGGCATCATGGCCTGTTTCAGAAATATTGAAGCCAAAAGGACCAGGGCAGTGATCATCTATACTTGGCACAGGTGAGGCCACACATTTAATCCTGTGTACAGTTCGGGCCTCTCAATACAAGAAAAACATTGAAGTCCTGGAGCATGTCTAGAGAAGGACAATGATGAAAGGCCTGGAGCACAAGTGAGGGGTGGCTGAGGAAGCTGGGGGTGTTTGGTCTGGAGAAAAGGAGGCTGAGGGAAGTTGTTCTCACTCTGTAGAACTACCTGAAAAAAGGTTGTGGTGAGGCAGGGATGACGTATTCGCTCAGGCAACTAGAAACAGGACTAGGGGAAATGGCCTCAGATTGTGCCAGGGGAAGTTTGGGTTTCAATATTAGGAACAAATTCTTCACTGAAAGAGTGATTCAGTATTGGAATGGTCTGCCCAGGGAAGTGGTAGAATCGCTATCTCTGGAAGCATCCAAAAAACAAGTGAATGCGGCATCTTGAAATACTGCTTAGTGGGCATGGTAGTATTCAGTTGAATGTTGGACTGGATCATCTTGGAGTTTTTTTCCAACCTTAATGGTTCTATGAAAATTGAGATGCTGAGTAGTGAACTAGAAGTGGGAACTCAGTGCTAACAAACATATTATCACTGAATGTTCATTTCTATCCATCAAAATACCATTTTTGCTTTGAATTCCAGCTTGCTGGTCTAATCCAGAGTGACAAAGAAATCATGTTATGGAATAGAAAGAAATACATTATCACACCATGCTTTTTTATATTTTATTCCTCCTGATAATTTTTAGAAAACAGTTGTGCAATCTGCTTGTTCAGAGACTCATAGCAGTTAAGCATAGTCAAATATATCAAATTCCTCAGTAAATTTACCTCAACCTCACGTCCTCGTGTTGATACGGAGATCATTCTTCCTCTAGAAAAATTCATCTTAATTAGAGTTACAAAAAAGGGTTTTAGTGAAGTAATTTTTTATAAATCTCGTGAAACTTATATTTAAACTACAAGTAAAGCTGTGATTCATTTAGAAATACATGAAATGAAAGTGCAGTTCTCCAAGGAAAGCATACCCCTGGCTCTAAAATGCGTTAAGCTGCTATGCTTCAAGGCCTTTGAATACTCATTTCAGTTCTTTGTACAATTTTTTTTTTTTTCATAGTAAAAGATTTTGAACTAGGCTATACTTAAAAGTAGAATTCTATGTTTTAGAATAAATGAGATATATTACTAGTAGAAGGAGTTTTAAAAATGTATATTTTTTTAAAAATTGCTTAAATTGAATCCCACTTGCTTTTGAGATGTCAATCTGCAAGTTCTTTATTTCACAAGACTGAAATAAAATGTGACTCTACATTAATTTCCTGTTAATTTCTAATGTCAGCAATGTATTTAATTGTCACGAGTCATGCCTGGCACTGGGGGTCACTGGAGCTGCTGGGTGGGCAGCCCTGGCCACCCCGCCTTGCCAGAATCTGAGTTTTGGCAGCTGGTACAAACGCAAGTACGGAACTTCTGCTGTTCTGAAAATCCAAGTAGACTGACTCAGCTACCTCCTGAAAACTGGACCTGTGATGGCCCTGAAAACACCAGCAGCCCAGGCTGACCATGTTGAACCTCTTCTGGGGCTCCTACCCAAAGCCCAAGGCAGCCCCATGGTGATCCCAGCCCTGCTCTGTCCACTCACAGGCCCATGTCCCAACCTGACCTCAGCTTGTCCCCATCCCCACGGAGGTGTCCAATGCCTGAGGCTGGGCCTGTCCCACTCTTCTGTTCAGGGTGGTGGGATGGGTCCTGTCTGCAGGTCCTGCCCCGATGGACACAGGGAAGTCCTGGCACTCCTTCCTTCAGGGAGCTGATAGTGTCATAAGGACCAAAGATAGTTAGGTCTTTGCCTGTATTCTCCTCCCATACACACACCCTTTCCCTTGCAATTGTCTCTGATAGGCAATGTGTTCTAAGATAAGAACACCAACTGGGAATTGCAGGACGAACTGTGGGATGCTCACACTACTGATATATTCCAGAGGTGATGATTGTGATTAGCTTTGGTACACATCAGCCTGCAAAAGGGCAAAAATTGCTGCTGGAGACAGTCAATCAGGATGACTAGTCTCGTAAGGCTGCAGGCATCTTCCAGGTGGATTCCCTGTTCCTGGCAGGGACCCCTGCAGAGTACATCCAGCCCAAAAACAAGGAACACTTGCTTTTGGAGGGTGAGTAAAAGTGTTAAGATCTGGTCAAACACAGAAATAAAATACTAAAGAAGCTCCATAAGTGTTTTGATGCTTCATAATTTTGTGTTCTGTAAGGCCAAAGACTGCAAACCTGTATGCTTCTAGACAAACTAGCTTATATTTAAATCCTTTACATCCACTTGTATGATATACTTCATTGACAATATTTAGGTATTCTAGTAAGAGTAAATCTAATAATAATTCTCCACATAATCATACTGACAGTCTTCTCACTATTACACTACCACAGTGCCCTAGTACTATTTTATTATGCAAATTTGGAAGCATCATGGCTACATTATCAAAGCCAGAAACATGACTACAGGGAATCAGAATGTTACCTGGTACAACTCCTGTCATTGATTCCCAATTATAGATGGGATCGGCTAAATTTGTTCATGAAAAACTGTATTTTCATTTTCACTTTGAAAGGCAGATATAGCTATAATCTCAGTCTTTAATATTCTTTATCATCCAATACCAGGCTGTACCTGACACATTTCTGCACTTCTTTTCCCTGAAGGAAGGAATGAGATATTCAGTGAAATTCCTGTAGGATTCTTTCTTTTTCTTTCTTTCTGTTTTTTTTTTTTCTTTAATTGGGAAAAATCTCCTTCAGTGCTCCCCATGGTATGTTTTGCAACAGAGATGCATTTACTTAACAGTTTTGTAATTATCAATATTTAAAAAGCCACGAGAATTACTAACACTCTGTGGGGTGCCTAATTTCCCAGTTCTTTGCATTGCTTTTCTAGAGTATTTCAACAGACTAGTGACCAATATCAAAGTATAATGTGGAGTAAACAAGTTCCCCTTTTTATTTCTTCTGTGTGAGAAAATGGTGTAAAACCAGAAGTGCTATTAACATGTATAGGAATAATGAAGCTTCAAGGAGGAATACTCTATCATCTAAACACAAGCAAATGTGGTTTTCTTAGCAAGTAATTACTATTTGAACAACATAAATGAGAGACAAGAAGAGCTCATTTGAGATACTTTGCCTCCCTGATTACAAGTACAGCAGAGGAATAGAGAAGTTAACAGTAATGTCAAGGTGCAATAGAAAAATCATCAAGGAATATTAAGCTGTCTCTGTGCTGAGGAAATCAAAGTACAGCAAAATCATGCAGTGAAAACTCATGCTGATACAGTATTGTCTAAGGTGTGTTGAAAAGTTCCTTTTCCTTTTCCTTTTCCTTTTCCTTTTCCTTTTCCTTTTCCTTTTCCTTTTCCTTTTCCTTTTCCTTTTTTTTTCCCTTTTCCTTGTCTTTGCCTTTTTTTTTTCTTTTTCTTCTATAAAACCTTTGGAAGTTTAAAACAAAGTAAGAAAAACCCACTCTATAGCCTAAGACATTGCATAGTTCTTTCAAGCTGATACTTCATATAAGTTATAAGCAAAATAAGGCAGATACCACTAATGAAAATAAATAAATAAAAAAGAAATCCTTTTTAGAAGAATTGTTATTTGTTATTGTTCTTTATCTTTGATCTTAATTGAATCATTTTATGGTTAATTATAATTAACTAAAATTAATTGATTATAAACCAAGTCTTCTTTTTAATTCTTTATACTAAGACTGTTCTACTGATTTAATTTTCTAAAAAATAGTAATTGACTAGAGACAAACTGACATTGCAACAGAGAACTGAACTAGGCAGTTAGTTGCTCTGAAGTAATGTGAACTCCCATTGTGTTTGGAAAGCACATCCTGAGGTTAAAATTAACTATATCTACAGAATTTTATGTTTTTAACAAGTGATGGCTCTAAGTACAGTAAGATGCACTATCTTTTTATATCATTTTAATGCAACACTCACAGTTTTAGAACATTTTTTGTGATGAATGAGATTTTCTCCTTTCTTTTCCTTTCTTTCAAAGCACAGGTGGATGCAATGGAGAGAGCAGTTATCAGAAAGCGGTGAACAGACAAAATCTATCTTCCAGGAAGATGATGATGGTAAGAGAGCAGTATGTAATTTTTTTCTATTACCTCATTACCTTCAAAGAAAAACAAGTGGGTGTGTGTGACGTATGAGAAAACAATGAAAGATTGTCAAGGAGGACTTTAAACATGCTCAAGTGACTTGCGGTGACTTGCAGCTGAGACATATATCATCCTAATTGTTGTGTATTGTTGTGTAGCCTTGTGTGTTGACAAATAGAACATCTGTGATAATGTAGGCCTGTGAGAGGCTTCGAGGCACCATCCATATTGAACATGTTTGAGATTCTTGTCCAGCTGTTAAAAAGATCAAAGCACAGTGGTAGACTGTGTCTGCAGAAATTTCTGATGTATAGGCAAAACAGCAGTTTTGGTGACCTGTACCATGGACCAAGCTCTGTGGTGCCTGCTCACTGCTTTTGTGCCTCTGCTCAGGTGTTGCTTTGAGAATTTCCTAGTTGTCAAGGTAATGAAATTAAATCTACTATTTGTATTTCATATGTGGTGATGTGGTTGTTGCTGTGTTCACAGAGAAAGTATAATTTCTTTGGTAGCAGAGCAAACCTCTTGAAAAGAGGTATCTTAGACCTCAGTTCTTTGGTCCAGGGAGCTCAAGAATGCTTTGTCAGACTGAAACATGAAGGACTATTTCTAGGATGTATTTACTATACCTCCTAATAGAGAGGAAAATTTGACTGGTGCTAAGCAACTATTTAAGTATCTTTGGTGCAATTTCTTTATCTGATATAAGCTTTCTGTGTAATTTTGGATATGCCATGTAAGGATAGGTCAAAAGATTTTCCACCAATAGCCCATTTGGTGGAACTTGACTGCTTCCACATTCAATTAAAAAAAAAAAAAAAAATCATGAGGGGGTCACCAGTGAAGTTGACCATTAAAAAATGGGGTTTGTCCCTTAAGGAGTAGTATACTTAAATATCAGTAATCATGTCAGCAGAGTCATATTTCAGTGCAATGCTGTTAAGGACCTCTGGGACCTGGTGGCAGAACCACCAAACTCCAGTCCTCCTCCAGGGCATCTCAATGACCAGGCAACTGTAATGGGACTGCAAAAGGTTCCCAGAGCCCAGCTGTGGTGCAGTTTTCTGCACTAAATCCCACTTTGCGCTAAATCTGGGTCTCTGCATTTTAGGCTAGCCAACCTGAAGCCTCAGCAAATGTGACTGCTCCATAAATGCAGAGTCAGAAGCACTAATTTTTTGGCAGTGATGTATTTAACAAAGGATCCACACAGAATTTTTATGGATGCCCTCTCTTACCTTGGGAGAAAATGTAGTTGAATAACTCAGTGCAATTGAAAGACTGAAATTAGATATGTTTATGATACCACAAAGATGATTTTCTGACCTCAATCACTGAGGGGTTTTTACCACTAGTTTAATTGCCTGACTGCCTGGTAATTTTTCTTAGCTTTCTGTCTTAAAAAAACCCCATTATTAAATGTTTGTTGTTCAGAGGTCAGAAATGATATCTCACCATGTTTTGCTGGAGTATCAAAATGGAATATTTTGCCTGGAGAGTATTGTATAATACATTTAAAAGCTACAACTTCTCAGTTTTCTTCTTCATTAATCAAAAAAATTATTCTGAAACAGCAATCAAAATGCATTGTAACAAGTATTTATTCATAAAATATGCAAGCAGTAATATTTGTTCCTGGGAGATAATCACCCATTGATTACATTGCAAATAAAAACTTTGCATTATCCATAATAAGAAGTTTTTTATTATGAATACACATTATATTTCATCAGTGAGACTATTATTTCAGTTATGTAACAAAGGAACACTCATTTTCTGGTTAGAATAGAAATGGAACAATTTGTTCTTCTCTTTGTAAGAGAGTGTTATTCTGAGCTCCTCCTCTTTGCTCTGACTTTTCCCAGAGATATTCTTTCCTGCAGGATTTGAGGAGAGTAGTTGAAGGACAGACTTAAAAGGAAGAATAATGGTCACTTTAGAAGGGGTAGTCTTCTGAGGAAACACGGAAATTTCACAAATGATTAAAGTTATTCTTTTGTGTCACATTAAAATTAAATTTACAAGTTTTTTGGAATAACCAACTGCAACTAAGTTTGTCTTGTGGCTTGTCTAAAGGTTCAGGTTTACTTTGTGTATCTTGTTTTGCTAGAGTTTGTAGAATCATAGACTATGCTGAGTTTGAAGGGACACTTCAGGATCATTGAGTCCAACTCCTAGCCCTACACAGGACATCCCAAGAATCACACACTGTACCTGAGAGCATTCTCCAAACATTTCTTGAACTCAAACAGGCTTGATGCTGTGACTACTGCCCTGAGGGACTGTTTCAGTGCTCAACTACTCTCTTCTCTAGGTGACAAGCCTTTTCCTGATATCTAACCTAAACCAGCTTCCTGTCATTTCCTTAAGTCCTGTCACTGGTCATGAGAGTAAAGAGATCAATACTTGTCCCTTCTCTTCTCCTTGTAAGAACTTTGTAGACTGCAATGAGATCTTCCTCCACTAATCTCCAGGCCGAAGGAGACCGAGTGACCTCAGCTGTTTCTCGTACGCCTTCCCCTCAAGGGCCTTCACCATCTTCATTGCCCTTCTTTGGATGCTCTATAATATCTTAATATTTTTCTTATATTGTGACACTCAAAACTGCACACAATATTCAAGGCGAGGCCACACCAGTGCAGAGCAGAGCGGGACAATTGCCTTCCTTGACTCGCTGGTGATGCTTTGCTTGATGGCCCTCAGGACACAGCTTGCTGCCAGGGCACTGCTGACTCAGATTCACCTTGCCAGTGATCAGGATGCAAACATAAAATCCCATTCATGTACTATAAAAATTGAGAGGAACAGTGTATTCTGTGAAAATAAAAAAGAGTATAAAGTCCAACTGAATTGTGAATGCACTTTTGATATTCCCCCAGTTGCAGCTGTAACAGTGCTGTTAATTAAAACTGTAAGCTGCAGGTACTCAGTGCCACAACTAACAGATGAATGTGTGATTAGAATCAAATGAAGGCAAATTGAATTAATTCCTCCTGGGGTAGTGTGGTGTATCCAACATATACTCCATGGTCCCAAAGCTTAGAACATTGCCTGTTGCGCTGTGAGACATCCCTGAAATGAGAGAAGGTTTGGCAGAAGACCAGAAAGCCATGGGGGAACTTCTAAATGTAGCACTCAAAGAATGCTTGTGGTTCATAATTTCCTATCATGCTTACAAATTCTCTTATACCTATGACAAAAAGTGTGATGTTCTCTGAAAAATCTGTTCCAAGATTTCTATTTTTTTCTTTTTTTTTTTTTTTTTTAATATGAGGGAAGGTGCATAAGGTACTAAACCTTTGCAACAGCTCTGCTTAGCCCAGCACAAAAAAAAAAAAAATGTTGACAGGCTGAACATACATTTTAAGTCACTATTCACATGTAGTGATTGGAGTGGTTTGTGTGATGTTGGAAATGAAGGTCAGATAAAACTGCTGTTAAATCACATGATTGATGGTAAGGCTACACAAGAAGATAATCTGCTGGATAAATCCTTGCCTGTGTAAAGAAATGAAATGTGGCCACATGGCTGTTAAGACTTACATGATGGTGTCACTCTGTGATCTAATTCTGCACACAGCTAAGCATCTTATCTCCAAGCTGTGCACTGTCTTGGAATGTTTCCTTCATTTGTCTCAGAGGTAGGGAGTACCCACCCTCTACCTCCTAGCTAGACAAGTTTTTCAGTCAGAAAAGATGGCCATTTAGATGGCCCATCAAGCTTATTGATTCATTGATCTAACAACATCTGAGTTAATAGTACAGGTCTGAAACCAAATTCTAAGTACTCAATGTAACTCCAACGTAAATTTGCTGAAGCATTGCTGGTACCCTGTATTTACAAGAGGCAGCAGAACATGATGAACACTATCATGTAAGGACTGAAACTTTGGTTGTGTTCTCTTAGCTTTGTCTTAGAAAGAAAGCAAATACAGTCACGTAGCAAAAGATTTGCAAAGAAAGTAGCTTATTTTAGTAGTCTGCCCTTTTATCTCTCTTCTTTAAAAAGGAAGTAAATCAATAGTCAATCAACCTATGACGATTATTCAGCACAATCATTGTTTATCAGTTGTCCTGTGGGTTTTTTTTTCTATAGCTAAACAGAAGGAAAAAGGAAAAAAGAAAAAATCCAGTTAGCATTACATATATCTGAACATCACATGTCTGAGGTACCCAACAATTTTTTTTGCCTCAGTCTTCAATGTCAATCTCTCTTCCCACACTTTTCAAGGGATGGACAGCAGAATGGAGTCTGTGGAAGCAAAGTGCCGCCCACTGCAAGTAAAAATCAGATTCATGACCCCCTGAAGACCCCAAATGTACAAAAGTCATTGGAACCTCATGAGATGTATTGCAGACTCATGAGGGAATTGGTTGACTGCCAAGCCAGTCCCCATAATACCTGAAAAGTCATGGCAGCCAGGTGAAGTCCCAGGTGACTGGAAAAAAAGGAAACTTTGTACCCATCTTTAAAAGAGGTAGAAAGGAAGACCTTGGAAACTGCCAACTGATGACGGTCAAAATCTAACACGTTCTCAGATAGGGGGCAATAACTGAAAAACCTTTATTAAAGGCACGTTCCACAATACATAGGGTTGGTAGGTGTAACAAGATAACATTTGTTCTGGGTAAGGAGGGGAAGTAGTGTGGTTACATATCATAGGGTTTAGACAGGAAGAGAAACAAAGGACTTCTTACAGATAACTACAACCTAATTACAAAACCTAAAACAATCAGGGCTTTTAAAGTAAGTGGGTGATTTACTAGACAATCTTGTGAATTACCTCTTCTTCTGTGAATTCTCAAGGCTTGAGAGAAAGGAGATTCTTTCCTCCCTTTGCAGCTCCAAGGCCGAGTGGACAGCCTTGTTGACATCTTTCTTGTTGGTAGACAGCTTCCAGATGTTCCCATAACATAAGACTGTCAGCCTTACCTCTGTGTCTGGAAAGATCATGAACAGATCCTCACAGAAGCTGTGCAAAGGCACATGGAGGACAGGGAGGTGATTCAGGACAGCCAGCAGAGATTCACCAAGGATAAGCCCTGTCCAACTAACCCAGTAGCCTTCTAGGATGGAGTGACCTTATCAGTGAACAAGGAAAGTACTACAGATATCATTTACCTAGACTTCTGTAAAGCCTTTGATATGGTTCCCCACAACATCTTTCTCTCTAAATTGTAGAGATAGATTTAATGGATAGACTATTAGGACACCAAGCTGGATGGGAGTGCCGATTTCTGGAGGATAAGAAGGCTCTGCAGAGGGATCTGGACAGGCTGGATTGATGAGAGACCAGTGTATGAGGTTAAACAAGACAAAGTGTTGGGTCCTACATTTCAGCCACAACCACCCCATGCAGCCTGTCAGAGTTTCAAAAAAGCCCAAGGGGGAATTCCTTCCAAAGGACTGGGAGCCAACGCCTAAATGTCAGTAAAGATGTTTAACAAAAGA
>JAWWMO010000083.1:74599939-74644031 GCA_035047845.1 Dendrocincla fuliginosa | reverse complement strand
GGGGCAGGACTGGGGGAAATAACAGAATGGGATTGGATGGACATTATTATAAAATCTTGTAACTTAGTTCTGAAGGGAGATTCCTGTGTGAATGTATTCCTGGAGCCTGTTGGCTCATTAAAAGCTCCTGCTCACTTATCTTATCTCCTACTAAATTTGCCAGAAGTTTTTTTTTCCTCACTCCTTAAGGCAACAGGGGAAGCAGCCAACAGACCTGCAGGCAGCAATGTCTTCTCCAGGGACTTAGAAATGTCAAAGCAGTGGGTCAGAGAAAACAAAACTAAATTCATCAAGGGCAACCACCAAGTGCTGTCCCTGTGCAGGAAGCATCAGACATAAGCTAGAGCCTGTCTGGTTGGGAGCATCTCTGCAAGAAGAGACCTTAGGGCCAACCTTGGTCATATACAAAAGGATGCAGCTAGGATATTAAAGGATAAGATTATTCTCCTCCTTTCTTGTCTGTATAGTTTTGTCCACTGCACATTTCTGGTAGAAAGAAAGGGCACAACCTTCAAGTTTATTCAGTGTTGTCTTTCAATCATGTAACAGAGTTTTCTTAGACTGATTAGCAAAACATTAGCCCTCAGACTGTTCTTGAATAGTAAAGATTATTTTTACATTTTTTTGAAGCCAATTTAGCTTAGTGTCACTGAACCAGAAGTGAATCTATTGATAAAGTTAACTTTATGGGACAGAGAACATTCACATTGTCAAGGACCAGTACCATCTCCAATGTGTGACAAGTGATTTCAGAGACTAGTTTTACTGCAGGCTATTAAGCTATAGCATCAGACTAATGGGAGGTGTCTCAAGACTCATGGCAAATAGATGAAAGAACTAGGAAATCTAGCTGATGTGTTTTTGTTGGCCAAGTACCTTTTTTGAAGTGTAGTACTTGGATCTGTGATTTAGTGGGTTTCAGTGAAGTTAGTGCTGTCATATAGGACATTTCAAAGGGTGTAGGAGTGCTTCTTTTGCTCATGCTTATTTGTTAACTGAAAATAAAATTGCAAAGCTCTCAGCACAATGAAATTGGTGTCAGTGTCTGAGATGTCCAGCTGTGAAATGTATCCAGACCTCCACTCTACAGAATTTTTTTTTGATAGGGATATATTTTTCTTCACTCTTTCTTTCCTACTGATTAACTTGAAGATAAATTACTACTCAGGTACAGCCTGTCATTGTGGTGTGGTGAAAATGAAGCTGGTGCAACCTGCACCAGATGCTACTGAAATAAAAAAGAGAACCTAGTTAACAAACAGAAGTATTTCTTTTCTGATTTTCTGAGGCAGAACTAGATGAGAAAGTTCAAACATATTGAATAAATTTAAGAAATTTCTTTTTCACCTCCTAGGGTAGCAGGAAAATAATCAGGAGACTTATTCATGTGAAAGAAATTTGATTTAAAATATTTTTTACAGAGAAACTATTATAGCCTATTTTTCTAACTCTGTATGAAAATTTATGAGTCATTGCAGGTCTTAGCTACAGAAACCACACATTTTGCATTTAGTTATTTGTTTTGTTTGCTCAGGAATTTTACAGATAGCAAAAAAAAAAAAAATAGGAGGCCTTTGCTTTAATGAAGTCTTAATTCAAAGATCCCATGGGTGTTAAAAAAGATGAGACATATAGATGGACATTTATTAGTATAACCCTGATTCTGCGTGTATAAGTGTGAAATGCGAATAGAGACTATATCCTATTATTTCCACTAAAATATCTTCTTTTATATGCTCAGTTCTTGTTTTTTCTGAGCTGATTTGGATGTTACCACTCTCTTCTTGCGATATTATCCATTTTCCGTCACTGTAATCCTTCCTCACTACTTTGGAGAGTCCTTTTTTTCAAGTCATGAGATCTAAGCTGAATAGATATTGTCTTTAACACTGTTGGTACTATACTAATAATTTTGCTGCTCCCCCAGGTCACTTCCACAGACAAGAAGCTTCTACTTCCAGTCTGTGAAAGGTATTATTTCTTCATCTATCTCTCTCCACCTTTTCAATGTCCTAGAGCTGTTTTACTGCAGCACTGTTTCAGATTTTTCCCAAATCTGGACAAAAGATATCCAAAATACCCTTCAGCCTCTTTTCTTCAGAAATATATTTTAGGAGTGTTAAGGTATGATTGTCAGGTTTTAATCATGAATACTATAAACTCTCAGGAGACTGTAAATGGCTTCCTTGTATTTTTTAAGGGTTACATCATCTCTAGTTCTCACACAGATAAGGGAGGATAGCAAGAATAAGGAATTTTGCATCTTGCTAACCCATGAAAATGATAAAAAATGTTTCTATGATATGCCTATGTATGCATTTCATGGTGACATTATCTGCAGCCACTGGAGAACAGGCCTGTGCTGCTCTTGACCATACTCACATGTATTTTCAAAGACATTGCTGGAGACAAAAGCTTCTGCTACTTCCCATATAGAGCAATGGAGAGAAGTGCCTTCCTGGATCAGAAGAGTTCCATCTAGTTTCTCGTTTAATTCATTGAAGCACTTCTGTGTCTATTTGAGAACTTCTTCCCTGTTTTTGAAGAAGCAACCAATAGTTCTCCATTAAATACTTACTAGGTAATTGTCATTAAGCAGTGAAAGGATTTCCAGTAAGAAGATTGCTAAGTCCTGGGTTTGATATATTAAAATATGGCACATCTCATTATGACTGTTCTAACAAAGCCCATTTCAAAGTGGGATTTTGTTATATTTTTTGTTCATTCATCCATGAATACTCAGTAACTAGCAAACGTTAACTGTGTAGAGTGTACCAGCAGCAAATGTAGTCTGCAACACTAATACACCTATAGTCCACAGAGATTAGCAGTCTCTTTGAGACAACATCAAAGCAGTTTAACATAAAAAAGCTTCTAGAAGGTCATGACACTGCTGCTGATGTCTGACTCTCTATGTTATTACCTGTTTGACCTTTTCTAACTCGCAAAATTGGAACACCTTTAGTGTCATGAAGTTCTAAGATTTCTTGCTCTTGTGACCTGTTTTTCACATAGGTAGTGTTCAACACCAATTCAACGGTTGAAGAGCTCCTATACTTATATAAACTTTAGACAACACAGCATTTTTTGTTTGCTCAGGAAAATTCTACAACTTCAAGGAGAATTCTATTGTCAGAATAAAACCATTCAAATGTTCTGTCTTCTTTCTCTTGCCCATGACCTTCAGAGATATATCTCTTGAAACTCACCTTTCAGAGGGCCTAGAAATCTTGTGTTATTTCTCCTCTATATGATTGCTAGTTTACATGTAGAGCTGTTTGAATATGACATGATAGAACTATTTCTTAGTGTGGGTACTGCAAACTACTGCAGTGGAACTGAGACATTTTGTTGATGCTATAAAAATAAATTAAAAAGAAAAAAATCAGGCAGATGAAACAATATCATCATTGTGGAACGGGGTTCTAAAGAAATAAATCAAAAGGGAGATTTTGAAAGGCTGCAACTTTTCTCCCACAGAAATAATAATTTTTACTATATTTTCTCATCTGTGTAAACAAGTAGATATATTGGAGTGTTTGAAAGAGCAACAAAACTTCTTAATTTTTAAATTATTCTATAGAATTATGAATTAATTTATATGCTGTCCTAACAGTCTACTTGAGAAGTAAAATTGTGTACAGTGGTTTTTACCATTGAGATTTAAAATCTACTGACTCTTAATTTCACAAGAGACAGCTACAAGTAAATGCAAGACAAACATCTCCTTTATCTGAATGTTGTGGTATTTCCCCGTTGCTGTAGGCATTGAGAATACTAAAAGTTCTTGACTCCATTTTATTCCTAATGAAACGCAAGTTAATTTCCACCAATATTATATTATGTGTTACATACTGAAAGGGAACCACCTCTTAATTAGTTCATTTAATGGCTCATGTTACATTGTTGCCAAAGAGCCAAATTCAAATTCAACTTCTATTAAGAAATAGCAGTTGCTTTCAGCTTTCAATATTTTGCCCTCCATTTTAGTAAATGGACTAATGCTTGTTGAACAGCGATACAGTTTCTCAGCATATCTATCTACAAGGCAACCCCATGGTGATACGTATAAAAGAATTTTTGAATTTTTTTCCTCTTGCATAATTTCTGCCTTTATTTGAATTTCATTGATTTTTCAGATGTTAAGATGCTAAATTCATATGCCACAGAAAAAGAAATTTCATGTCTAGAACAATTGCACTGACTTCCACAGCTTTCCAATGGAGATATTAATGGTATTTGTCAAATTTATGAGATTTTTATCTTCACTCTGACTTGAATTACTTTTTTTTTCTGCAAGCAAGATTCAAATTTTCTCAAAATATGAAAACAAATTATAATTTCTGAAAAATACTAGCTTTAATAAAATGGCTCAGTCTTTAAAGATGAAGAGTTTTCTTTCAAACTCATGAAAATATTTACATGAAAAATAAACTTTAAAGAATTATAGTTGTTTAACTTTGAAAGTACAAAGTATGATGCAAATCAGCTACTAGATAAACTGTATTAACATAACTTAAACCTTTCTATAATACACCTGTTTAACAGTTTCATTTTAAAAGCTCTTTGGTTTTCTCCAAGTTTTCTTGGGAAGTTAACTATATATCAAAACAGGGAGGACATTCTTATGAGTCTGATGGATTAAGTCACAGTGTTTATGGTATGACCCAAAGTTGCATATCAAAACTGAAAAACAGAGCAATATTGACACCTGTTAAAAAAAACCAAAAACCAAAACCCCCCCAAAACCCCCAAACTAAAATGACAAATGTTTGAAATGTAAATAAATTTTAAAAATAAAATAATGTTAAAAATTAGAACATTTAAGGAACTTAAAATCTTAGGTTTTTTTCCAAGAAAATTATAGGCAGAGCTAAAATATTATAAAATGAAGAAGACTAAAGCTTAAAAAATAGTACACTAAGCAGATGAAAAGAACTCAAAATGGTCTCAATTTTCATGTAAATCATTACAAAAAAAATTTTATGTATTTAAAAAATGTAAGGATGAGTTCTGTTCTCAACCCTTTGTTGAGTGCTTTTCTTCCACAGCTTTAATTTTACTGTCCTCACTTGACTTGATGCTGTTTTAGAGTGGTATTCCATACTGACTTCAGTAGATTCATTCTGCTTCATGCCATGGTAAATTAAATCATAATCTGTCTCACTATGCTTCGTCATTGCAAGTAAGGCTACTAAAGCAGCAGTGCCCTTTTGCAAGTTATTTTAAGTGTTTATTTAGCATTTATTATCCATGTCAGTAATTGTTTTCCAATCTCAGTGTCAATGTTTATCTGTAAAAATAAATTAGGTATGTACATCATTTTCTCATAAAGCTATTGAACTGGTTGCATAAGATCAATATTGGCATCTATATGATGTTGCAGCTTATCTTTTAAGTAAATGTTGCTTCTTTTTGTTTCCCTAAAGAATCTTTCTGTACTAAGAAAATAATTAGTTTTATTAAGGCATTTGTTTGGTAGATATAAAGAGCAAAAACCAAATTATTTATTCAAGGCAAGTCCTACTATTCACAAGTTTTTCTTTTCTGATTAGTTGTGTGCCATTGCCACTTTAAAAATCAGATTAAATAATAATAGCGAACTAAGCAAATATTTGCATCTTCTACTAATAATCTTAAATTGCATTCTAATTATACTCTGTGTTTATCAGACTTGTGAAGAATTTTAATATATGCAGCTTACATCAGTACTGTTTAAAGAGAAACTTTCCATAACACAAAGACTAGATGAAAAAGACGTAGCATTTTGTTTGTTTTGCATTGGAGGAGGTTGTTTTTTTTATTTAAAATTATGACAAAGATGAAATAAATAAGAAATCCAGTTGGGGGTGCATAGAATGATTCCACAAGGAAGACCAAACAAATAATTGTAAAAAGAGTCACCTTTATGAGAATAGAATGTATAGGATAAATTAAAAATATCCTGGATGCATGGATATTCGTTATACTTTTGCACACTGTATACTTCAAGTACATTATTTAGATGCTGCTGATACCCATCAAGATGCACTGTCTTTGCATAGAACAGCAGGCAATGTTCTTCACTGAAGTGAATGTGTCACTGCATTCATTTTATTTAATCCACCCCGATTCTCATGGGTTAGACAGTATAAGTAAGACCTGTTCACAGTTTGCATAAATGTAGTGAATTCTTCCATGGAACCATAGGAATTGTAAGTAGCAGTTTGATATTTTTCACCACAGGAATTTGCACTGGAGTCTGACAACTTCTGTCATCATGTCATATGCTCACTTCAAACAAGGTTTTAGATTATGCTGCCAATGTACTTAGCTGTATTTTCCATAGATGACAGGTGTGAAGTAGCATGTCGTAATATGGGACACAAGTCTTACAATAATATGAAATAATATTAGGAAAAAAATCTTCACAGAAAGGCTGGTTAAGCATTAGAACAAGCTGTTCTGCGAAGTAGTAGAATCACTATCCCTGGAAGTGTTCAGAAAATGTGTGGATGTAGCACTCAGAGACATGGGTGAATACAGTGGTGCTAGGCTAACAGTTGAACTTAATGACGTTAGAGGTATTTTCAAACCTTAAATAAATTCTGTGATTTTATGAAATGTACATCCAAAGGATCTTTTAAAAATCTAACAATGTGGTAATTTGTGTCATTTTGCTTGAAGAAAGGAGGTCTTAACAAGATTTCCAAAGGTTTTGTTCCAGTTTACTTTTTGCCATGTTAAATGTTTCACTTGGTTTTCTGTTTCAGTAAGATTTTGGACCTTGAGATTCTAATAGTTACCAAATGAACTATTCTTTTGCACAATGCACAGATGTCTAGGTATGTTTTAGTTTCCCCTCAGCAAAACATCCTGTGGCTTCTAGGCTTTTTATTTTTGGAAGCAAGAGTGTTTGGGCACACCTAGAGTGCAGATGAAATAGACCAAGGTTTATATATAAGGCAGTTAAATCTTGCATGAACTTTTCCCAATTTTCCTGTCCAGAAATGTCATTAACACAAAGCCTACATACATTTTGTGTTGGTTTGCGGTTTTTCTTTCCTGGACATCTGAACTTGCAACAGACCAGCTGGACCTACTGCATGTTTAATCTGACTGGGAGTCTGACCTGCTGTCATGGTTTAACTCCTGCCAGCAAGCAAGCCCCACACAGCTGCTCACTCACTCCCTCACCAGTGGGACTGGGAGAGAATTGGAAGAATAAAAGCTGGAAAACTCATGGATTGAGATAAAAACAGTTTAATAGGGAATGCAAAAGCCACACATGCAAGCAAATTAAAACAAGGAGTTAATTCACTCCTTCCCCCCACTTTATATACTGTGCATGATGCCATATGGTATGTGGAATATGCCTTTAGTTAGTTGGGGTCACCTATCCCAGCTGTGTGTCCTCCCAGCGTCCCAGGTACCCCCAACTTCCTTGCCAGTGCGGCAGTACAAAAAGCTGGAAAGGACTTGGCTCTTTGTAAGCCCTGCTCAGAACCATCTCTATTATCATCCCTGTGTTCAAATCCAAAGCACAGTCCCGTACCAGCCACTGTGAAGAAAATTAACCACTAAACCTGCCAACACCACCTGTACAATATACTTGGAAGTAGTTTCAGTATTTGACCTACTATACATGCAGTAATCAGTTGCACAGTATTTTTAGATGAAATTTATATGCACAGTACATTACTATGAAAACAGATCAGCAGACAGAATAACAGGACAAGAGCAATGTAGTCCTCCTAGAAGGAGCCTTAGTCTGTATTTTCTCAATCAATCTTACAGTCAGATGATTTTGACCTATCTATAAGATGAGATTGAGAAGACAGTCTTATTAATATGTATACCCTTTGACTTATGTTTATTAAATGTAGGTATTTATGTACCTTTTATTTAATAAAGTGAAAAACAGGAGAAATTCACACTTAGCAAACATCTTCATACTATGTACTGTCTCACTCATACTAATGGATAAAGTGGAGACTTTGTTCTTTTCATCTCAAACCTGGAATAATAATAAGCAAAGGGTTTATGGCTTTTTAATTTTTATAATACTAGTATAGATTTATCTATGTTGAAAAGTAAAGAGAAAAAAACCCCTAGGACTTTAGAAAATTCCTAAACTATAGAAAAGGTATGTGCATTTCTTGATGTTTGACATCAGAATTGTGAGGAAGCAAAAAATGCCTGCATATATATGCAAGAGCTAAGTCTTTGTAATAGGTGACATTTTTGAATCTACACAAAAGAGCAAATACTAGTAGTCTGAATCACATATTTTTTCTTTGTTATCATCTGCATTACAGGCAGTTGTGTCTTGTTTCATAAAACATACAGAAATTGGAACATTAGAAAACATCTTTAGAGAAATATTTATGAGTTATAAAGCAACACATTTATTTAAGTTACAAAAGGCCCTTATATTGCAGACTGGGGAATGAGTTAGATTGTTTTAATAAGGTAGACGTAAGATAAATATGGTACATTGATGAAAAATATCTACTCAGAAATGTTTGTTTCACTCTGATAGTTGCACACAGCTTTAGGATTTCTGTGATAAGTCTCATTGAGGGATCTCCATGAGGTACAAAAAATTAGATTTGTATGGCTGCTTCTCTTAGTGAATGAGTTAAGATGAGATAGCATTGCAATATCATTTTATTTAAGGAAGGTATGAGAGGGAAGGGGTCTTGCATTCTGCACATTCTGTCTCCTTTAGGTTACTTAGAAAATACTAACATATGTTAGCAAAGCATAAGGAGGGAATTATGATCAAAATGCATTGATGTTGCAGTCTTATTTAGTGTACTTATTTTACTGCTTGTCCAGCTTTTAAACATATGTTGAGTAAATTATTGAAATAAAATCATTCTTGAAGGGTTGATATATACACAGACATTCCTGGACTATCTCTGAAGGAGTGTTAATATATATCAGCTATGTGTCTTCGTCAAAGGATTGAGAGCAAAATAAGTTGCACTAATGCCTGCAGTTATATGTATACACAGAGACATACACATAGAAACCCTTCTCATGCCTAGCTAGGGTTTTCAAAAAAAAAAAAAAAAAACCAAAATCCCCAAAAAACAAAACAGACTTTTGTTTGTGTTATTATTAAGAAAGATAGAAATAGAAGCCTTTTAGAGAAACAGATATGCTATTGTTGATTATGTCTTTCCTTTCACTGTAATCACCATTGTCATAAGTATCATAAAATATGTATCTTCTCACTTATAATAATGCATAAACATTCTATGGTTCTACTTGAACTAAAACCAAAGGTACTCCACATTATTTGGTGACATGCAATTATGGTAGATGCAAATTCCCAGTTGAAGAAGATCACCACTTGATTTTACAATGAGTGACTTTTTCTTTTAGATGAGTCATTACTCTTGTTAACCAGTCTCACTACTTAAGAGTAATGCTTAAATCTTACAAATTAGAGAGATACAATATTTTTTCACATTTTTGTTTAAAGCTGTTATCACTGATATAGACACAGTTCCAGAGGTTATATTAACTGTGTACATCAGCTTTCATTGTCCATTCCTTACAATCTTAATTTTACTCCCCTCACAAGACAGGTTTCATAAATTTACATAAATATTTGTATTCTGGCAAAGACAGAACATATGTAATTCCATATAAGGATTTATAGATTGTGGCTATAATTTAATCCTTCCAATTATGTAACAGACTGTCTACTTCGTAGCTACTTATTCTATAATGGAAGGATTTTTGAAAATAATTTATTTTTATTATAAGTGTCATGCCTTCTAGAAGTAATGTGGCCCACAAGATAAATAGACAACGTTCTAGGTTGTAGAAAAATTAAAGCAGCTAACTCAGCTATTTTGTAAGAGCTGATGTATAATAGAGAGGAATGTTGATAAAATGAATAGGTATCCAAGTCAGAAATTGTTAAACATTCATAAACTTGGCAAAGGCACATCAGCTTCTGAAAAGATAAGGGAAATTAAATGTTTTCAGGTACAAAGTAAAATTACAAAGGACAACTTAGCTTTTATACTGTTTTCTAGAATAGTTTCAATATTACCACTTTATTAAGAAAACTATGAAAAGGTAGTGACACCTGGAATACATGTAAAGAGCTTGTATCTAAATGCTACATAGAGTAAGTTCTGCAGGTGGTTCTGAGTCAACGTTAATCCATTATGTACCCCTGAATATTTAGACAGGCAGAAGAATATTAATAGATTTAAATAAGTAATGCAAAAAGATAAAAGATTACTTGAGATAGTAAGCAGTCACTTTCTAACTTTAAAGTTTGTCAATAATAACAACAATATTTGTATCTTAATGCTGCAAATTAACTACACAAGCAGAAAAAATTGCAAGCTAGCATGTAAGGCATCCTCTTAGGGGTATAACTGTGTAATTAGTGCTGTGAGATATTTGGCAAGAGAAATCAAATTACTTTAAATGAGGTGTTTGCTAAATTGTGAGATGTTAAAAGAGCTAGTTCAACTTTGTTAACTGTTTTTTCATTAGAAGATTGCATTTTAAAATTTTTATATAATCACAGATAGACCTTTACTTCTTTTGCTCACCAACCTAATCTCCTAAAATCACATTTCCAGTTGCATGTGCAAATTCATATTGATTATAAACCGCTTAAATTTAATTGTTTAAATGTTTTTTCAAAACTATCCTCTTCCCATATTTATTTCAATCAAAGATATACAGAAAGTCACTTCTGCAAAAAGTAATAATATTAAACCAAATTATTATTGTTTATATTTTCATATAATTAATAAAAGCTCAAAATAATTTTAACTACTGGATTGTATAACAAGTCATCGCTAAGTATTGTAGTAATAGCCAACAAGAATCTGTTACTTGAGATCATCAAATTCTAGCAAAATCTTTTCATTTTCAGTGCCAATTTTTAGGGTGTTGACTTTGTCTGATCAATTGTAACATTATAAAATTATAATTGAAGTACAGAAAGAATAGTGAAGCATCCTAGATTTAACGTACACTGTATAGTAGAACATAGATAAAAGTACCTTTATTACCAATTCAGACCTGAAAGACTGGATAGATGAAGTGCTTAGATACAGTGTGTGATTATGGACTATGTATAATACAGAACAAAAAAAAAATCTATCTTCTTTTCCTCAACAACAAGATTTTTTTCAAGTGAAGACTTTTTGAACATAAATATGGTTTAGCAGACTTCATTTCAATTCACTTCTAATGAACCACACTTTTAGGTGCTTAGCTGGCCTCTCTCCATTACCACACCTACCTTTAGCAGCTGGCAGTAAATATATCTCTTAGCTCTTTCCATCATAGCAGACCATAAGATTTAATTCATGATGAGGATCATGTGATCCCTTCCTAAGTTTTTGCGTGACTGTGTACACTGTGCCTCATTAGATAGTAGGTTGAGTAAATTTTTTAAAATTGGGAGTTGCTTCCTGCCTTGCTTGCATGATGTAAAATAAATGCGGATTTTGCATACCTGATTTCATTTTTCTATTTTCTCTTGATTCTAGTGTTCTATTTTAATCTATTTAATGATTGTGTGAATTCAGGTCTATGAATTGGGAAATCCTATTGAATTCTTTCAGAATGAGAAGATACAGATCACTGCTACATTCAGACAATGTTCTTTCTTTTTCTTTTTAGGTTTCGCAGTCTTAGGGAAAACTGAATTGTTCAAATGAAATATTGAATATTTCAGAGGAAATTCTCATAAATATTATTGCACTTATGAGTATATGGTCTGTTTTTTATAGATCTGCAGCATTGACAGCCCTCTCAGTGGTATTGTAGAATTTACTATAGTCTGTGTTACATTAATAAATATTGCATTTATTTTCCTTAATTGTTTATTCTGTGTTAAAATAATAGTATCTCCCTTTAGATTTGGTACAACCCCTAAGCAGAATGTTGAATCATCATTTTTAATTTTAATAAATTAAATCACAGAATATGGAATGCTTCATGAATTTGCATGTCATCCTTGCTCAGGGGCCATGCTAATCTTCTCTGTATTGTTCCAGTTCTAGTGTATGTGCAGCCAAAGGCAACACTGGAGATTATTTCAGTTGGTTAGAGCATGGTACTAATAATGACAAGGTCATAGGTTTGATTCCCATACAGTCCATCCACTTAAGAATTGGACTCAGTGATCCTGGTGGGTCCCTTCCAACTCAGAATACTCTGTGAAGCTGCTGAGCAGACACAGCTGGCCCAGACACATCTGACTGGCAGTCCAGCACTTTATACTGTAAATCAAGCACCTATGTTTTAGTACCATCACAGCTTGAACATATGCATGACCAATCTAAATCAGACAAGCTGAAAAATATATCTTGAAACTAACTATTAAGCACTCCCTTATTCTCCACTGATTTGAAAAATTTCCTCAAAGATTAGGACTAGAATTAAAAGCATGAAAGATTTCCCTAAAAATTTCCAGTTATTTCCAACTGAAACTTATTGAAGATGTCAGGCCTTCTCTATTTTGTTTGTATCTTATTTGTGAATTAATGAAAACTGTGAGTCTTTGCCACTTGGGGCTTGCTGAACTCCAGTAGTCTATGACAGCTACCAGATAACCAGTCAGCTATTGCTTGTTGTTTTTCTCATGGAAAATTAATTTTTTTGTACACTGCTTAGTTATTTTCTTCCCAAGCTACAAAGCTGCTGTGCTCCCACAGAATCAGTCACATCAGCATAGTTTTGTAAGTTAATACAAAATGTGAGTGCTGCATAACAAAATATGATATGCTTCAACTTTGTTGCATCTATTTTTTTCCATAAAGTGATTTGTGCAACGTTTGTAACACACTTGGTCTCTTGCTCCTACTTGTGTCACAAGAAGGAAAGAAAAAGCAATTGTATATTACAAGAAAAAAATATTGCCAACCAACCCACCTCTCAATCTCCCCTCCCCTCCCTTGTCCTACTATTTTAACTAATGAGACTGAAAACTCTTTTTGAATGTCACAGAGGAGTGAAAGGAGTGAAGAACTCTTACTGCAGAGGGAATGTTAGGAATTGCATAAGACTTTGTGTCTCTCTTGTGCATGGGAAAGAATATAACCGTGTTGAATCAAGGTGCTCTTTAATGTATTGACACTGAAAATTTTTGATCTCAGGATTAACTTTCAAGATTTATAGTTTTTTTTCTAAGAGTTTGCTCAGTTAAAGTCCCAAGAGCAAAATCTTCCTTTCCTCTTGTCTCCTTCAAAACAAATACACTTGGCTTGTGTAATTTTAAAATACATAATGAAATTGCATAGCATAGCCAAAACTATTTCAGAAAACTTTCTATCATTTGGGATCAACTTCGGCAGTGTTTTTCTGTTAGCAATTCATACATTTTACAACAGGCAATTGTGAAGTTCATTTGCATACCAGAAAGACTAACATTCCTTAAAACTGCTCTAGTTCCCCTGTCTTTTATTTTTGTATTGCTACTATTGCACCTTAAGCACTACTGGTATTCTGTCATGATTATAATCACTAGGCAAAATATGGTTATACCAAGTATTTTTGATTAAGTCAAGGGGTAGAATGAAGACATGCATACAAAGGAGTGCAAAGTAATAACTTAAAATTAACAAACTTGGAATGTTTTAGTTTATTTTTAGAGTCTAAGAAGAGTAAGCCCAAGGCACACATTTTTAATTTATGAAATCCATTGAGGCAGGAAAAACATTCAACATGATTTGTCTCCTGATACCACGTAATCTCCAGGTGCTCAACTCCCTTCAAACTACAACTGCAAGGTTGCCAGTGTGCCTTATGCCCCAGGCTTGGAAATATCTGAGTAAATTCAGCATACTCTAGAGATGAGCTCACACATCAAGTTAACTGTAAGGTTTCATTATTTATTTGTGCCTAACTTTTCTTTGCTCAATTGCTTCCCATGCCTGCAACCTTTAATTCAGTTCTCCAAAGCTTATATATTTATCTATGGCTTTTAAAAATATATATATTTTAACCAGAAGTGGGAAGAAGTCACATAGGAATCAGTCCCTGGTATACAATGTTCTCAAAAGGCAAGTGTGGGAAATGTTACAGAGATGTTATAGTGTGTTTTCTTCCTACAAATAGGGAGTAGATTGGCAAAAATATAGTGCCCCAACCCACAGAGTTCTCATGTAACTGATGTAGAAAAAGGCTTTGATCTGTTGCCCTTTTTGGGGGGATGTAACCATAGGAAGAGGAGCAAATCTATAACACATTTTCTAATTTGAACTTTTTCAGTTTTATTTGTTTAATAATTTCTTTTAGTTTGTTAGGAATTTTTCTATTTGTTGTCTATGCTTTATTTATAAATGTCTCCAACTTAATCACTGAGCTGTTAGAAGCTGATCACTTTCCAATTCTGATAACAAACTGTGGCCTGTTAAGAGGCCTTACTTAAAAAAAATACAAAGATAAAATAGCACACACAGTCTGTGCAATAATGATACATTAGGACAGACTACTAAAAAATTTCATACAATAAAAAAAAATAAAAATTGAAACAACTCAAGGGAATTAAAAGATGCAGTTGAAGTGTTCAATCTCTTCACTGTTTGCTGTGAACCTTCTATTGTGGTCGGGCAGGACCTGTTAAAGCTGAGAATGCTGTGCCTGGAGGTGCAACGGTTGAGTGGGGTTCGCTCCCCCTCTCCCGTCCTCCCCCCAGGGCCACGTGGTCAGCCACACAGTCTCCTGAGGTCCCAGTAAGGAGATCCACACACGCTGAAGACAGGAAGCAGAAAGAGGGATTTATTCACCTGGTCAGGTCATTTATAGGCTTCCCAGCAGGGAGGGTTCAAGGGGAGGGATACAAAGGGACCAATCAAGAAAGGTTTCACACACCCTGGCTGGGGCTTACATACTAATTAGGAAGGTAAGGTGTTTCCTTCAGGGGCGTGGGCAACTTTCAGTTTAAAACACAGTAAAAAAACTCAGGTTTACTTTGATTGATTTCTGCATCTTTAGAGGCTTCCTGTTACATGGAGGGTAGCATGCTTCCTCTTCACTTAGGAGTGCAGACTGCATGTACACCATCTGAGCTTCAAGAACGGGGAGCAGACCCAGGACTCATCTTCTCCTTCAAGCATATCTCAGATTTTAAAAACTCATAGCCTAGCAGACTTGTCTCAGACAGTATGGCAACATAAGTCTCCAATAGCCCTATCCCAGTGGGTGTCTTGCTGGTAACGAACTTATTAACTATGGCTTAGTAACAATCTGGGCTTGTGTCTGTACGCTGTGATGGCTATCCGTTCCTTTATTGTTGATTTCCCTAATACTGGCATTGGAAGATCTGTGAGCTTTTTGGTTAGACGGATCTTCTTCTTCATACAGAAATTCTGTGATTGTCATGTGCTTGCAAAAATAGCATATCCTTCTGTCTCTACCTTTTCTATCCAAAAAATGTCACTTTGCAGTAGCTGCAAAGGGAAAGCAATGGGAATCCACATCACTGGAAATTTACTATATATGCTTTTGCTTCCACAGCGGGAAGCCTGACAGTTTGTAGCTGTGACTGTGCTGGATGTATTAACTTTCCCTTGACCTCCATCCCAGAAGCCCTGAAGCAACCAAAAACTCATGATGGTTTCCCAGTCTCTTCATGCTGCTATGACCATTCCAAACTGAGCAGGACAGCTTTGAAGGTACTCAGAGTTTGTGACTGGAATTTCAGAGGACAGAAAAGTACCAAGTACAAACTCATTCAAAGAAAGCTTCCCCCTTCTTTATGTGT
This sequence comes from Dendrocincla fuliginosa, assembly GCA_035047845.1. NCBI lineage: Eukaryota > Metazoa > Chordata > Aves > Passeriformes > Dendrocolaptidae > Dendrocincla > Dendrocincla fuliginosa. The sequence continues at coordinate 74,628,295 of JAWWMO010000083.1, read as the reverse complement.
ATAGCCATGCCTGGGAAACAATACTCCAGACTGCAGACAATTCACAAGAACTACATGATGCTATAGAAAGGTTTGAGTTTAGGATATTTTCAAGGGAGAAAATAATAATATATTAGTATATTATTATAATTATATTAGTATAATAATAAATAATATTATACTAAACCATTAGGGTAGACAATTTTTTTTTTGTTTGAGGCCACTGTTAATTCCCATTTTGTAAGGAGTTTTGATTGAACAGAAGTAATTAAAATTAAGATGCATTAATTTCTGGCCCTTCCCACACTTTTTAGATCTTTGAAGAGGTGGAGTCCTGGAGAGAATTCTGTGAAAGTATCTTTCCTTTCTGGAGCATCCTAAACTTAAATGAGATGGGAGGCAGTGTTATGTAATGGCAACTTTATGAAAAGTATTCAAAGTAATTTTTGCATTATAACAAGTAGGGATACTTCTAGCCTTTCTGCAGTGTCAGCATAAGCTGGAGGAATGAAATATGAGATATGTAGAAATCTTTCCCAAGAAAAACAAACATATTACAAAAGCAAAACTCAAGATTTATAAAAACAATTAGTTTTGAAAAATCATTATTGAGCATAACTAATTTTCCTCCTCCATACACTCATCCTCCTCCATTGTGATTTTAAATCTCAACCTTTTTACAAATAATTTTGAAGTAGGTGTATGTAGGAGTAAAATAAGTTTACATTTGACTGCATATGCTTAGCAGCAGCAGGAAATTATTTAGTTTTACTGATGTGCTAATTACCTGTAAAAATAACAAAACTCATGCATTTGAAATAAAAATTCCCAAAAATAATCTTTGGGGATTCAGGCCAATTATAGGCTCATTAACATTTGTCCTCAGTCTCATAAAACTAAAGGGAAAGGCAAGAAGATGAAAAAAGAGAAAAAGAAATCAGCAAAACCAAAAGTTTCTCAGCCATATGTTGGACTTGCTCTGTCAAATTACTAATAATTTTCTACCTTCTTGCTCTATTCCTCCCTGTCTCTCCACTAAATCTGATAACTGGAGATTATTTCTGTGGGAAGTCTAATGATGACAGAAATTAGCTACAAAATCACTTAGACCTCATGCACTAGCAGCAAAATTAGTACTATGTGATAACCATTATTTCCGATGGGGTTGCTGAAAAATTTTGTAAAGTTTCTAATAAAAAAATATGAACTTTACAGTCTATATGCAACTGGGAGAAGGTTACAAAGGAAGTTTTTGATAAAAAGACACAGATGATAAAAGGCCATAAAAGCCCCTTAATAGTACTATTTTAGACTTGCTTTTATTTTACTTATTTTTTGTCAATTTGCAACAATCCTGTTCAGAAATGCCTGTCTGTGGGGGAACCACAAGCAGATTTTGACAGATGGAAAGACCAGAATACCGAAACGGCACCAAAACCCAGGAAAACATCATCAAAAGAGGGATCTTACTGGGACTGGATGCAACGTGTGTGAAGCGGACCCCAAGCTGCCGAGTTGCTGTTCTAAAAGTTTCTCAATGTTCGCGTAGAGAAGGGAAAAAAAGAAAAAAAAGGCAGAATAGAAACAGTTACAATTCAAAAATAAATTTTGCCATGTGTCACAAAATTCTTCAGGTGGCAGCTTAGTAGCTGACAATACAGTGTGCAAGCAAGTGATTTGCGTTACAAAGGTCTGCAATAAAGAGATATACCTCAGCTGAGGTTCGGAAGCTTCCCCTGTTTTTATCTTCAAAAGCACAATAAGGCTCATATTTTGCTTATGTACTAGAAGTAAATACAATTAAAATCTGCTTATGTACTAGAAGTAAATACAATTAAAATCACAATTTCATTGTTTTCTCCATTTAGAATCAAAGGTAAAGGTTTTGTAACAAAACCTTTTCACTAACCTTCAAAAAAACCCCAAAAGTTAGCTGTTAATGAGATTCCATATGTACAGTGACAGGATCTGTTGAGAATTATATCAGTATATGATTTTCATTTGTGTTTCCTCAGATATTTTGTTGACTGAATAATTCATTCTTAACTCTCCCTGCCAAAAAAGTGAGAATTACTCTGCTCTTGCTGATATTTCTGTCTATTGAATTCAAGTCATGACTGACACAGCCCGTAGGGATAGGTATATACTTATGAATAGATAGGCAAGAATAAAAATAATGCATGGATAAACTGCGGTGGACAGAATAAAATCTTCCCTAATCTGTGGGTATTCTTAACTAAAATAAAGTTCAGTCATTCAAAGGGAACAAATTCTTGCTTGTGTTTTATATATTTTGCTTTCCATACCCCGAAGAATTTAAATACTGTAAAGGAACAGCTCCTGCTCTGTAACAGAGCACTTCTCTTTATTGAACACTCAGGAAAGTCATTCAGAATGGCAAACCTGGTTAGTTTAACAGTGTTAACCCTTTATTTGGAAACTTAGGGAGTTAATAAAGGTAAATTAAAACTACTTTAATCTTGAATCAGTATCCATACAAAGATTTAGTGCAGACAATTCAATTTTAACTTCACACTCCAATTTGAGTGACCCTGAAAATAACAGAGATGTTATAAATACCAATTAACAACCTGATCTTCTGGTATTTTCAGGTTACAGTAAAACAAGATTTTTAGGCAGAAATCTTAGTGCATGTTATTTGGACTGAGATCTGAGTGTTAAACTTTTGAGGGTCAAACCTTCATATCTTGTTTGAAAACAAAATACACAAAAAAACCCAAAGCAAACCTTTCTAATGTTAGAAAAATTGAGACCATCTAAACAAATAGGTTTACTTTTTTTGTTTTTATTTTTTGTTTTGGTTGCTGTTGTTTTTTAATTTTTTTTTTTAAATCAGAATTTCTTTTAACCAGATAGAAAATCAATAGTTACCTTTTTTAGAGGGACTTTGAGTGTTTACCACTGACTTGAGCTCTATGAGCTACACACTAGAAATGAAACGTGGAGTGTTAAGAATGTTTGAACTCAAGAGTTCAATTTTTGCAGAATATTCCTTTGTACATGTCAATTATTTCTATTAGAAGTAACTATTCTCATTATGATTTCTTAGGTGCCATTTTCCTGCTTTTGAAAGATTTATATTTCAATCAGATACAATAAAAATAAATAATAAATAATGTTTTCACATGTGGCACAGTCTTTTATTTACTAGCTTGGGAGCTTGAAGACATGGAAAGGAAAGCTGCCAAATAACTTGAAGATGTAACTAAAATGGGGGTTTAGTTTCTTAATTTAGTTTTCTTTCCTAGTTTTGTAAGTATGCTGTAATTTAATCATTTAAAAATATGAGTGGGACACTGAGGTTTATGTATATCTGGTTCACAGTTTGATACAGAATACATAACGCTAAATCCAGCCAGTTTTACATGCTCTAATTGTCACCTTGTATCTTCTGTAATGGAGAACTGGATTTCTGTTTAGGAGAGCAAAAGAGCAATTGTATCCATAGCAGAGGTGATGCCAGAAGACAAGTAGATGGAAGGAGCGTAAGGAGGCTGTGCTACCAGGAATTAGTTTCATATCAGGAATACAATATGCAATATAGCCTTAGAAATTATGCCTCAGAAATAAGACCTTTAACTATAAGTGCATAAATAAACATGTGGTATTTTCACTGAATTTAAGGAACATTGGGAATGTGGTAGGATTAGAAAAGTGAAACAAAGATAGGAGAAATAAAACTAGTTAAAGGTAACCTTGCAGCATACCTGGTTTTATATATCTTCTAACTTGCATCAAGTTAACAACTGGTAGCATAACTACAGTTATAATCTCAACACTGTTATTGAAAATTAATGTATTTCATCATTTGATCTTCTTTAGTCACAAAGAAAAAGCATGGAAACTTTTAAAGAAAACTCAAGCCATTCTTCACAATTCTGTTAATTTAAAGTAAAAGTAAGAGTAACTAATTTAGCAAAATATTCTCTATTAAGAAATATGTTTTTATTTAAAGGCAAAGTAACATAATAATTTTCCAATATTAAATGAAAATAATAATTTATATGAGCTCAAAATCACAAACTTATATAATTACTTCTGAAGACATTTGCGAAGAATAGAAGGAAATACAACACTGAAAGCAGTGAAAAACCCCTAGGGAAATAATTCTGGAAAATAAAAGTGCTACACCTGAAGCTAAGATGTATTTGAGTAATCATTGTTTCAGCTGTAGGAGGATGTAAGAATCAAGAAATATTAAGGCTTGAATAAACGGTGTCTGCTGATGGTGATATTTTTTTAGTTGTGCTATTTATAAACATTTCAACAGAAAGCACTTCAGTTTAAAGAGATAGGTTTGTGTTACTTTAGTTTTACTTTACTGGAAGGGTGAAGGTCTCCAAACATTAAAGTAGTAGATAGCAAACTGCTTTCTGCAACCACAATAGTCTTCAGATGAACCAGTAATCATTATGATTTTATAATCCTTGTGTTCCCAGTGTATGAAAAATAAATTTTATATAGCAGAACAATATTCATCCGAAAGGTATATGATCATCTTTACTATCTGCCATAAACTTTGTATGAAATCACAATATTTTTTTTTTAAAAAAAAGAAAAGAACATATAAGCATTTTGCAAATTTTCCAAAACTACTTTTGTAGAAAGCTCAGAAAGCTAGGAGTACTCACCTAGCCTTGACCACAGAATGTGTATCAAATATAAAGTGCATTTGAAGACAAAAAGGGAAAGGAAAAGAAAGCTTTTTCTTGCTCCTTTCCTTTTTCTTATAGGCATATGCACTGGTACATAACCATATAGAAGACATCTGAACCAGTAAATGTAAATGTGTAAACATATTTACATAATATGTGTTAAACGTAAGGCACTGATTGTGTTGAGTGCTTCCATGACCCAGCATGGAGTTTGGGTAGCATTGCTTCCTGTTTTTCATGGTCCTCTTAACAGCTGTGGGGGAGAACCGGCTCCTCTATGGTCCCTGCAGCCTCCCGGGGCCTAGAGGGGATTGCAAAATCCACACGTGGTCAGGAATAATGAGATGTAGCAGTCCGAGATGGAGTGGTCATAGAAACGCCTTTAATTACCGGTGTTCAGGGTATTTTAACTCCTTGGGTGGGGTTTGAGGGGTAGGATGTGATAGGGTAAGGGTAAGGGGGAGTGGTGTGGCTTGGGGGGGCACAGGGGCCAATAAGGGAGCAGGAGGACCAAAAAACCCAGTGGGAAACCAGGGATAGGGATTGACAGGTGATACATCCAATCAGGTTGTGAGGGGGGCGGGGCTGGATACCCAGGAAAAAGGAGCAGTCTATTTTCACATGTGTGCGGGGGTTCCTAAGGGTTACAATCTAAATAGGGGAAAACCCGTACATAAAAGACGCAGGTAATGTTGAATTATAAAGTCTCTGCTCCTTTGGAAGCTGTCACAGCACTGGTCCTTTCTCCAGGGACTTCTTTTTCCACGATGTATAGTCTGAATAATCCTCTGTCTCTGCTCTGCATATGCTGTGGTAGAAGCCTTTCCCAACATCCTCTCCCATTGCTTTGTAGAAAGCCAGTGCTATTGTATTGTGAGACATGCATGGGGAGCGCCTTCAGGTGATCAGCCTTCAGCTTCTGAGGCTAAACCTGCCTTGTAAGGCAGACCCATTATTTGATTTCCCTGCACCCTACTTCCACCACTACAATAAATAAAGTACGTGTTCCAAGGGCACATGTGTTAGAGTTTCAAACCTAAGCTGGAATTCCTTCCAAAAAGCTTGGAGCCAACACCTCAACGTTGGTAAAGATGTTTAACAAAAGAGACAAAAGACATGCATATGCTGATATTATCTACCTTGGCCAGGTCTTTGTTTCCAATCTTCCCCCAGCAGGGGAGAGAGGGGGAAGGGGTTGGTATTTCTGGCTTTCTGCGCAGATCAGGGAGCTCAGTCTCTCATCAGAGCGAGGAGGACGGGGACACAGACACTGGGATCCCAGCATCACTGGATACTGGATTTGTGTTCCTTTTTTCCTTTCCCCAACATCGACTGTTTTTATCCATGAGTGATCATAACTACTACAAAGCTTGCCATAAGGAAAAGAGGTGGGAGAAAAGCCCCTATTTCCCTGCCCCTGTGAAAACAGGATTGCTGCTGCTTTTGCTTTCCATTTCTCCTTTCACGGGAACTAACCTGGGAACTGCCTGCCACCTCACCTGAGGGGAGAGCCCAGCAGACCCGGCGCGACATCGCCACCTGCTGTCCGTAAATATAACTGCAACCCCTGGGAGAGGGCGAGCTGCCAGCAGCAGAGGTGCCACAGCGCCACCTGCTGTCCGTGGATATAATTGCATGTCCCCTTTTGGGGGGTAGCCAAGAGGACCTTTTTGACTGTTTTGCCTTGTCATTTGGGGAGTGGAGGGGTTTGTTGCAGACTGTTGTTATTTGGTTCTTTTCTGGATATATATATATATGTGTTGTGGTTAAGAACTGTTATCCTTTTCTTTATATATATTTTTCCTCTAATTAAAGTTCTATTTTCAAAATTTAAAAGGAGTGGGATTATTTCTTGGCCAGCATAATATCATAGTTCTCTATTGAATGAAGACAACATGGATTCAGCCCAGCCTACAAACTGTTCACATTGTCATTTCCCACAAGACCAAGGTAATACAACTTTTGAAATTTCCCCACACTGGAAACAGAATTTCATATACTTTTAGGTCTGCCTATGAGAAGACACCTTGGGAATACTTGATCTAGGGTTATTGACTGGTAAAACCTCTGAAGTTATAGCAGATGATGATGATGAATGAATGGAAAATGTAGAATATGATCTGGATGTGTGGACAGAGAAATGGCTGATGGGAAAAACTCATATTTTGTGCAAAACAGCAATAGAGAGAGAACTAATTTCATCCATGGATTATAAAATCCATGGTTTCAAAAATAGCTTTCTACACTTCCTGTGATGCAAGGCTTATTGTTTAGGAAATGAAGAGAATGGTTGTACCAGCACCCAGGGATGCACCAGCACTAAGACTTGATACTTGAATTCCTAAAACTGTTTAAAGACTATCTTACATTTCAAGGTCATTCTACTTTATGAAAAATAGCCAAAATATAATGCAACTGTAGTTTCTGAATGGTTGTTCTGAAAGGAACATAATTTTGTTATGCTTCTGAGGTCCAGACTCCATTTTCTGCAGAAGTGTCTTAACATGACCACTGTCCTACCTACTGCCTGCTAACATTTTCTCATTTTATGGCCTAGCAAATACCTTTACAGTCCACCATAAGCCATCACTCCAGAAATATTATATTGAAAAAAACATACAACATGCATGCTGGGAAATGGTGAAAAGTGCAGAGTAGAACAGTTCTAAGCAGAACTATATACAAAGTGCTACAACCTAGTTGCCAACTATTGTGCTATCCCCTTGGAACACAAGAGAAGTGCCTTTGTAAGTAGAAGAAACCAGAATATGTCATGAACTTGAATCCTAGAAAGATGTCAATGTGCTCCTTCCTGTTTCCTCAAAAAAATTTGATACAAATTCCCTTGTCAATTGTGTACAAAATTCTTCTTGTCTCCTAAAGTCAATGTACTCTAGAAGCAGTAAGGTGAATGATTAATTTTCTAATGACACTGAAGGCTTGAGTGGTTACAGCAGAATATATGTAATGTGAAGTAACAATAAATGGGGGTCAGATATGTACAGAATGTGTAGAAGTAAACAGTTTTCCATTTCACCTTTTTATTGTTTATTATTAGGGAAGGAATGAGGACACAAGTTTGTTTATCAAAGATATCCAGAGACCTGATATTTGGAGCATTAAATAATAAAATAAAATGGGGAATAAAGGTCTGGAAAATTAGCTTATGGAAGCACTGTTCAGGACAGCTGCCAGGAAGCAGGAGTGAAAAATCCAAAACACAACTAAGCCCTTCTGGTTCAAGCTTAACTGCAGAATTATTCACAAAATTTTCACCTAAAAAGACAATTTATGAGGCCTTTTGCACAGAGACTTGTAAACTTATCACTTAATTCAGGTAGTCTTAACCTTCAGCAAGTTGCTTTTCCATTTGTCTAAGGTCTAATCTTTTAGGTGATTACTATTATTATTTTTAAGTGTATCTGGATTTTTTCAAGACTTGCCTAAAAGTGATATATAAGTTTTAAATTAGGCTTCTGTTTCAATACCTTCATTATTGTCATCCATGTATCTTTGGGCCTATCACAGTTGTAAATTGCTACCACTAATCTTTTAGTTAATTCTGTAAACAATGTTTCAGTTGCCTGGAAAAGTGACATCCAACTGCGGTCCTGGAAAAGGCCTAAGGATTATTATCCCTGTGGAACTCAAACAATTCTATCACATGAAAAAGGTCAAGGGGAGGTTTTTCTGCATATTTCTAACTTTTTCCTTCAATAACAATAAAACATTGCTCTTTTTAGGATAGTACATAGAGGTGAATCTGGAATTCTTTTGTAGATTTATTTACTTGCCTTTACTTGCCTTGTAAATAAAGTGCTATGAATAGAGAGGCTTCTTTTGTTAAATAAGAAAGTATAACCTTCTAAGTATTCTAGTGTTAAGCACTATCAACTCCAGTTCATTCAGAGCAGAGCAAAACTGAGAAAAACCTAATGAAAACTGATGTAGCCATGAATATATGGTATCAAACACACCTAAGATCTAGCTATGAACAGGGGCATTTCACTCAGTAGCATCTTTGACACTTTAAAGTTGAAGTGTTCATCTGCTGCAAAGTCATTGTCAGAATAACAAAACCAATATTTGGTCTTTTCCCATCTGGAAGGGAATAGAAATGGTTTATCTCTAGTTTATCTCATTGGATTAGTGCCCTGTGTACCTCATTGGAAACAGTTAACACTTTCAGTCAAAGCTGTGTTAATATAATGTTCAGGGATTCAATGAGTTTGTTTCCCTGCAATGCACTTTCTCAGTCTCTCACTGTACTAAATGTGCATATCTTTCAAACTCTTAAATATTTGTTTGGCTCAGAGGTGATTATATTCATGACAGCAGTTGGAAGTCTTCTGGGCTTTGATACTACTACCATCTGTCTCAAGTAAGAACAGTTTCAGAGATTGTTCACTTATTTGTGCCATATCAGCAAGCCAAATTTGGATAAATATTCAGAGAAGGCAGCTAAAATGATATAACTGTATTTTGCTCACTGATTTTGAGTGAAACGACAAGTATTTTCAAGAAGTAAATAGCAGAATGATGTCCAGATTGTGCTTTTATTAGTTTAAGTGAGTTTCCAAAACAGTTAAAGTCTAGAATGCTATGATAAACAAACAATTTCTTCACAATGGTTTGGCACCAAGCCCGACTGAAAAATCTAAAGCATTTCTGAGTAACTGAACAGTTGAAATTAAATCAACAAATTCAGCCACCATGTGAATCCAAAGGCCAACCTTATACACCTGACAGTTAATTAGAATAAAAGGGATAGAATTACAATGACGTAGGATTTGCTTGCAATATAGCTGTTGCAAATTGAAAAGATAAGAGTAAGAGATATTTATCATAATCAGACCTATAAAAAATAGTAAATCAAAAACTTCATCTAAAGAACTATCAGAGATGAGTATAGTTTAAGACTTCAGAAAGGTTTGTGCGCATCAATAGTAATAGGTCCCAGAAAACTAATCGTGAAATTTGTTAGTGTTGCTGAAATTTAATGATCTTTGAAATCTGAATTTTAATTTCTCAAATCAGGCAGTTGTTCTCATTTATATATATATATATCCCTTAACAATTAATACAAACGTAGAAATTGAATTCCGATTGGTCATTTATATATTATCTAACACAGTAAGAAGACTCATATGGTTTATGCAAAAGAGGTTTTGAATTCTGCAGCAACAAAAATTGAATTCTGAAACTGTTTTCAAGATTTAGGCAGCTGTGTGAAATGTTCATGAAGTCATACACTATCCTTCTGAAGTAATTTTAAAATTATTAAAAAACTGAAAACATAGAATCATTGATGTTTATTTGTAGAGCAACTAATATCTGATGGACTTAGGCTCCTACAGTGTTGTATCTACAAAACTAACTTGGAAATAAGTGATATGAATAGCAGAAAATTCTGGTTTCTGTGTGCGGATAGCAGATAAACAGTGTCTAATTCAATACGAATTAGACATAATTGGCTCCATTTTGGCTTTGTATCCTCTTGTCCCAAGTTTTTTAAAAGTCTTTTTTTTTTTAAATTTATTTCCTTTTATGTTTGCTTCATTTTTATTTGCTATTACGCAGCTTCTACATTGCATCTGATTCCTGTTGAGTTCAGGAGCCAGATACACGTGAGAAGGCTCCTGCACATCTAAAACCTGCCCTCTGACAGGTTTTACCTTACAGGATCTTTAAAGACTATTTCAGTCCTTTTTTGTCCATTGATGCAATCTACTTATGCTAAGCTCTTACACATGAAGATGGAACATTTCAGTGTTTGGGGGATTAGTCTGGGTTTGGGGAATTGAACTTTCAGTTTCTTCCTTTATCCTGTTAATATCTGAAGCAAAGCAGTTGGTCTTCCTGTGACCCAGGAGATTAAAATAATCATCTGGACACTAAACTGCAATCCTTTCCCATTTAAGTACCTCAAATTATGAAGCTATTATATTGTGGGGATAATTCATCATCAGATAGTAAGCATTTAATATTTCAGAAGAATCTTCTGATTGTCTGCAAATTTCTTTCATGCTATAACAGAAGAAATCAAATGTGAAGAGAGGAGACAAAATTTTGAGCAGATAAATTAATTTAGAAAAACAGGAAGACTTTCTGATACTTGCAGTAAAAATATAGAAAAAAAAACTTATGAGAAGCCATGCTTTGTAATAGATGAAGTTAGAGGATCCCACCATGTTTCAAGTTTTCTAATCTATTCTTTTATTATGATAACCCAGGACATAGACAGAGTTTGCAGTCAACCTTGAAAGAGAATATGTTGGTGTTCTGACATATATATAAGAATTACCTAGATTTTCATCAGGAGGTGTGCAGGACTTTCTTGAATTTCAGTAACTGTCACCTGTACTATTTCACTGCAAGTCTGCCACGTAATCAAACTGCAAAAGTTCCCATCATGTGATAGTAGCTTCACTGTATGCTGAGCCATTTTGAAGGAGAAAAAAAAAAGGGGGGAGAAAGCCTAGGCTGTCAAAATATTGTCCACTGCATTGTGTATGGCTTGGTTATTGCCAGGTAGCTGAAAACTGGGGCAGATAGTTGAGAACTAACTTGAGTATGTCTATACATTTTCCACATTGAAATAGTCTGCTCACTCATAAAAAAAGAAATATACATGATGGTTTCTAGGAAGATTTTTTTTTTTCTCTGTGTCTGTTCTCCAATAAATAACTAGCACTGCTAATGAGCAAAACAAATGTGTTGTCAATATACCATTTCTGTATTCCCTATGAAGAAATTTTTTCAAATCACTGTGCTCTCTCAGTCTGCTGAAGTATAAAATATCCACTGTAAGTTAAAAAATAAAACAAAATCTAATGGCTTGAGATTTTTGGGTTTTCTTTATAAAAATTGCCATTCAGTATATTTCAAATCAAAATAACCCATGTTTTATATGTGAAGATATATCCAAAGACCAAATGAAAATAAGGTTTAAGTGATCATATGTTATTTTCATTTATGGTGTCAATTAACTGCTAGCTCCCGTTAATATTTTTAAGTGTGCTGGCTAATTACAAACAAACCACAGAAAGATAAGAGGAGGAAAGGCATTAATGTTGTTCGTGTGCACAGGCAAGGGAAAGTGGAAAGTCCCACAGTGCAAGAAATTCTGCTTCAGGAATTTCTCATTGATTGTATGTCAAGCAATACACAGAGTTCATCCCTGAAACAAAAACAGAGGGAAAAAAATGTTCACATGGGTGCAACTGTTCACTTAACCACGTCTTTAAATGTTTACATAGCAGCATTTTGCAGATCACAGATATTTGCTATGCCATACGCAGTCCTTTAGAATTAAATCCATTTAAAACATTAATCTTTAGAATAACATAACTCCAATTTAACTTTCATAATTGCAGCTCTCTGTAACATTTCGTGTTTAACTGACTTATTTTTAATAGCAACATGTTCAGTAACAGATTGCAATGTGGATTGCATTGCTGCTCCACAGCCAGTTAAGCAGTGATTAGCTTACAGCTGAAAGTTTTTAACAACACTCATTTATTTATAGTGTCATGTGTTATTTCAAGAATAAAGAAACGGTGTGTTTTTAACATAATTATTTTCTTTATTTCAAAATAGCTTAATTGGTTTAGAGAGATTAATGTATTGTTTAATTGAGATATTGCTTCATATTAATAATACTATCAAACACCTGAGAAGACGGAACGTCTTTTCCTTCTTACGTCAGGAAAACAAACAAACAAAAAAAACCCAGAAAAACAACCACCAAAACAACACCACAGAAACAAAACAAAGATTGGTGGAATGTATATTTTATATCCTAAGGATCTTTACAGGTGTTCCTAGGTTAACCGAACTTTACAAGCACCTTCTGGCCAAACTATGCAACCCATAGGATGCCATTCATATTAGCAATAAGAAATCTGAAAAATATATTCCTACATTTTAGACATCTGTTATTAATTATTGATTACTGATATAGAAGCATTTTTGTTGCTCAACTATGCACCTGTGCCTATATCTGAGATTAGTTTCTAGAAAAACACTTCTTCTCTGGACATATTTATGAATGCTAGGATCTAAGATTCTGATAAATAATAATAATATGCAATGTTGTACATGCATACTGACGTAGTTCAAGAGGGCTTATCAATGCATTCCATATTGCTAGTAGAATGAAAACTCAGTGTGGCCTTAACAGTGGCCCAGGATTTCTGTGCACCTAGAGCGCTTGTTGCTTCTGCAAGCATGCTCAATACATGCACCAATTTATTTCCTTGGATTGAAAGATGTTAGTGGTTAAAAGGTGACAGTGGTTGTGAGCTTCACATACAATTGCAGTTATAGAAATTTATTAATGTTGTCTTTTAAAGAAATATATATTTCACAGTATCACAGAATGGATGAGATGGGAAGAGACCACAGTGGGCCACCTAGGGATGCTCAGGAAGGGCCATCCTAGACCACATTCACAGCATTGCATCCAGTTTGTTGTTGAACATCTCCAGTGAGGGAGACTCCACAACCTCTCTGGATAATGTGTTCTAGTGTGTGGTCACCTGCACAGTAAAGTTCTTCCTCATATTCAAGTAGACCATCCTGTGCATCAGTTTCTGCCCGTTGCCTCTTGTCCTATTGCTTAGAAGCACCAAGAAGAGCCTGACTCCATCCTCTTGACACCCTCCCTTCTTATCGACCTTGCTAATGTCCTGTCACATAAAAGGGTGTTGCTCCTCGAACCCCTTATGTTTGGTTTGTCTGTCAATGTCCCAGGAAAGCTGAGACCCTTGTGCCCCACTCTTGCGCTGAAGAGTTTGATGCACTGGGTAATCCAACTAAACATGTCAGGGACATGCACTGACAGGGGATTGGAACTGAATCCTTTATTACAATTAGAAAGAGGCTGCCTCCCCTGGACCTCCCCCCTTAGTCGAGTTTGTTGTCAGCTGCCAGTGACTGCTAGTGCCCTTGAAGTGCTCAGAAAAAACAGGTTATGGAACAACACACTTTACTAATAGGCATACGGGAAAAAAAAAATTTTGACAAGTTAAGGGTCAGATATGTCTTTCTTGTGCTGGAGTGCCCAGAACTGTAAGTCTACATTATGTATATATCTATTTCAATATATGTAGAGGAAGATTCTAACTGCAGAGTCAGACATTTTTCATTGTTCTACAAGGTATCAGTTACTGGGGAGGCACAGTGATGTGAAACGTTTTCAAAGAGGGACCTATTGCATGATTAATTCTGGTGAATTGCATCAATATAGGTATGAACCAAAATTTTGATGAATGTACAGAAATTGCAACTCCATAGTCACTGTAACTCCATAATCATAGTAAAAACCCCAAGCTGAGGTGTAGTCTATATCAACACAGATAACCAGGACTCTTTTCCTGCAGACATTTGCATATCCTATTAACTTTACTAATTTGATTGCTTTCTGGATTTCAATGTAACACTGATACTAGAAAGGTATTGTGTGTACCGAACAACTTGGATATGCTGTTCCCAGAAGTGCAACTGCTGCACATAAAGATTCATCTCCAACAGCTTCAATCCTTCAATTGCTGGTACTGAGTGTAGTGGAATGTCAGCAGCCTGGGCAACCTCTGTCCTGCCAAAGTTCTCCATTTGGAGACACCTGCTACAGTCTTCTGGGAAAACTAAATGTTTGGCCAACAAACAGGCAAAATTTCTGTCACCTATTTGTTTAGTAATGTCTTTCACAACAGAAATGGAGGGCAAACTACTTCATGTTGCATAATTAACACTGTAATTTCCATTGAACTACAAATATTCAGTAATATAAAAAGGAGATAATCAAATATTATTTCTCTGGTATGGATATACGTTTGGGGTTTCACAAGTACTTTCAGCCTTGAAATGTTTATACCTTTCAATGTGAGGGGGCAAAAAGCAGAAAGGCAGTAACTAAATCTATATGAAAAGGAAAACAACATAAAAGTGAGAGAAACTCTAGACTATGGCTTGTAAGTGCTGTGTATTTATTACTATGCAAAAAAATTAAAAAATGTCATAAATATAAAATCGTCATCTGAGAACTTATGACAGAAGCAATAGAAAGACATAGCCAAAGGAGAAGCTGAGATACAGAAATTGATAAAAACATTTAATCAATTGCCAAACAATGAGGTCAGTTCCCAGAGTAATTTGCAAGCACTGATTTAGGTAGCTGTTACGTAACTCAGTAGCTATTTGAATTGCAAGAAATAGAATGAGAGGATTAGGAACCGATTGCTAAAACCAAAGTAATATAAATTATACATATCACAATTAGGCATCAATCCAATTATCATAACAAAAGAAATCTTATCAGCTGACTAGTATAAGAAAAGATTGAAATGTTTCTCACTGTTTTCTGCATTTCATCAAGATGAAGTACTGATTTCTGTTATTACACTGAAACTATATAGTTGCTAATTTATGAACTATATGTTTATAGAGTTTCAGTATATAACCACAAAAATATAATTAAAGCTATTTCTGTACATATTTCAAAATTTCTAGGGGATGTATAGACAATTTTAAAATATTATATTAATATAAAATATTAAAAAGTCAGGATAATTTGCATTTAGTATTTATGTACATATCCCTGTCAAAGAACCCTCACGTTTCTTTGCAGCACTTACTCTGATATCCTTGCTGAGGTGCAGAGGCAGTAAGGCCAAGAATCTCGAAAATAGTCAGATTTCTACAACAGGATTAAATATGTCCTTATTTAAACATGGCAAATTTCTCACTGTAAAGGTTTCTACCCAAGTTCATGTTCTCAAGCTTTGTTATTTTCAGTAGAAAGATACAGACACTTATAGGGCAAGTTCATCTCATCTGAAAGGAAATGTCTAAAATAGGTCAGATGATTCATACCTTAACAGCCTTTTTTTCCTCTGGTGACTGAGGATATATATATCTCTCAGATAATGTTTGGTCTAAGACTAGTAGCCACAAGCATTAGCCCAGTTGTTAGAAATATATATTTTCTTCTCTAAAATCTTTTCTCAGAAATGCAAAAAAAAACCCAGAAACCAAAACCAACAAACCCAATCAAATCACAAAACCACACCAAAGCCCTCCCGAAAAAAGCAAACAAATAAAACAGAAGGAAAAACATATTTACTGCTGAGGTTCCCAGTTATCAAAATGGAAAAAAAACCCCAGAATTAAAAAATAAGGAGAATAAAAAAATCCTGGGCAATCTAATGCAGTAATCTAATCTAATGCAGTAATCTAATGTAGTACATATACTATCATCCTGTTGTTATGATTTTATTTTAATTATTATTGTCCTTCTGATGTCTATTGATAGGATATGTGGGAGTGGTTCAAAGATGTGCCAGGGGAAATTTAGGCTGGACATAAAGAAGTATTTCTTTACTGAGAACACTGGAACAGGTCTCTTGGAGAAGTGGTGGAAGCCACAAGCTTGTCAGTGTTAAAAAAGCATTTGGATAATGGTTTAATTACATGTTTTAACTTTTGGACAGTCATGAAATGGTTGGACTAAATAATCATTATAAATCCCTTACAACTGTAAAATTTTATTATATTCTAAATAACATTGAGGAATAAGATCAAGTCATCCATAGTCACTTATGCTCTGGCATCTTTGATAAGAATATTTATCTATATTAATTAATTTGCTTTGAATGGCATAATTTACATGTAAAAGTTATACAAGATTATAGTTAGTTCTTATGTAGAGTAACACCAAATTTTCATCTCAGGTGCACATAATCTCATATTTTCAGTACATTTATAACAGTAAAAATTAATTTATAAAAGAAATCTAAGATTGCAAGTCTATACACAGTGTCAGGTTTTCGTGCTTTGAAGTGGTCTCAATGTCTGATATTTCAAAGAGCTAAAAGAATTTTACTGTAATTAGCAGACAATATAAAACACTCATTCTTTGCAGGGAAGAAGACATACATTGAAGAATGTATTCTGTAACTAGAAAGAAATCTGATATCAATGTTCTGAAGTCAATGGAAGTTACATGCCCTTTCTTTCATGAAGATGCTGGTTCAGAGGGTTTTTTTTGTGAAAGACCATTCAGAATTTCTTATACAAATTAAATGAAATCATCATGGTTAAGACTCAGTGTTCCTTCAGGTTTGTCCTTTTAGTTAAAATTTTCAAAAAGTATTTGAAGTAGGTGGAATCAGGCAGTTGTTTTGCTTTTGGTTTTAGAGAAAGGTAAGTAAATTTATTATATGCAAACTAAAAAGTTAACCCATATAACATGATCTTTTATTATTTTAGCTGTACTACCCAGCACAGCAGCATGAAGACATGTAAGATGATCAGGTGATGTCTTGATGACTGCAATGGGATGCATCAGTTTCGAGCAATCTACTCTGAAAGACACAAAAGAAATGTTCTTACAATTTATGTCCATTTGTCACCATATTGAAAAGTTTTAACAACACTGTGTTTTGAAAAGTTCTGTTTCTCTTTAGTTATGGCAATTCTGTTGCCTTCACCAGGATTATACAACTGACAAAGATTTGAATTTACTTAATTATTTTTTTCTTAGGATCTCTGGCAAGGAGATATGTACAAAATCCTTATAGAACTCTAGAGTTATTTTTTTTTTTGTTTGGTTGATGGGTTTGGGTTTTTTTGGGGTTTTTTTTGTGTTTTTTTATTATTACTAGTTTTTCTTGAAGATATTTTAAGACTGCTTAAATATCTAAGAATACTTAAAATTAAGTATTTTGATTATTATTTAGAATGCATATATATATTACTGTTTGTGTTTACAAATATAAGTATATGCCATTTTTCTTATACTGCTCAATTACATATTTCGTAGTGTCAAACAAATGCGAGTCATTTGCTTGCTTGTTGCAATCAGAGGGGAAAGAAGAGAGAAAAATATGCATCCTCTAGTAGAACCTTTTTTTTTCAGTATATACCTGTAGGCTTACCCTGAGCAGACTATGAAATCTAATCTTATTATACAAAATGGCAAATGAAAACCTGAAGAGCTAGCTGTAGAAGATATTTTTCTGTATTATGATGGTGATGGGAGGAGAAAGGAAAGAAAAAAGCAGGGGAAAAATGCTGTAGGAGGGAAGATAATTATAGTGTGTAGATGGTGAACGAAATGTCACAAAGCATGCTACTATAAGCTCATGACTAATAATTGTAGTTAAAAAAAAAAAAAGAAAAAAGCAACATCTATCTTTTCTTCTCCTTGGCTTATCACTGCTAGCTGCAATGAATTCTGATTATGTTCTTAATCTGGAAAGAAAAAACTAAATCTGATTTATATCCCTAAACTGCAAAAAAAAGGAAAACAAAATACTTCTTGTATTGCGCTTAGAAACGAGAAGTTAGGCAGGACTGGAAAGCAGAAATACAGCAAACATGCTAGTACAAGAGTTTTAGGTTTACTATGTTAAAAAAAAAATACAGCAACATTTCTGAAAAGTGTAACAACCTTCCTTCAAATGGGTTGCAGTGAATAGTTTTTAATTTATAGCCATGCTGGGATCCAATTCTCAAGTTTCACACAAGATATGATATTACAAAACTAGCAGAATCCACTGTTTTGACTTAAATCTATAAGGTTCAGCTTGTCTTGAAAGCAAACTATAGCATGTTTTGCATCTACATAAGAAACAAACAAACAAACCAATGAACAAAAACCGCAACAACAAAAACAAAGCAGATGACTCACACCTCCATAGAAGGATAAGGCGTTTAACCACATCTGTGAACCCCATTTACCTACTCAAACAATTACTCCACCAATATATGAATGTAGCCAACTTTTTGCAAGTAAATCTGAGTTTTGTTTATTTGACTTGATAAGGAGATATTTGTGAAGTTTTTAACATGTATGTTGATTATAGACAGTGGGGCTATTTACCATGCTAAATATGTAGGGAAAATAACACATTAACAGTGCTGGCTAATGATGTCTGTTCATTCATGTGTTGCTTTTATTCCCTGACTGGATGCAATGTGAAGATCTAGGAGCATCAGAGGGTGTCTGAAGAGCTTGAAATTATTAACTGCAAAGGAGATAATTTAAGACATGTTATTTAGCAGACAGATCTGCTTCTTCTTTAGATATGCTAAGCTGTTGTGAACTCACCTGTGGGAAGACACCAGCAGAAGCCGCAGGAAAATGACCAAGCTAACCATTTTTATGAATGGATGGACTTAGCAGCAAAATAAACTCAATGGGACTTTCATGAGAACTTCATGTTGCAGCAGTTAACCAATGTTAAAAAGTTTTAAATTTAGATAGTAATTAGATGTATTAGTTAGACAGTTGTAATTATTACCTTTCAATTATAAATGTACGTTTGTCCCCATTGGTTGTCATCGTCCTAGTTACAATTTCCCCATTGGTTGTTCGATCCCTAGTTTTCTATAGGCTGGCCTGTGGTGCAGTGCAGCACCACCTTATAAGGCTAGCCACTCCCTGTTCTCCCATAATTGTATTGGTCCCTCCTTTCCTTCCCCATACTTGTCGCGCTCCGCCCTAACTCCTCCCAGTTTCTAGAACCCTCCACACCAGACCTTATATAAGTCCCATGCACCCTAATAAATTGTTCCAGTCTTTTTCACCCCATCTCGACTGTGGACCTCTCCTTCTTTGTCCCGGCGGAATGCATCACTCACCTGCACTTCACATCTTTCCTACATTTTCAGTGATCAAAGTGTTTAAGAATGAAGGTGAGATCTACTCCTTAAGTGCTCTTAGAAACCCCTGTTAGGCCCACCTTAAGTCAAATATGGTTTCATCCTACTTCATGTGACAACAGTACTTATGTTTAAGGAAAATATTGACATCTTTACTTTCAAAATTAATTTCCAACTATGTGTGGTTTTGACTGGATAATGGGCTTGTAAGTCTTTGATCATAGAAAATATAGTAAATACATATTTATGTATATATGCGTGTCTGTGTGCACGCAATTCATTCTGAAAATATGAGGGTATGAATTGTTTACCTCCTAATTTAGTGGGCAGGCATCCAAGGCAACTTCACTTCTTCTTGAGGAAGTTAGAGAACTTATTTGGAAGAGGTGCTTATTTAAAGATCCAATGTTTGCATCAAAAACCTGGTGCTCCCTGAGCTACCTTTCCCTATGTATACAGACACAGATACTGTGTGCCATGTCATATTTATTGGACTACAATGTACTGTGTGCTGATCAGAATTACATGCTGAATTATAGCCCCATATTTCCAACATTCACAGTGTCTTTGAATCACCTGAGCTGCAGTATTTATCCAGGATATGTGATTTTGCTCAGCACAGTAAGCTTGGCTCATGCAGTGAAGTGTCTCACCACTGGTTTTAAAAAGTGGTCCAATCTTAACAGTAGGGAGAGATGACTCAAATTTGGACAACCCTCTCCTGCATGAAAGGAGAGACAGTACTTGACTCTGCTGGGCTGTTCAAGCTTAGGAAGAGGTGTGTCTGCAGACTTGTGATACCCACTCCTGTTACATCTGCAACTTGCTCACTGCCAAGCCATTCACAAGGAAAGAGATTTGGCTTTTAGGGAAATCTGCTTTGCAAACACCTGCTCCAATTTTTTTCCAGAAAACTGTTAGCCAGGTGGATGCTTATATCTTGCGGATGGGCTACAGCCTTCAAGTCATCTGATGGGCCTCACTGAAAAATACCAGCCTTTTATGGCTCAGCAAAATGTATTTTTCAGAAGCTAAAAAAGAGTGTAATTCCTTCCAAATCCAGTCCTCCTTTATTGTCATGTGTTGAGTGAACACAAATTAAATAATAGCCTACAAAATTATGGAGTCGTAGGAAGAAAATTGCTACTGTTATTAGAAAAAATTCTGATTACAGCTTGTGAGTACTGTGGTCAGAATGATGAGGGTTTATAGGGGAAATGAGAAGGGAAGTGGGAAAATACATGCATAATCTTACAGAATAATGACCTCTGTAACATTTACTATAAACAACTACTCATGAACAGTCTTGCATACATAATTGTGAAGGAGACAAGTAAAACAAAAATTGTTGCCATTTCAAACAGATTTCAATCAGTTTCAATTCAGCTCAAACAGTTTGAGTATAATTATTTTGAAACCCACTCAACTACATTGAACTATCTACTTGGTCAGCTTCTCTGGAAATTGCCCCTTCTACTCTCCCACAGTGCTATGTGTGCACACAGGATTTGTTTTCACACACAAAAAAAAATATTTTAAAAGCTGATTTGCAATGCTGGATTTGATTATCGGTGTAATTCCTACTTGCCTAATCTGATCTCACAGACACTTCATCAGCTCTTGTGTCTGTCCTTCACAACTGTGTCAAGGCAGTGAAAATCACAACCACAGGAATGCTTTGCATAGCCACACCTGGCAGATCACCAGTGGTTTGCTTCAATTCCCCAATAGGAGCAACTCCCAACATCACTAAAACCAATTAATTTAACTAACATTTTCCTGTTTGAGCTATGCTGAACTCAGCTCTCCTGCTTTGCATTTGCAGTGCAGGGTGCATTCCCTCTGGACAGGTGAGACATATGTGCAAGGCAGAAGGCAAGTATGATAACTGCTCTGTACAAACACAGGCAGCTTTTTCTGTACCCATGTCAGTAAGTAGCCAAGCTGACAACTGACCCATGACGAGGTTGTGGCTTTCTACCCATTGCTTGTACTCTAGTGTGTATATTAGAAGCTTAAGGATACAGTTAGTGTTTGCTGATCTAAACAGACTTCATACACACCCTTTATTACCCTATAAGGTTGAGCGCTTCAGATTAAATTCTTAATTGAAACCTCAAGGTTATTTGGACAGAGAAAATGTCCTTTCAGCAGCTGTTGAATGACAAACTTTGTTCTAATATATTTTGCAGCCCCAGAATAGAAGATGGGAAAAGTAACAGAATGGAACTCAGGCCAGCATAAATGGCCTCTGTTTGAAGGTTTATTTTTTAACTCCAACTCTTTGCTTTCTGAAAAAATAGCTTGCCACAGGCTTGTCAAACATCCATCATTAAGTTCAAATGGTTCACAATGGGCATAGGTTTTCCACAAATTAAATTTTGACATAAACTGATCCAATACTCAAAACTACAGAAAAAAAATAGCTCAGTCCCACATGAACCCTTCAAATGCTGCCACTAGAGCCAGAAAGCATTCCAGTCAGCACACTGCACAATAGTCCCTTATTTCTTGCATTATAATATTTGCAAAGGTCCTGTGTTATTTAACATATTTTTTGGCCTCTGGCTGCTAACAATGTAAGGAGTCACATTCAACTGTTCTCTTGCTTAGAAGCATAATGTGTGCAATGCATTTGAGCAACATCCATAGCACACTGTTAGTATACCTAAAAATACTTCACCTGGCAGAAAGATGTATTCTTGTCCTCCTTCTGTGCTGGTTGTTTGTGACATTATTTAGAAATCTAAACTTGGAAGCTTGCTCTTAGCATTTTTTTTTTCATGTTTGCTGTATTATTGCACTATTATCACCTACTGCAGTGTGTCAAGGAGTCCCTTTCTTATTGCTCTGTACTTTTTTTAACCTGGATTTGTTCTTAGTTCTGTCTGAAATGGAGCTTGCTTTCAGAAATTTCTCAGGAGACTTTGTTGCAGTAGCCTTTTCCTGCTCATACAGAGAGGCTGAAAGTATCTGTACTGTCACTTCACTGTTACTGACAAGCCAGCAGACACATCCAGCCCATTTTGATATTTCTTTGACAGACAGCAGTAAAACTCTTCAAAATAAAAGCAACTTTTTTCTTCCGATATATAGCAAATAAATATTTCTTTAAATAAGAGTAGTGTTTTATTTCTTAAAAGTATATTATCAGAGACACCACTAAAAAGGAAGGGAGTAAAGAAAGCTACCTAACTAATACTGAGGTTACAAATGCTGTCTGATTTTTTTTATTATTAATATTTTTCCCCAGTAAATGTATTTGCAGTACATACAAGCTGTGATACTTTTAGCTTGCTGGTAATAATCCATTCATACTTCACTTAGATGAACCGACCTATTTCTAGGACTTTTGGCCCTCAAATTATTCATCCCCTGAGAATTCTGCACTTAAAAGAAAATGTTCCATATAACTTCATGAACACATTTATCTCCATAGAACTCATCTTAAGCATTTTTAATAGTTAAGTAGAAAAGCAACTTTTTTATGCATTCTTGAATTTTTCCTTATACCCCATTTACCTTATTTTGAAGCTAGATTTTGGGTTAAATAGTGCTTTTGAATTCTTAAATCCAATATCCTGTAAATTAACCTGTCATTTATAATCCCTTTGAATACATCTGGGAAAATATACTTGGGCTCTGTCTCTCCATGGGATCCCAAAGGATTTAAACCACATTTATCACTAACTCTGAATACAAGCTGGATGAATTTCATCTTGTTATCTGGCATGTCAGTAGAGAAAGGAAAAGACTTGGTGAAAAATTTTTTCTATCTGGAGGAAATGGGAATACAGACTACTAATAAGAGCTAAAATAGCCCTTTATTTTGCCCAAAGGCTGTTTTTATTCCTCTTGTATTGTGTTAGTCCCAAGAGCAGGTAAAATACTTTAATATAGGTTGCAAATTTCTGTGCATGCCAGCTTGGGGATGATCCCCTGTGTTCCAGATAGGTGCTGCCCAGACTCACGCCATGGCATCTAAGTGCCTGTGCCTAAGCCTATGGCAATTGTGTGGAATTGAAAAAAACACAAGCTGAAAAGCAACTTGAACTTGAGCAGTCATTCAATTACCTATTCCCACAGCTCTCTAATATTTTCATAGTATATAACTCATGCTGTTTCCTGAAAAATGTTGTTTGTTTGGTTTTTTTTTTAAGCACATGTCCATTATGTTTGCAAGGGAACAACACAATGAAGGAGTGTGGGAGTAAAGGCTTCTAACAAACAAGGTATCTTTCACCTAATAGGTAGCCACAGTCAGAAAAAAAGGACATTTAAAGTGCTAAAATTGCATAAAGGTTCAAAAGGTGAACCTAATTCAACCAACCAAATCACCAAAGAAGGTAAACCAATGAAATAAAAACAAACCATATACACACACACACAGTACACAGACAACTCAAAAAAACAATAACAATAACAAAAACACAACGGGGACTGTGAGGAGAAAATGTTTGGATAGGATTCAGGCAGTCTTAACCATATACTCAGCCAGTATACTGGAGAAATACTACTAGGTGTTTTCCCTGTTTCTTCTTCTCCTGTAAGGTGCTCATTCTTCATAAGCATTATAAACAGAGTAATAGTCTAAATGGGCCTCTTCTCTAACCCACATAAGAGAATTAAGAAAAGAGAGGTATGGGTCACAAATGGCAGCCTGGTTTACAAACTGAGATTATTGTTTAATGAATGAAATCAGTAATAACTTAATGAATGAAATTAGGGATGTGTAGTTACATTTGCTCTCATTGATATGTGCTGCAACTCTTAACCTTGTCTATTTCAGGTGGGTTCCTGGTTTCCAGGTGAAGCTTTGGTGTAAACACTGCCATTTAGCTTTGAAGCCGCAATCTATATTACATATTTTTATTTCCACTGGTTTGGGGTTTTTTTAACCCTTGCAACTTCAAAGAGGAAAAATGCTTTAAGGTACCTTGCACACAGGAAAATGAAAAGAGTTTTATTTAAAGGAAGACATATTTGGTAACAAATTCATTGGATTATTTTCAAAAAGAAACCAGAGTGATTTCCAATTTTATTTTCCTAACTTGAATGCATGGACATTCTTGCCTCAGTTATCTGTAAAACCTCTGTTTGACTTAAATTAGAGTAATGCAGTAAGACAGAATTTGGGAAGATCATCCAGAGTGTTACATGCACTGAAAGACGCTGCTGAATAGTTTGGATAGATTTTTCTATTTGAAATACTGGGTTTTAACTGAAGCAATTTGCTATAAGCAGAGACATGGATTTAGAACTTCCAAAAACCTTAACTAACCAAGTAGTTACTTAAACTACACAGTAGTGCTCCCAAGAATCAAGAGGGGTTTATTCCCATTAGGTGTTAGTGCAGTCATCTTCCTATAGTGTTGCCTTGTTCTACCTGCATATTCTATTCAGGCAGTGCAATAACAATTACAGTTTCCTCAGTCACACAGGATGAAATGGGAATCTGAAAATATCTTAATAGTTCAGACTGTCTTGCAATTTGGCACAAGTGCTAACTCTGCACATAATTGTTGCCTGGAGAGAGTATTCCCAGGAGCACTATCTTAAAAATAGTTCCAATAACTTATCTCATTACCATAGCTCCCTAAAACTGCTGATTAGTTGGACATTCAGCCACAAGGTTTCCAATGGCAAGAGCCAATCAATTTCTCTTAAGAACCTCTTTCATGAGGCCAGAGTACTAGGTAAAGATTCAGCGATATGTTATTTGCCCTCAATAAGAAAAGGTTAACAAAGGACTTCGCAGGGCCAGAACTTCACTTTCCAGATTCTTAATAGGTTAAATAAAAACTTTAAAAAAATGTTACTTTTAAATGGAGGGTTGCATGATCACGGTGAGTAGCTTTCCTCTGCCTACATTTTCACCTTTATCTTGTGCTTACCAGATCTCACATATGAAAAATAGAGTCATATAAAGATGATAACAGCTGAAATCTCTGCTCTGAACTAAGGTGTGTTGCTAGCATTTTTTTTCGCCCCTTAAAACCAGACCTCCTTCTTTTATAATCTTGGCAGTGATTTTTACACTAAGTCCTGCAGAGAATGGCTTGCATGTGGGAAAACAGAGGTGAAGAGAATGAAGGAGAGATGTAGATGATGGAGTTGCAAAAAGAAACACAAATGTATAATAAAATAGTAAAAATGGAAAGACTAGTGAGAACCCCTCTTGAAATATGTCTTTTCTGTGACCAAAGCTTCCTACTGTGCCTACTTATTTACATGTATCTCACAATATTTTTAGGAGTGTATTATGTCATTGAACAATCATAAATATAGATATATTTTTATTTCCACATTCAATATAATCAAAAGGATGAAATACTTAAATAATTGGTATAAAACTTTACAGATTTTTTAACAAAACCAGACTCATTGTGACCTCCAGCACATGAAAGGAAAATCAGGGGAACTCTACAAAAGTCCTTTTTTTTTTTTGACAAAAAAAAAAAAGAGGCAAAAATGTGGAAACATTTGTTTATGCAGTCATGCACTAAGTGATACTGGAGAAACAGTAACTAGACTGGCTGCAAAACAACACCTCTATTTGCAGCAGCATTTTTCAACTGCATGAATTCCCATACCAGGACTTGTTCTGACACAGGATAGCAGTTTTTTAACCTAAGAGAGAAACTTACTTCGAACCACAGTTTTAAAATCCTGATTCCTTCTTATTTGTAGCTCTAGTATGACTTTATGTAGTCAACACACTTATAATTGTGCAACCAATAACAGGGTCACTACAGGCAATTTATGAAACTAATGAAGCTGCATGCAAGATTCTCTTCAGTCTTGTTGGGTTATTTTATTTATAAGGATTGTTTCAATATAGCAGGAAATTTACCTGGAAACCTAAATTGCATAGAAAAGCCTGAATCACTACAGAACAACACAGAGATTTGGGATAATATTTATTGTAAAAGGCAAACAACTAGACAGGTAACAGATGCAATAGAAGTAAAACCCAACAAAATAAAATTAATTCTCAGTGATTACAGCAGGTTCTACTCAACTGTGCAAAGAGTAGTTCTCAAGTCAGGGATCATTAGCAAGCACTTCAGCCAGCTCAACTGCCTTTACGTAGTGCCACTATGATTGTCCACATAGGATGTGGGTCTTCTTTCGATTTTGTTTGCCAGCCCTCTAAGGATTTCTCAGATACCTTAAAGTACCTCAAGTGGCACTAGATATTTGTGTTTGGGCAACAGCCCTCTTTTTCATGAACCATGCTACGGATACGTTTTCACAGCAGTTGATAATATCTAATCACCTTGACTGGATTTGCATTCTTTGGGAGAAGCAATGTAAACATCATCTGTGTTTGCAGCAAACGCAGCCCTCATCATGTCTTCCTTAAATATGCCATATATTCTCAGAAACTGTTTTTCAGAGACTAAGGTCTCCTCAGGAAACTCTTCAGCCCCAGTTACATAAGGAATGGTCAGGAACAGGCCACTATCACAGAGTTTCTCTGCATCTTACCTTCCTGCCCTCACAGAAGTCCATTTTAGTAGTCACTAAAAGGAATAAAGAAATCACCTTTAACCAGTGGGAGCAAGAAAGTCTCAAGTATGGAATATGGGAGAAATCAGAAAGTATCCAAGGAGAAAAATTGGAAAAGATGTCTGAAAAGGACAGCCTTAATGGAGAGTTAGGAGAGCTGGTGAGTGTTTAGTAAGTGAAAATTGAAATCAGGAGTAGGATCTAGGGCTAAGAGGCTGGAAATTTAGAGTGAAATTAAACTGCTTGAGAGTCCAGTCAGGAGAGCAGAGTGTAGTGAGGAGATGTTCAAAGCAACTATGATAATGCTTGGCAGAATATCATGGGCATCCTGCCTATCAGCTGCATGTATTAGTGAATAAATAATTATTCTATGTTTTACTGTTTGTTTTCTTATGTCATTGCTGTTCTAGTAAGTTGTTCTTATCTCAGCCTGTGATCTTTGCCTTTTGTGCCTTTTGGGGTAGGGGAGGACAGAGGAGGGGGGACAGGGAGTGAGCAAGCAGCAACATTGTTTTGGAGAGTCTCAGTGGGAGAACTAAATTGGGGGTACCATGCCTGAACCACAACAACAGCACAAAGAAGCAATCACAAAACAGAAGTAAGTATACATTGTAAACCACAAAGGAAAAATGAAATATTTTCCATTATACTTGTTAAAGACTGTATGAATCCTTAGCTTTCTCTTGGGGCTGATGCCTTAGGGTTTTCATGAATTTGTAGATTTTTATACTTCTGGGTAGTTTCTCACATATAGAGTAGCTAGTAACCTCTAACCCTGTGTTAGCTGTCTTAAGGGTCAGATAATAGCTGGAACACTGTGCGAAAGAAAACATGTACCAGAGCTAAGGCAACTAGATACCATGTTAGTCAAAACAAGAAAGCAAAGCCCGGCAACCTTGGAGAAGCTCCAATAAGGGAAAGGGGTCTTAAGACTTCCAACTCAATTCTAGGAGAGGTGTGCCATGAGGCGGAACCAAGGGAAGTTCTGGGCATGGGCATATCTTAGATTGGATACAACCTTTAGATATGATAATTGAGTAGGGTTATAAAATTAGTATGCTGCCACGCAGACGGGGCTTTTCCTGCTTTCTCTAGCACCTACACTTTATTGACATTTCTCTCTCTCTCTCTCACACACACACCCACACACCCACACACACACACACACCCCCACACCCACACCCACACCCACACACAGTCTCTGCTGCCCAGCCTGTGTTCCCCCCCGGAAAGGGTGCGGGGGGGAGAGCTCAGAAGAGCTCTACTTGCAAAAGGGGGGTTTCCCTCTCTTGCTCTCCTGAGGAGGGGGGGAGAAGATGTTTCCTTCCCTTGTTCTCCCAGACTGGACCTCGGGAACCTCAAGTCCTGCTTGAAGGAAGACAAGACCGGTAATGGGAACTGGGTACCAGCAAGACCTGGGGTAGCTTAGCTGCAAGGATGCAGCGGCAAAAGGGAGTTTCTCCCTGGTTTATAGTGGGTTGGGAGGTGAAATGACTTGGGCCCAGATGTTGCAAGAGTCATG
>JAWWMO010000083.1:74573227-74599358 GCA_035047845.1 Dendrocincla fuliginosa | reverse complement strand
TTCTATCTGTTACTTATCAACACATGTTGTACTCTTTTATACTTTTTATACTTTATATACTCTTTTATACTCCTTTACCCTGTCCCCTGTACCCTAAAACCCTATAAGTAAAGGAATTCTTCTCTGCTTTACCCACATAAAGTTGTCTTGGAAAGTTTTTTTCCCCTTTCCTTATGGCAACGGGACAACTCTAACCTGAAGTAATTTATTTCCTCTTCCGAATGTTTCCATATACGTGTCCACATTTATGTTATTGATCCTATACAACCTACTGCAAAAGGCTTGTGTAAACTTCTCTGCATCATTAAGCTTCTCATATCAAGGGATGGATAACAGCTAATGGCATAAAAAATGAGTATTTTTGTTTTCATAAAGAACTTCTGGCATTTTATTATATTTTTTTTCCTTTATAGATCATCATATTTTGAAATGGCTAGTCATTCAATAGACATTTTTTGTACATTGCATTGTTCCTGGTTATTGCAAAGTATATGTGCATAAAAATAGTTTATTTTGCTTGTGTTCATTTACTTCTACTGTCTCATATCCATAACAGAGCCTAATCGTAACAGAGGCAATGCAATATACAAGCAGCATAGTTTGTTGGTGAAATAAATTTTTAACTCTCCCATACAGTTTCCATTGCTTCTTTGTGTAAAATGATGAAACTCAAATGAAGACACTCTTGTTGGCCATAGAAAAAGTATGGGAATGTTCACTCTAATTTTGGGGTGCAGTCTTTGATGTTCTACGTGTCCAAATCTAACACTGCAGAGTCCAAGTTATCTCAGTGATTCATTCCACAGCAAAAAACACTGCAGTGTGTGCAAGATCCCCCTGCTTATGGGAACTTTCCTTGATGAGTTGTGCTTTCCCTGCCTTCCACCCATTTTATACTATTCCTCATAGTCTAAGAATCATTCTAAAAGAAAAAAAAAATGCTGTGTTGGCACAGAATAGGGTACCATTCTACAGGTACATAGTGTAGCAGAGTAGTGAAAATTTATCCTATACCATGAATGTAAATATGAAGCTCAGAGTTGTGCAGTTTTTTATCTGCTTACTTCTTCAACAGTAGTTGGATTAACCAACAACTAAATCTGGAGCTGCTGGTATACATCAGCATATGCACAGTCCCTTTTTGAAATGAGTTTTATCCATCCTAAAGCAAGGGTTTAAACGTCTGATTAAGTGCAGTAACTGTTCAATTCCTATTTACAGTTGGCCCTTTAATCCAGCCTTTCCATAAAAATGTAAAAATACCAGTAGTTGTACATGAAGGTCAATCTAAGAATAATCAAAGACGTCTCGAGGAGTCTATTGTTAGTATTTATTGCATAACATCCACAGTGCTTTTGCTTTTTGCAATAAAATCTTCATTGGCATTAGTTGCTGACTTGGTAGTTACAGAGATACAATACTGGAGACTGAAAAGTTCACAGCATTTTCCTCTTACGTGATTTATGCTTCTTGATAATTTCAAATTGCAGAGCTTGTTCATCTTGAAAGTGATAAGGACAGAAAATAGCAGTCACTGTAATTAAGCAAAATGCCAAAAAGAGAAAAGAAAATTAACCTCTGTTTATCATGTCTGATCACATGTGATAAACAGAGATCATATTTCAAGTTATCCTATTGCATTATTATCATCTTCATGCATCTGATTGTTTGGGGACCCTTCTGAGTGTTGGTACTGTAATTTAACTCTTTTTCATTCAGGAAGTAGCTCATGGTTGCTTTGAGTAAATAGTATTGTCCATTGCATTTCAACTCATAAAAATGCAATGAACCACATGCTGTTTGTGAAAAAAAAGAAAAAAAAAAGAAAAAAAAAAGAAAAAAAAAGAAAGTTGATGATTGCCTACTAAAAGTTTCAATAAACATTTTCATTGCCAGGCTAATTGGATTTATCTCTAAAAAGGCTTTTTTTTTTTCTTTTTATTTACATAAAAAATTTCATGTTTGAAGTTAGCAATGTGCATATGAAAGTGAAAGAGGACTGGCGAATTTTATGTCTGGGGGATTTTTGTATATTTCTTTGTTTTTCTTGGGGCACTTTTATCAATCTGTTCATACTGATATATAGCCCATCAAAAGACAATGAACTATGATATAAAAAAACTTGCTGTAATATAAATCTGCATATTTGTTAAAATTATGTTAAAATGTGATAATTATAATGAATATTAGGCTAATTATCCTTTTTTGTTCTGTATTTCCTAGTAATATTTTTTCTTCTGTGACTGTCATTATGAGTAAAGACACAGCCAGTTCATCTGTTGAGTATCTTTCCACTTTAGGAAAAATACAAAGCATGATAAAATATTCTGAGCTATGATTCACAGCCAACTATTTAAAATGTAAGTAGAAATATGAAGTAGTTTGTGACAATTAAACAACCACTAGCTAAATTAAATAAGGGACTAGATTATCACATTCATTCCCAGATACTTAATCCCCGTCACTGTCATTCTGAGACCAGAAATGTGGGCTAGGAATCTCCCAAAAATCAGACATGTCTTCAGACAGAAACAAAAGAGTAGCAGGAGAGAGAGGAAAGTTAATCCTGGATGAGTTAAGATCAACAGTAGGAAAACTTTCCTCACATTTCAGTACATCCACTTATTTTCATGGTCAGAAAGGGACACAGCTGGATGAAACAATGAGTACTAGTTAGTCTTCTGGGTTCAGCTTTGTGGGTGTGCTCTTGTGTTTCAGTCAAAAACAGTCTGTTACAGAAGGTCTAGAAATGCATGAATTCCAACATCTCATAAAATGACAAATTAACCAGATTTGGGAAAGCAGTATTGTACCACATGCAGGTACCCAGGTGCTGGTAGCAGCAGCAGTGCAGGGTCAGCTTCCCCACCTAGACACAGCTTGTTCCAGCAGCCCCACCACAGGGCATGGCTGAACCTGTCCAAAACATATTTCAAGAAATTAATTCATCAAGTTTAAAAATAACATATTTAACGAACACTGGTAATCATGGGGAAGATACCTTTATGTGTGGTTAGGATGTTATTTGCTCTTTGAAGCACATTACAAACTTCTACTAGAGAATTTTTACAGAAGTTCCTATCAAATTTATCTAGTCATTGGTGTTTTTTTTCTTGTACTTTAGGATTTATAAAATTTTTATGCAAAGCTTGCTGCTTTGCATAAAAGTAGACTTTACTTTGCTTAAGTAGATATAAGAAGGCCACTTAGTGGCAGAAAGGTCTCTATTTGGGAATAAGGTAAGTGTTCATCTTAAGTTTATCATAAGAGGTGAGCAACAAAGACTGAATTTATATCTTCTTTGATATAATAGTATTTCTTGATGAATAAAACACTTGAGAATAACTAGGAAAGTACTTAAAACCTTTCTTTCTGTCCTGAAAGTGAAGATCATAGGGAAAAAGTTTACTCTGTTTTTACCAAAATGGAAGTATTCAGTTACACGACAGACAGAATGAAAAGCTGCACACTGTAGATTGTGCAAAGCTGTCATGTTCAGGGCACAGCCTCAAACAAGTCTTCTGGGTTTACTGCTGGTAGGTGATTGTGGAGCTTGAGCGAGACCACAGGGTTTCTTTTCATAGGAAGGATCACTGAGAGCGTTTCCCTGATCCTCTTAGAATGTCCAAACAGAGTGCTATGCTGATATATGTCAGTTCTGACATCTAATAGTTCTTACAAGTAAAGGAATGGTAACAGTAGGCAAGCTGAGCATTCAAATTGCCACTATTTAGTAGCTGAATTAACCTATTGCTTTAGCAAAACAAACTTCTACTGCTGCTCAGGTGTATTGCAGATTGCTGCATTTCTTACGTTCTTCAAGTACTTGTTTTGTAACTATAAGTGCTTATGATGCTCTGTTTTTGTTTTGATTTTTTTTTTTCCTGAGGAACTCTAAGATAAGAATGGTAGGAGTGCTTGTGAAGTACAACTGGTACACAAGCACAGGCTGTTTCTGAACCCTGCCTCTCTTCCAGAACAGCTCTTTATTTTGACAGCTGAATGTTTGTTTTACTATTTTGACGGATTCTGTGTATACCTGTTATATATCCTGCTTGCTAGCAAGAGTTCTTCTTTGATAGTAGAAATGCAAAGCATAAAGGGCAAACATTTGTCAGTAACTGTCTGATAATGTAATGTTCGTTATGAAATTTAAAATTATAATTGATAGCCATATTAAGTACTTTGTACACACATGTTACATATATCCTATCCTCATCTGGGTTGTAGGATATCTAAATATTTGTAGTCTATTGTAGTTTTCGGCACATATACACATGTATGCACACACACACACATATATATATAAAAACCCATAAAGTTAGCAGTTTCCAAGTCCATATGGGAATATCAGTAATGTCTACACTGTCTTTGCCATTTTTTGTGTTCCAGATTTTTACTCCCAGGATTGTATTCTAAGAGATAAATTTCAAATGCTGAATGTACAAACATATATATGTAAAAGTCAACAAGACCATTTAATCAGCCAGGTTTTGGTTTAACTTGTCTCATTTATCTGAGCATGTACAAAAATTTATTCTGGTAAATCTCTTACTCTTTAGATAATCATGTTCAGCACTAAAATTTGCCTACAGAAATGTTTATATTGGAAATCCCTTTAAAGCTATGGCAGTGACAGCATACCACTCTCATGCTTTAAACCTGATGGACAGCTCAAACCCACGCAGCTGCTTACTCACTCCCTCCACAGTGGGATGGAATCAAGAACGGAAAGGGTAAAAGTGAAAAAACTCATGTGTTGAGATAAAGGCAATTTAATAGGGGAAAACAGAAGTTGCACATGCAGACAAAGCAAAACAAGGAATTTATTCATCACTTCCTATGAGCAGGCAGTTGTTCAGCCATCTCCAGGAAAGCAGGGCTCTATCATGCATAACGATGACTGGGGAAGACAAATGACATCACTTTGAACATCCCCCCTTTCCTTCTTCTTCCATCACCTTTATAAGCTGAGCATGATGCCATATGGTTTGAAATGTCCCTTCAGGCATTTGGGGCCAGCTGTCCTGGCTGTTTCCCCTCTCATCTTCTTGTACATCCCCATCTCCCTTGCTAGT
Source organism: Dendrocincla fuliginosa (assembly GCA_035047845.1). Classification (NCBI taxonomy): domain Eukaryota; kingdom Metazoa; phylum Chordata; class Aves; order Passeriformes; family Dendrocolaptidae; genus Dendrocincla; species Dendrocincla fuliginosa. The sequence goes on along the minus strand of JAWWMO010000083.1, from coordinate 74,594,280 downwards.
GGGTAGTGTGAGGACCAGAAAAAGCCTTGATGCTGTGCAAGCACTACGCAGCAATAGTTAAACACCTTTGGTTATCAACACTGTTTTCAGCACTGATCAAAAACAGCCCCATGCAAGCTGCTATGATAAAAATAAAATCTATCCCGGCTGAAACCAGTACAGCACAAAATTTTCACCTCAATATACTACACTCAGGCATGTGAGACATTTTGCTTTTAAAAGAAATTGCAAAGTTTGGTCATGTTTAACAGATAAGACATGTTTTTGCATTTTAAGAATTCCAAAATTTAATTCCCAGGTGTCTAAGTTTGAGGATTCTGTTTTTGTAAGCATGTCCCACTTTACAGTGGAAAATCACGAACTTTGCAGAATGCTTCATGCCCATATACAAACACCACCTGCCATCAGTGAAAATCATGTTGTAAGTAAGATCACAAAAATGTTGATGCAAACAAGCCCAACTGCAATTATCAAAAATTAAAATGAGACTTTATTGATGTGCTTTGGTAATTTTTTTTGGTTTTTGGTGGTTTTTTTGGTGGTTTTGTGGTTTTTTAGTTTCTTTTCCCAATAAATTCTACCTTTCAAATTTTTCAGTGGGAAAAATAAATAGGAAGTAAGATTAAAAACTTTTTTTTTAAAAAGATGCATGTGCCTTCCAAGGCACTGTAAGCACTGGAAGTAATGAATGCCCTTCCCTTCCTCATCCATTCCTTGGCTTCTATATCTGAGCAGATGTCATATGGTATGGAATATCCCTTTGGTTAATTTAGATCAGCTGGCCTAGTTGTGTCCCCTCCCAGTATCTTGCCCGCTGATGGAGGGCATGTTGAAGAGACAGCACTGATGCTGCTCCAGGTCATCGCAAAATTCACTCTTCATCCTGTTATGTCATCTGAGTATATGATACAAATGGTATGGAACAAGGGGTAGAGATTGTATTGGCTGCAATGGAGTTCAGCTCCCCATAGCAGCCCTCACAGTGCTGTGCTCTGCATCGGTAGCTGGAAAGGTCTTGATAACACACCAGTGTTTTGGCTGCTTCTGACGCAGCATCATGGAAAAAAACATCTTGAGAGCATTTCCATTTGTCAAAAAGACACAGAAATTGATTTGTGTTTTGGTTGTCAAATGAATAAGCCAACTATATCTGAAGATCTTTAGTAAGATAATAATCCTTATTCTAAGGAAAAATAATTACAGTAAATATTAAATCAAGAGGCTTATTTCTTTCTATGAAGAACACAAAATCAGATTCTGTACTGAAAGGGTTATATCGCTTATGAAATAGCATGTAGCAATTTCTTGTGTGTCTGTTGCAAATGAGAAAGAGACATTTGATGCACATTTAATAATTACAAAAAGAAATCAATCACATCTTAGTCACAACAAGTGTAAACTATTTTTCCCAAAATGAAAATCACATATGTCAGGTTGCATTCAAATTGCATTTCAATACCTAAGACAGAAGACCTTAAAATAATGTTTTATTATGGGAACACATACACAGTTCTTCTCTGTGCTGCATTAACAGGATCAATGTTTAAAGCTATAATTAATTTTCCAACTAAATAAAAATTATACATTGCTCATAAATGTGGAAAAATCCCAACCCATGTTATCACATTAAAAAGCAGTATCCTTCTTGGGCTGATGAAGAAGACAGATCAGGGAAGGCGGTTCATCCAGTCATTTACTTGCATTTCATGAGCTCTAAGAGTGGCTACTTTACAAAGCTTTCAGGCTGTGGCTGAAAATCGCAGGCTGTGATATGCTGGAAATGCTGTCTTATCCAAATCCTCAGTAAGATGAAAAAGGTGAAATTAATATTGTAGGGAAGCTTTGGAATCAGGCTGCCAGACCTATTCTACAGTAAGCTCTTTAGCCCCTGGGTTACCTTCTATTCCTTACCCCTGAACACTTCCCAGAGAGATTTTTCTGTGTTCTTCCCTAGGATGTAGATTACATTTTTCTCCAAATAGGTGTTCTGTTTTTCTTTCAGTAAATGACTATGTAAGTTTTTGGTATGTGAACCTGTCAGAAAAAAAGAAAACATTTAGGAAGGGATGTTTTAGGAAGTGAAATAAATTTATGTGGGACTAAAAGAGAACTCAAAAACAAAAAGAAAAATCTAGACAGAGCAAAATGTTGCTTGACTCTAAGTGATCTAAAGTCAAGCTTTTCTTTGCAGATACCAGTTCAGACTCCACTTCACTGAACATATGATAAAACAGCACACTGCAGGAGAAAATATGTTGTCAAGAGGCTCTTAAAATTCCCATTTTCAGAATGGATCTCCTGCTCCTTGAACTCTGGCAAAGATTAAGGATGATTAAAGTGAAGTAATCAGTTTATTTCAGCATAATCAGTAGGATTAATACAAAAAAACGTGCTGGTTTTGGATGAGGTAGAGTTAATTTTCTTCACAGTGGCTGGTATGGGGCTGTGTTATGGATTTGTGCTGAACACAGGGTTGATAATACAGAGACATTTTCATTATTGTTGAGTAGGGCTTACACAGAGCTAAGATTTTTTTTCTGCTTTTCATACTGCCCTGATGGCAAGGAATTTGGGGATGCATGGGAGGCTGGGAAGAGACACAGCCAGGACAGGTGATCCTAACTGACAAAAGGGATATTCCATACCATATGGCATCATGCTCAGTATATAAAGTGGGGGAAAGAAGGAAGAAGGAGGTACGTTTGGAATGATGGTGTTTGCCTTCCCAAGCAGCCATTATATATGATGGGGTCCTGTTGTCCTGGAGATGGCTAAACACCCTCCTGCCCATGGGAAGCAGTAAATTAACTGCTTGTTTTGCTTGCTTATGTGCACAGCTTTTACTGATAAAAACAGATAGCTGTCTTTATCTCAACCCATGAGTTTTCTAGCTTTTACCCTTCCTCCTGGTGGGGGAACTGAGGAAGTGGGTGTGGGGGGCTTGGTTGCTGGCTGGGGCTAAACAATGATAAGAATATGGCATAAAATTAGTAGAAATTATCAAGAAAATCCCAGATATTTCGTTTGAAAAAACAATGCCATATTAATGCAACATTGCAAAATTAAGTCCTATATGACATTTGATGAATTCTGTACAAGCTAAAACATTACAACACCCATATTTGAAGTGTTGAAGTAAGTAACTTGTTAGACTGCTGAAAGGAAACATACTGAACTTTTTTTTCTATTACATTGATTAAATTACAGTTTAGATTAGTCAAATAATAATTTTAAAAAAAGAAAAGAAAAAGAAACATGGCATCTCATAAAGGGCTAAGAAATAAAATGGTTTAGAATTCAACTTTAAAAGCAGACTGCTCTTGCAGCCAAAGTTATTCTTGAACTACCTCTTGTTGTGTCTTAATGCTTTCCTGTGTAGGAACTGAAGAGTAAATGGAGATTAAAGGTGACTGAGACATTTTTCAGTTCAATGTTTTCCTCAGCAAAAGGTTATCACAGATAACAGGTTCAGTCCCATGCTGACAGTCATGCCTAAGCTGGAACAGATGATCATTTCTAAAAATCAATATAAGTAGAAATGTGGGCATTGACTAGACTAGTATTGCTGCCTTGGCTTGCATTTCCTTTGGTATTTCCAGTCGATTTATTAGCCGGTAATGACACCGTATTCTCTGCAGTTCTCCTGAGCAATTTCACCATATCTCATCAATCAATCTGTCAATGCATTTTTGGAAATTCTACATATTTCTCACATAATTGCCCTTCACAACAAAGTTGCTAGAACATTCATTCATTGTCTTTCATTAAAGTCTAAGGATGCAATTAGGATCACTTCTCAAACCATTCAAGATATTTGCTTTCTGATAATGAGTATTAAATGTCAGCAGACATTCAACATATAATAAAAAATCTGGGCTGTGGAAAGAATGCAGAGTGGATGATGCATTTTAGAGAATGATTCCTGTGCACAGGAATTTTGTTAGCTTCTATTGAAAGAACATAGAGGTAGTCTAAACTGTTTTGTCTGTACTTAAATACTTTCATAATTTAAAATATATTGACCCTGCTTGAATCAAAATAGTGGTTCTCTTTGAAACACATTAGGAAATTATGTTGTTGTTTTTTTCTTTTTTTCTGAGCTAGCATTTTTAGTTAAAATTAGAGCAAACTTTTGACTACATGCTTTATTTGTATATATATATATTAGAAGAAAACTATATTACTTTAGGTAAAATGTCAGGAAAATTTAATGACTTCTTGCCTATAACTGACTCACATTCAAACAAGCAGGAAGTTCCCACCTGCCCCTAACCAATCTGCATAGCTGAGTCACTACTTCCCAGAACTATGCAACATCTAAGACACCTTTCTCATGAATTATGAAGTCTGGCTTGCAGCCCTCATGGATGCAGTCATAGCAGAGTACACATACTTCTGTTACTGCTCACGCAAGTGTGGAAGCTGTACTTTTCCTTCAGAAAAAGCAATACTAAGAAACACAGGGTAGAATAAATTTCTGTAAATTTGGGATCAAAAGGAACAGGAAAGTTTAGGGTGTGCAAACAAATGTATGAACAATGTGTAATCAGATGTATAGCAGATAATAATAAACAATTAAAAACATTTTAACCTTGAACTGATTTCATGTTACTGTATAAGCCCAGGGATCTAGGGGTTTAAAGATAAATTCTTTCTTTTTATCACCTTCTCTGTCTTCTGATTCTGAAAGTAAAAAGATAACTTTATCTTTTTTTCCTCAAAATTATCCTTGTTGTCATTAAGTAGCTATGATCTGGTACTATAGGGTTTTTTAATAATTCTTTAAGTTGTCAGCTTACCAGCATTCTTGTCTGGTAGTTTATAAAAGGACATATTCCGATAGCCCAGAGTTCAAACTAGTCTAGAAATATTTTTTCTCACCTAATAAAAAGATCTAGCTGCATTTGCTCACTGGGACATGACTAAACTCCTGAAAAGAAATCACATTTTCTAGGGAGGTTGTCCTTACTAGGTCTTTTTTTTTCAGAGTGAAATATGTTTTTTTCTTGCTAAATACAGACTCAGTGGTGAAAAGGCTCTGGTATCTTACAAAAGAGCGAGGGCAAATCAGTCTTCACTTCACCTTGAAGTCTTAGTTTTTCTGTTATCAAAATCTCAAACACTTCAATAATGGCACCAGTCTGGCATTCCTGGAGAGCTATGTATTTTTTCTTGCATGAAATCTACAAAGATGATAGATTTACACTGAGGATTAAGGTAATCCTGCAAACTCAAATACTGTCTTTAAAAGGTTTCTAAATACAATCTGAGCATAGGACTATCTTTTTTTACTTTTCTGTTTAATTCAACAGAACATGTTCCTCAGTTAAAGTGAAGTATTCGGGTACATCTTTTGCTGAATGCAGTCATCATTAATGATCTGAATGAGGGGACTGAGTGCACCCTCTATAAGTCTGAAGATGACATCAAGTTGTTTGGGCGTGTTGATCTGCTTGAGGGTAGGAAGCCTATGTAGAGGAATCTGGACTGACTGGATAGATGGTTTGAGACCAACTGTATGAGGTTCAGTTAAGGAAAGTTTCAGGTCCTGCACCTGGGTCACAACAACCCCATGTAGTGCTACAGGTTTGAGGCCAAGCAGCTGATGGGTGGCCAAGTGAAAAAGGACGTGGGGATGTTGGTTGAAAGCTGGGTGAACATGAGCCAGCACTGTGCCCAGGTGACCAAGAAGGCCAGTGGGACCCTGGCATGTACAAGAGATAGCATGGCCAGCAGGACTAGGGCAGTGATTGTCCCCCTGTATTTGGCACCGGTGAGGCCACACTTTGAATCCTGTATTTAGTTTTGGACCCTTCACTTCAGGAAAGACAAGAGCACGTCCAGAGAAGGGCAACAAAGATGGTGAAGGGTCTGGAGCACAAGTCTAACGTGGAGCAGCTGAGGGAGCTGGGGTTGTTTAGCCTGGAGAAAAGAAGGCTCAGTGGAGACCTTATCACTCTCCGTAACTATCTGAAAGGAAGATGTAGCGAGGTGGTGGTCAGTCTCTTCTCCAAAGTAACAAGAGATAGGCTAAGAGAAAATAGCCTCAAGTTTCACCAGGAAGGTTTAGTTTAAATACTAAGAAAAATTTCTTTCACCAAAAGGATGCTGTGTGCATTGAAACAGGTTGCCCAGGGAAATGGTTGAGTTACAGCCATCAGTAAGAGGTTTAACTTAGCAAGCTATTTGCTTGATGACAGGTAGGTCAGTTTTCAATTTAGTGAGACTGCAATAATACACTGACCTCATATACCACACAGAAAACTGAGAAAATTGTTCTAAAACTTCTGGTGGTCAGTGAATTATTTTTTCCCTTCTAAACCAAAAAAAAAAAAAAATCATTTAAAGAAGAGCATTTCATTAGAGGGACAAATTCAATAATATAGATTAACTGGGCAACACCTGATATCTAATGAGGTCTTTTCTTGACATTTTGCTATTTGCAGCTGTCTTGAATGGTTTTTTCATGGAACAAATGCTGCACCAGCTATGTTGTTCTGACTTCTAGTATTAACTGCTTGCATGTAGGGAACTCTGACCTACCTTGCCAGGCTGGAACTGAAAGAAAACTTAGAAAATAGCTATGAGTCTTGATGGTAAGGAATTACTGTTTCATCCTCATAGTTACACCTTATAGAAAACTTATGTTTCTAAATTACCTGTAAAAGAAAGCCTAATTAGAAGGCTCAGAACAGTAACTCTGTGACTGTAGACAACCATGTGTAATCTCTTTCATGATGTGAAGAACATGCACTTTCCACACTGAGTTTTGTGATTCCCCAATCTGTTTTGTGTGAACATCACGTCAGTCCCTAGTTCAATTAATAAATGTAGCATTTTATGCCTTAGAAACTGAACTTTAGAAGAGCCTGGAAAAAAACCCAAACAAAACCAAACCAACAACAACAACAACAACAAAACCCTAACCAACAACCAACCAAATAATAAAACCCAAAAACCAGACCAAAACAAACAAAAAAACACCAAAACCAAAAAAAGCAACACGACAAAACTACAGAGATCCCGAATAAAATCTGTTTTGGTTTGCTGAATGCTTAGAGAAAGTTTACTGAAGAAGTCCAGCAGTTGAGTCACAAGGTGCAAGGTGTTTTCTAAACTCCTTCTCAAAGAGGAGCCTAGGTGAGGCTGAATTCAATCTTCGCTTCAGATTTTGTCCACAGTTTAAATTTAAGAAATTATAGAGGTGTAATGGACACAGTTTTGGCCCACAATTTTTAATTATTGTAAATGTATATAAAATGAATCATTTATTATTACAAATGATCAGACTAAAGATATAATTAGAATTATTTACTACAAAATACAAAAGATAAAATTACCACTAGTATAGTATAAGATAGGATAGTGCATTATATTTAAGCAATTATACTAAAGCAATTACATCAAAGCTACCAAAAAGAAATAATTATTAATTAGAGATCAATCAAACACACCCATACCAATACTTGCAGGGAAATCTCTTTCTGTCAGCCTCCAGGAGAGATTTTGAAGGGTGTCCCCACCCAAGGGAGGAATCTGCACTCACACAGCCCAAGAAGGGTTATATTAGAAGAACCTGATCATATGAGAGCAGACTGGATTTTTATAGTATAAACTGATGGACTAACAGTCACCTGAGCGCAGTGGTTGCCTCACCATCTGGACATTAACTCAGGGTGGAAACCAGACTGCTTTCAACATTGCCTAGTGCCTCTCTCAACCCACCACTTATACATTTGCAAATAGATCATTGTCTTGGTCACATTCCAGGGGAGAATGTCCTGACACAGGTTATGTGTCTTGAGAGGTGCAAACTCTTCTGAAATTTGGAAAAATGTGTAGACACATGACCTGTGTTTCAAAGACCATTGTAATCTTTTGCTCATATAATTGAGTGTCTAACACTAAATTTTTAAGACAAACAAACACCCGTTTAGGCAGACAGTACATATCCACATTTGCAGCTAGTCAGACACACATATTTAAAAGTACATTCTTATGCTCACATAAGTCTTTAGGAAGCAGCATACTTGTAAGCACTGAAAACATGATAGTAACACACATCACATATCAGGAAACTAAATAGCTCATTAGAGCAAGGCAGTAAAGGAATGACATTAGCAGTGAAAGACATGAGGGGAGAGAATTTCTGTGCTACAAAGAAGAGCGCTGAAGAAAAACTGTGTGTTCTAGACACAGAAATGAGAATAGCTATTTTGAAGTGAGCAAATCAGCAGTAAAAGAGTAAAGGAGAAATCGGCAGCATCTGCCAAGCTTGAGAGTGATTATTGACAGTAGTATGGAGAAATAGGATGCCATAGGCCAGCTGATGACTGTATGAGCATCCACCTGCCAAAAGCCAAGAACTGACAAGTCATTTAAAGAATCAAGAGAAAAAGTATCAGGACTGAAAGCTGTCAGGATTCTAGGAAGTATTTGAAAAGGTATTCACTCTTCATAGATCCTGCCTTTCTAAAGATAATGTCACTGCACCAAAAAAAAAAAAAAAAAAAGTGAAAGAGGTTTCTATTTCCAAAGATCTTCGATTTGTCACTTGCAAAACAGACTGAATCCGTGACCCTACCTGAGGGTTATTCACCATATCATTCCATTTGTATAAGACATTATTTTGATTGGTTACATGATTCCAGCTAATACAAAGCTGTCTCTTTATAATCACTCTCTGTTTCATTTTGTACTTTGCCATAAGAAATAAATTTTATGACCTTGTACAATTTACAAGATAAGGCATTTGACTAAAAGCAGACTTATTATGCAATGTATCACTGATCAATATGTAGTTAGTAGGTGGTAACAGCATAGTGAGGTTATATGTTTGCAAATATTTAGTGAACAGGAGAGCTCTACCTTGATCCCGCTATATTTGATCAATAATAGATGCATTTTATTTTTATGTTTGATTTTTATGTTTTCTTTGAGAGGAACCAAGGGTTTTTATTATGGTAGACACTACACTGGCATAATGAAATATACTTTTTGCCCTGAGCAAAATTACACATAGTGTGTTTATGTTTACTTTTCTATGTTATTGTTCATAGATGGAAAAATTCTGTACTTTTTGAGTTCCTTGGTAAATAATTTTGATCAGCAAATTATGGAAAAAAATAAAAACCAAATAACAAGAGTAACTATTGTCAATATTTCAATATTTACAGGAAAACCCTACTGTTTTTCAGGGATCTGTTAAAAAATATAGATATTTTTAAGAAATTAGTTTAAGCTTTAACATTTGTAAGAGCTAGATTTGGAAATGATTCCTAAGGCAGTATGAGACTAAATAATACTTGGTCATCCCCAATTAACACTCCACAGAGTCTCCCTTGTGAATATTTAAACCTTTGTATTTTCAGTGGAAGACTTCCAAGGAATCTTCTCTCATTTAGTCTCACTGTAAGTGTTGAACCATGAAGATGTAAAGAGGTGAATGGCTTCCATTTCCTAAAGTGATGTAAATTAGTATTTCCTCACAGAAGTAAAAAGAGTCTTCAGATTTACATCAGCTAAGAAAGTGGTGAATTTTCTCAGTTTGAACAAGGAACAGCATAGCTGGCACTGATTAAACACAAAACCTGAGGTGTTCATTGAATCCTGGTAACTAGTTTCTGGAGTTAAACAAACACTCAAGCACTGGACATTGATGACTAGTAAAACAAAATGCAAAATAATGCAAACCCATACTTATTATTATCCTAAAAATGTAGTGGAAATAGCTTGAGGAAGTTCATTACATTAATTGCCTTGTCAGGTAATTTTCACCATTACACTGAAAATACAGAATGTACTATTTGAAAATGAGTTTTTACATTTAATCCTTCTGTGTCTTTCTATCTTGAGACTAAGTATGACATAATACTACTACTACTACTAATAATAATAATTCACTGTGATATTGATCACTTTAGAAATCTCCAAAATGAACATACTTTATAGATGCACAGTGTTCCCTTCAAATTGATAGGTTGTATTTATGTTGAAAAGTCGAAAATGCTGCTTTATTCTATTATTTCAAACAAAAATGTAAGAAAACTGGTAATGGGTATAAGACTGGGGAGGAAGGATTACACTCCAGAGAGCTAAAAGCTTTTTTGCTTTTAATTTATGTGTAGTTCACACAACATCTTACAACTGAGACAAAAGTTTGGTTCAAATGCTCCAAAATTCACGAGTCAAAGTGAGATATTTTCCATATACACAAAGAAATAGTGTGCCATTAAGAACCACAAATATAATCATTTGCTCTGTTTACCTCATAGAAGCTTGATGATGAACAAATAAGCAAGTTTCTCACAGCATTATCTGCACGCAGTGTTTCAGCAGTTGAAGCATCAGATAATATACTACATGTCTGTGAATACTTTTCTCAGAATAGCTAATGCTTAAGGATAACATTCCATGCATATATTAAGGGAAATACTAGCAAGAAAAGAGTCAATATATGATTAAGCATTTAAATCTGATCAATACTTGCTGAGAATTCTGTGGAGAGGTAGTAATCTCATGTTTCGTTTTCTGATAAGTATTGGCCTGGTTTTGATTTAAATTTAAACAAAAAAGATATTATCTATTTGGATCATGTTTATTTAAGTACTCCTGTGATGTGGAGCTTGCAATATCTGAGCATTGGAAAAACTATAAATTGATATAAAATGTAAGCTGCCTGAGAAGACTAGCAAAGTTCCAAACATTTGTTCTTTTATGACCATTTTTTAGCACTTGTTTTATTACTCATAAGCACCATCATAAAACAAATGTAATTTAAAGAGACCAGGCAATAAACATGATTTTTAGCCAACTGAAACATTGTAGAATGTATCACTTCATCATTTATCATACTCTTCTTACTTGGTCAATAAATAGAAACTTCCCAGAGGTACTTCTTCGTCTTGCTGGACTACTTGACACACATTTCCATCGAGTTAATAGGTATTTATTTACCATGTTTGTCTGCTATATGAAAGGGGAGTTATTCTTTAGACTGGATTTTGTTCTGCATATAAAGTATAGTCAGTGCATACACTTAAATAATTCCTCCAATGAACTCGATTAGCAGAGTGAAAATGAGATAAAAGAAAGCTATAAAAAGGACATAAGAAAAGGGATTTTTGAATAGTTTCCAAAGTATTGAGGCTTTTAACCAGCCTGGTTGGAATATTTGCTTCTGTTTAGGTATACTGATTCCTAAAGAACTTGTCCTTCTGATGGAAGCACCACAGCAGGAGACTGACTCTAGGAAGTCTGCACAGTTCCTTTTGATCCAAAGGTTCTGTGAATGATAAAACTGCATCCCAACTTATAAACCATAAGTTAGAGAACTGTGAAATCAAGACGTTGGGAAGACACCGTTTTAAGACCGGCTTTCAAATGAAATTTTATCACATAATCACAGAATGGTTGAGATTAGAAGGGACCTCTGGAAGTCATCTGATCTAAATCCCCTTCTATACAGAGGCATTTCCCCAAGACCATGTCCAAATGGTTTTTTAAGTTGCTCTCTTTTATCATGTCCTTTTCCTGAGTTATCTTTGGCCAACATATATACATTTATTTATATGCACACATATATATGAGTATACACGTGCATATATGGTTGTATGTATATTTATATATTTACATGTATATATATGTGTGTGTGTGTGTGTATTAGTATATGTATACGATGCATGAATACATCACACATGTACATATATGTCTCTGTGATCCTAAAGGTCCACAGCAGTGTGAGGCTAATGTAAAGGGGTCAATTAAATAGCAAGACAGTGGTAATAGGTTTGGAAGGAGAACAATTTTATATAAATTCTGGGTGACTCATACATATTTTATGACAATCCATTTCTAAGGGTGGCAAGTCAGTTAAAAAGTACTTGATGATATTGGAGTCAGGTGAAAAAAATTCTAAGTAGATGAAGATTCTTTAAAATACTTTATTCCTGTTAGTGAGAATTATATATCTGGACATATTCCCTTAAAAAAAAATAAAATAAAAAGGCAAGAAAAACTCATTGGTAAATGCATCATTATTATTGGATTATAGAATTTATTTAAGCTATTTTAATGATAGTTAAATGATCACAGTATATATATGTCATCAGAAACAACTAAGAAAAGTCTGTAAAAATTAGTGTGAATTATGTTAACTGTTGTGTAATATTTTAACATTTCCTTCAAAAAACAGTCTATAAAATGTTTATGAAATCCATTAAAATAATAAAGGTGTACCTTGTGATCCAAACAACAGTAAAAAGAGACTGGCTGTTGAAAATATATGCATTTTAGCTTTATAACCCATATTTTCAAGAAGAAATTAAAAAATCTGTAATAAATATAATTTAGGTTTACTTTTTGAATAAACTTGTCAGTATTTATTGCTCTAGTGGGAGCCATATTTGTTAAAATGCAAACAAGAGCCCATAACTATGATCTATGCAAATAAGTAATAATGTATTATTCAAACAAACCTGAGATCTCAGTGTTTTTGATTCAAAGATTTTTGCATTTGCTGTGCCTATATGTAGCTATATTTAATGCTCAAATAGAAAATTGTTTTTCTTCTATGTTAATGAATTTGTTTTACATCTAACTGTATTTACAATAAACATACAATAAATTCCTGTGAAAAGTAGTCTCAGTAGGTGTGTTAAATTTGAGGCTAAAACAGATCATTAACCTTATCTAATTTTGACAGCTATTTAATTCAGTCATTAACTGAATTATTTGCTATTTGTGTTAGTATCAAACACATGAAAAGTGAAATTGAATCCAATTTTTATTTCATGCAGAGTTCTTTCAATTTGCAGAAAACATCTACAAAACTTGGTTGTCAAGAGATCTGATTGCTGTATGAAAAACCACATTTGATTCTACATAACAAAGAGCAAAGACTAAGAAAAATACTGACATTTAGCCTTTGAAGAATATACTAAATGTGACTTTTTTAATACATCATTAATCAACTCCATGACATTTTGTAACTATCAGATCACAACTTTAGGGTGTTTTACAATAATTGCAATTATGCAAATCATTCAAATGGCCAAAAATAATATAAAAACCAGATGGAAACATCAGAGGTGAAACCCAGCATTGGTATTTCTAAGCCTCTGAGTAGAATCTCAGGCATCATTATGAGGCCTAAATTTTGCTCTGATGTTCTGCAGTTCAAAGATGTTTACATTTATCTTGCAAAGATTTATCGGAAGGCATCAAACTCATTGTCTGCTTCAATTTTTTTAATGAATCTTAACTCTTTAATTTGACAGAGCTTGCTATAATACAGAAAGTTTCACTGTTTATCTTGTGTAAATCTAAATGTCACATTTAAAGGTACAATCATTTTACAGCTTCTTAATGTACAACAGAGTCTTGGGTACAACTGAGTCAAGGCTACTAAATAACTGTGAAATCCAGAGGTGTAGTGAACATGGTGACACAAGCAGAAACAAAGATAATAGAAACTGAAGGTATACAAAAACTGAATATAAAAAAACAAACAAACAAACAAAAAAACTAAAAAGATGAACATTAAAATGCTTGGTCTTGTTCCCAGCTGAGAGTAAAAACATTGTGCTGTTTGACTTTTTTTAAGGTTAGATAATCTGTTGGTTTATACAAGTGTAATGATGTAAGTTTTGCTGCAATCATTCTTGTAATGACTATGTATGTGGATATTGACGATGCAGTCTTGTAAGATGTTTATGGTTTCTGACTGCTGTCTGTAAACCCCAGACTATGGGGCTTTTTTCAGTGCACCCTGAGTTGAAACATGTTTTACAAAGCCAGCAGGTTAGCACTGTTATTCAGATTGGGTTCTAGGCTTTGGAAAGGTAGTCACAAGGAAGATTTTGAAATTTGAATTTAGTTTAACTCAGCAAAAGCATAAATTAGACCAAACCCATTGAAAACTGCAACAAGCAGGATGAATTGTGAAGAGAGGCTTGACTACCCATGGCAGACATATCATCTGGGAACACAAAATGATTGGTAAGTGTAGGAGAGCATTGTGGGAAACAAAACAGAAGGTCTTGACACAGCATCAGAAAATGGCAAGAACCTGCACTCAAGCAAACTACTTTAACTGTTGCCGTGTTTATTTTTAGTAGATGATGGAACAATTTTAATGAAAATTCTGTTTGTTGGTTATGAAATGATACATTAAGTAATTGGTCAATAATGTGTCACTGCACTTTAATGTGTCAGTTACTTCAATGTTGGGATAACTGTGCCCACCTCTTAAGACATTTGGTCCCAAAGACCACCAAGAGAGATTCAACAACCTTGGGGCAGCAAGGGCAGTTTGCGCTCCTCTTTCCTGATCAGTCTGGAGAGTTTAAAATTCTTCACAGATCCATTTGCTTGGTGACAGCCTACTCTCTTGTAAACCTGTTGCCATATCTTTGGGTATCAGTCTTTTTTTCTGATAAACAACATTATTTATGAAGCAAACTGGGCTATAGTCTTTTACAGGAGAAACATGAGTACTCCATGTAGGATCATAACTACTTTAGATTTGATGGCATATTGAACTTGAAATATAAAATATTCAAGGTCTCTGTACTATATTACATTACTGAATGTGATGTGATGAGAACCTCAGACACCAGTTACTTCCTAGTTTAGCTAATGTACTTTTGTTCACAAACTTATTGACCTCCACTTCTAACCTACTCAGATGTTTGGCACCTAATATTCCAAACAAAGAACTCTTCCAAAGGCTGATTGTTATATACGTGGTGGAACTTCTGATGCTCAAGCTAATTTCATTTTCATATATTTAAATGAGACTATTTAGTATAATTTCAATAGTGGGCTTTAATATAAATAGTTAATAATTTTCCTTTGGACAAATTTCAAAATCAAAAGATAAATAAATACAAAATTTCCTCTTACATCAATTTCAGAAGACATACTTGAGCAGGCACTAAAATAGCATTATAAAATTTTACTGACAATGAACCTTTTAACTTTTAGCTTTTCAAGATAAAATTAGATCAAGTTCTTTTCTTTCCACATACAGAAAATGAAATCAATTATTATTATTAAAAAAAAAAATAGAAAAAAAAAAAAAGAAGGTGGTGGTTATCATAGTGTAAAGTTGCACTATCAACCCAGGATTTTTTCCACAGTCTGTTTTAAAAACTACATTTCAGTACAAAGCTCAGAAGACCAAAAAACACAACACACTGTTAGGAGAAGAAAATAGCTTACTGACATGTCATACACAGGAGATTACATCAATATTTTCCCAGTTACTCCTCTCTATGAATGCACAACTTGACATGCTTAATGGAGCAGAAAGTGCTCACTTACTTTTCTGTTTTTGAAAATATGCATATCCTTTCTATTTACGTATTTATCCCATATGTATCTGCTCAATCTTTCAGCTTTGGCACCTTTTCTTTCTGTCACTGTCCACTGTGGTTTTCCATGTTAAAATATCTACATGGTTTTGTGATCTTGTGTTCTTTGTGGAAGAATTCATGCTATTCAGGAACTTCTAAGTAAGCCACTTTCAATTATTTGTTGCAGGTACTTTATGGCCTCTTCTATTCAAAGTGAAATCTAACTTAGCATGGACACCAGGAAATCACTAAACCTGTTGATATCCATATATTTTCCAGGTGTTTTGATTTGTCTGGGGAAAGGTACTGAATTTAACTTGTCCCCTTATAAGTTTAGAAGCTAGACTGTTGAGTAAGAAGTGAGCCTACTCACTGTTGGGACAATATATAGTAATAATTCCCCATTTAATATTGCACTGGAAAAATATGTGTTATTAAAAAAAAACCAACCAAAACTAACAAAAAAAAAAAAAAAAAAAAAAAACAACACACAAAAATCCCAAACAAAAAAACCAAAAAACCCAACCAAAATCCACAAAGAGCAAATATTAAAAAAAAAAAACTATTAACAAATGAATAGCCATCTACTCTAAAGAATTCATGAAGTAACTAAAGATAAAAAATGTGATCAAAATGATCAAGATTCATTACTAGATTATTTACAAACAAAAATGCAGCTGTTTTTGTAATGAAATCTGGATTGTTATTGCCATCCTTAAACCATATTTACAGTATGATTTGAAGCAAAACATTTTTTAAAATATTTTATAGGTCCAGTAAAAACTACATTTGTTGTCTAAAACATATAGTCTTTATCTGAATGGCAAATTTATTTCTTCAATGACTGTGAACCAAATAGTTTCTCTTAATTCAGTTGGTGTTTGTTTTTCAAGACAAAACACTGCTTTTTCAGTTTGTATACCCTCACAATTCAATTAGGAAAGCAGAAGTAAACTCAAAAAATAGAGAGCTATGCAACTCATTGCCTTTTCCAGACTTGGCCACATCCTTTGTGATTTCTATGCATTTTATGGATCACTTATTTCTAGGTAGCCCTGCAGATAACTCATGCCAACTTACAACCTTTGAAATATATTTAGCAAAACAAAATCAAAGCTGGATGTTCTCATAGTTTTGAGAAGAAAAAAAAAAAAATAAGTGCAAGGAAAGACAGCAAAATGCTTTCACTTTTCATCATATCATGCCTAAATGAAGACTGAAGTTATTTGAGGTGATGCAGCATGAGGCTACAAGGAAAAAAGTGAGTGTCTTCATCAAGTTCTGTGTTTTTGTTATGCAAGCAAGACTAAATTTCTCTATTTTGAAGACCTAGGCAGAGTGGAGAGATGTCTTTCTTACCACAGCTTATAGAACTTACATACAACTGAAACTTCAGTTGTATCTCATATCTGTGTACTCCATAAATATAGTTAAACTCTTTATCTAATAGGTATACACTGTCATTTTCTACTCCCATATTAAATAAAAATCTTTTCCTCAAAGAATGTGAAATTATGAGCAAAAACAATCAGAAATTGCAGAATGCTTTACATAAGATACTCCTCTGCAGTTGCAGTGTGTATCCATGCTCTCTGCAGGAGTCTCTACGGCTAATAATGAGATCACATAGTAGGTCTACAATAAACTGGATATAGGAAGTCTTTGTCCTTTGCCTAATTCTTATTTTCAGAAAAAAAAATCCAAACACTGTAACTGTGTTTGATACCCTTTTTTAACTCCAAAATTTCATCATTGGAAAAGTTACTGGAAGGAGCTCAGGGCAGAGAAATTCACACACCCTAGGCTATGTGTGCACAAAGGTAGGTGCAGGGGTACCGTGTTTTAGATCTGAGATCAAGCACCACAAACTGCTTCCAATCCTTTCTTATTACCGTCTGGAATGCAGCCCAAGCAGCATTAATACTGATTATCTAATACGTATTTCTTTTTCTTCAGCCTACATAACAAATTGTCCATAAATCTGCTGGACAATCCCTGTAAAGTACAAGTTGTATCATATAAACAGTTTGCTAAATAAAATACTCTAGAAAAATAAGACCTGGAGTCAGTACAGTCTATTCAAAGAGGAGTACAACTGGCAAGAAAAGCACATTCCTTCACTGCCTACATCCTGTTCTTAGGAGGGAGGAATGACAATTGCAGTGGAAGTGGTTTCTATCCCTGTTTTAACTTCCCAAAAGCAAAAACCAACATGGTCACTACTGAATTGACTCAAACATCCAGAAATTACCATCAGAGGATGTTTCTGCTCTTGTTCATCATTTGAATCTTGAACTGCAAAGAGTGTTGGAATGAATACTGTGTATTTTATTTCAAGATTTGTGTCTTGAGTACCACTTTTGTCTATTGGCTTTTGGGAAATTGATTTTGGCACTAGAGCAATATTCCATGTAGACGAACTACAGCACACTCAAACCCATTTTTGAGGTTTGTGAAAGATGCTGAAGCTGTTCAGGACGTACAGGTACAAAGCTATGTTTTTTTTTTTCCCATAACACTTGTTATGGAAACAAAGTTGAAAAAGAAATCCTTCATTTCTTTACAAAAATTAGTGAGTTTTCACATATTTTATTTTGTGTACCAAAATCAGTGTTGTCAGAACTGACAATGTGACATGGTTTAGGAATGGTGTTCCCCAATAAAACACTCCAGACTATGTGCTGCTCCCTCACTTCTCCCTGCTCTTGCAGCAGGATGCAGAGGAGAATTGGAGGCACAAATGGTAAAGCTTACATGTTGAGATAAGAACAATTTACTGGAAACAGCAGTAAAATAGAGAAGAGGAGACTAAGGGGAGACCTCATTGCAGTTTACATCTTCCTTGTGTGGGAAAGAGGAAAGCTCTTCTCTGTGGTGATCAGTAACAGAACACAAGGGAATGGCCTGATGTTGCGTTAGAGGAGGTTTAGGTTGGATATTAGAAAAACGTTCTTCACCCAGAGGGTGGTTGGGCACTGAACAGGCTCCCGAGGTCGCAGCAGCATGGTTGACAGAGTTCAAGAAGTCTTTGGACAATGCTTTCAGGCACATGGTGATGGGGATGGTCCTGTGTAGGGCCAGGAGCTGGACTTGATGATTCTTGTGGGACCCTTTTAACTCAGCATATTCTATGATTCCATGAACAGTAACAGCAATAAATGGGTGTACAAGAAAGGCTCACCACACAGAAGCTGGCAATACATGAACCTCCACCACACGGAAGAGACTCCCTTCCTCCCCCCACCTCAGTGATGTTAGGTGGTATAGAACAACCATCCCTGCTTGCTGGAACCAGAACACAATGTTGTCCTGAATCTTGTGAATCCAGTGTTCTTCTTGAAGACCAACATTCTGGATGTTTCAAATGTGTAGGCTATCTATTTCCATGTTTTTGCTCTTTGTAGGATTTAAGAAAAATAAATAAATTTAAAGAAAAAAAAAGACAGTGAAGCTAGAAGGAAAAATTGAATTCCATTTGTAAATTATCCTTACTTTATCATTAATGGTTTATTATTGCTTTTAATTTAATGGTAAGAGTTCTTTCTGTTAATATGTGGGAACCCAGATAGACAGGACAATAAAATACACACAAGCAGCTACATGAGGACCTATGTCTGTGTAATTCTCAGAGGGAATAATACCTTATTCTACTGTAAATGTTCTTGGGGAATAAAAAATTCTGTTTCTTTGCAAAAACAGAGGCAACACATGTTTTGTGCACAGCTTTCCCAGTTATGTACTTGAATATCAAGTTATTACGGTGTTTCCTCAAACCACAAGCTAACAGCAACAAGTTGTTAATGTATTCTGTATTGTGCCACGTATGGACAAGTATTTTTTATTGTGTCATGTATTGACAAGTATTTTTTATCTCCTAGAGAATCTGGAATTGTGTTTCCCCATTTGTTTGCAGGTGTGCATGTTCTTAATAATGACAGGAATCTGTCACTTTTCATATAATGGTTGATTAGTTCTTGTGAGTAAAAATTAGAAATTTCTTCAAATGCTATAAATCCCTACATTATACACCAGGAGACCTTGGCCTATTATTCCTAAGAAATCTTAATTTACTTGATATTCTTAAGAAGTAATCTGATGTTTAATTGTACACAGTGCATAGTTCCACAAAGGAGTTATATAGGACTGATGTTGTTCTCAATAAGTTGAACTATAAACCTCAGAATAAGTAAGGAGAATGATTAAAGTGAGGAAACTTTACAGTGTTCTGAAGGCTATAGCATTTTTTGTGAAAAATTTTAGCAAAATTCAAACTACTTTGAAGACAGTTAAGAGAGAAAGTATCTGGTAACTGCAGTTTGCTGAAAGCCTTTTCTTCACTATTTTGTTCCTGTTGTCATTACTGTTATTACTGCAACAAATTCATTAGTGAAAGAAGGTAGTCCTTAATTTCAAAAAGGAATTTTATCTTGTTCACTTATTTGGAGAGCTTGTTGAGCTTCTTGGGCTTTAATGATCCAAGAATGTAATTTTAGGACAGGGGTTGAAATCAGAAAATTAGAGCTCAATGAACTGTTTCAGAAAAACATGAGCTGATCTGAATAAGCTACAATTAATTCAGCTGAACAAAACTGAGGTATCATTAATTTAAGTTTTCTGGTTTATAATCCTGAAATATTCATGCCATGTGCTAGCTAATATATAGTCAGTCTCACCTCTCAGCTACACAACTGCACCACAAGCTGCGGGATAGTGGCATGGTTGTTTCCTCAGCTGCCACAGGTTACAGTTCCATATCTTAAGGTAATATAAAATAAGAGCAAGTGCAAGCTGATACTCTGAATTGCCATTTTTGTCTGCTCCAGGTGGAGGTTTGGCTAAGATGGACAGCAGTCTGTTACAGGGGGTGGTCAGATGGGGAAAATATACTGTTTAGAAAGCACTTGCAGGGATTGTCTGAGGTTGTGACTGAAAACCTTTAATGCAGGAGCATGTTGACATTTGCATTATCACATCACAAGTGCACCCAAGAAAGCTTTATCATCCTAAAAGCAGGCCGTTTATTTACAGATGAAAACAGCCCAGGAAAATCAACACAGGCAGGACGCTGCTGGTACCTCTGCTGAGCAAGCAGCACATCTCCATTCAGAGTGGAAATTTGAAGGTAATATAATAGAGATGTTTATTTACTTGCAAAATACATTGTAATCCCATCAGGCAAAACTGGAAGTAATCAATAAATATTTAAAGATAATTATGTTAGTTATGAAGTAAGTTTAAACGAAACCAGGGGTCAGAAATTAAATATATTTCACAGACTAGTACCTCTTTCATTCTTGTTCCTGTCTCTGTGTAGATTATATAGCATGAAACTAGCAAACCCTATGCAACTAGTGACTTTAACTATTTTAACAGCTGTTCATTCCATTTCAATATGGGATTTTGTGCGGCAAGCTGGGGGTTTCGCTCCGCCCTTTCCTGTCCCCTCCCGGGCCACATGGTCAGCACCCATGCGGTCTCCAGACATCCCAGCAAAGAGACACACACGCACACCGAGGCCAGGAAAACAGAGAGAGATTTAGTTGCCTGGCCAGGGTTTTTATAGGGCTTCACAGCCTATAGGATTCAAGGGGAAGGGTTAACAACAGACCAATCAGAGGGATTTCACCTAGCCTGGCCAAGGCTTGCATACTAATTAGGAAGACAAAGGGTCCAGGGAAGGAGAGGGGTAACTCAGGG
>JAWWMO010000083.1:74559792-74573127 GCA_035047845.1 Dendrocincla fuliginosa | reverse complement strand
GGCCAAGGCTTGCATACTAATTAGGAAGACAAAGGGTCCAGGGAAGGAGAGGGGTAACTCAGGGAAAAAGGCAAACTACACTTTACGATACAGTAAAAAAGCCTCAGGTTTAAAAGGCACTTTGGTTGGTTTCTTCATCTTCACAGGCTTACCGTTACAATTTTGAAGAGTGCAACAAGAGAAATACTCACAAATTGTCAGAAAACAGTGTAACAAATGTCTGTGTTGTAGGGGCAAAACGATTAACCTTAACAAAGTGGTTTGGAGATTCCTTTGTAAAATATGCTTATGAGAAATTCAATTTAAAAAGTATATTTTTAATAGCTCATATTCAGTATGTAGAGCTGCTACTAAGAGTAGAGGGTTTCAGCCTCATGCATTCACAGAGTCTCCTTTGTTGGTGGAATGATACTGGAGCCTATGTCATAATGTAACATAGAGGAACATCTTCTGCCAGTTTGATATATCTGGCTTTGGGTCTGTGGTATTACTGCATATTGTTTATTGAATCCTTCTTAAATGGGGGTCCAAATGACCATGCAGTAAGTAGGAGATGTCCATAAATGATGGATTTCTTCTTGGCATACTTGAATTGTGGTAGGAATGTAAATTCTAACAAACAAGAATGTAAGCCTAGCTCCATTAGCCATGACCCTTTAACTGAATTCATTCCTGAGAAGTCCATTAAAGTAAGTAATAACTAGTAGAAAGTGATCCACAAACAAGAGGCTTATGTTATTTGCCAAACATGCTAAATTCTGTAATAAATACCAATGATTTCATGTTTCTGGAAATATATTTACTGATATGAATTCATGCATCTCCCAGGTTTTGATTCTGCAAAAATTATCTTTTATCATGGATTCATAACTGAAAACAATGCATTAAACTTTGTATATATATATATAAAAATATGTATATTCATGCTTCCATTGAATGCAGGTTCCTAAAGAACATGCACTTAGAGAAAAGATTGTATATAAAACATAGTTGGCCTCTTGACAGTTAGTAAGCATAGATGTAATGTTTCTGCACTTTTAGGTTTATTTCTCATTCCAAATTGTGCCAGTATAGCCTGTAAATGAAGAATAGGTTTTGGCCTTTGAAAAAAGTTTTTTTTTGTATCTGTTGAAGTTCTAAGATGTGCAGTTCAGCAGCAGCTACTAGAAAAAAATATTGTTATGCTTTGCTCATACTTTCTTGCCTGAGGAATACAGAAGCCTCTCAGACTGGTGTCAATAGAATGGCTTTCAAGTTAATTGAAAAGTGTAGTCAATCTGCTTGGGATTTCTGTCACAGAGCAAGGGGATGAATTGCATTTAACCAAGCCTGTGTAGTGTTTATGCATGATGTGTTCTAAGTGCCATGTCAAGCCCTAGGTAAACAAAAAGGAATTCCACAGAAATTGTGCAAAAGCATTCTGATTAAAAGCATTACCTGCAGGACCTTGACAATGCATTATTGGGATGAAGTCTTTTAGGGCTCCATTTCTACAAATTCAGGAGTGATCAGCTGACCTTGTTGCAATTCATCCTCAGACACTTCTCTAGCTTGTTAGCTAAACAAACTTAGTGAAGTCACTCACAGGATTCAAAAATCTTACTGATCTCCATCAGTCTGAAAAAGTCATTCATCCTTAGCATTTTAGGGCAACTTGGGACTGCTAATGTATGATTGCTGAGGTGTTTTTTTTCTTGTGCAACAGATATTTTGAATGACAATGAGCAGGTCATCTGCTGTGTGTAATTGTTGATGTACAGTGTACCTCTGTCTGAAAGTGTCTTATCAATAAATATCCTTTCCTGTCTCTTTGAAGATTGTATACTGCAGATAAATCCAAGAATACTTTGGTAAAATTTATCTAGAATGCAAAGCTTCTGTTCCCTTTTTACCCTTGTTGTCTCCTATTGTACATAATAAGAAAGATCAGTGTCATACTAAATATTATAATTTGAAATATTTATTTTACAGCCAACAAATTTTAAGGTTATTCTATTTTTCTTCTAAATCATGCTGTGAAAAACTTAATTTTAGTAGATCAGAATTTTTTCCTGAACTATAATCAAAACTGCTTCTTTAGCTGTATATGTATTTATTTTTAATTCCTGTGTGTCTCTTTTATAAGCAAGAATTGGGCTTTTTATGGATAAACACAGTCAGCTCACATCAGTAATGCTCCACCTGTGTGACTTAGCCCACTAAATCAAATTCTGTAAACTGGCAACTGAAATGGTCTTTATGACAGCAATCATATGTATTGATTTACATATTTTTTTAAATGAGAGGCATATATGCAAAAACTTTAGACTTTTATTGCAATTAACAAAAGTATTTATTTATCTCATAAAATTTTGAATACCCAGTATATAATTGACTTGCCTGATCCTTCCCAGTCTGTTGCAGCGGATGCACTATTTCTGAATCCTCAGGTCCTAAGTGAAAAGTAGTTTTAGTTTAAGTAATTCTATGGAGAAACATGAAAAAAACTGGAAATATTGCACAGCATTTCTGTCCCCTGTTATGTGCCATTTTTAATATTTTTGCATTTGCCAACACACATAAGTACATGAGAAAAAATATGCTTAAATTACAAATTTAACTATGATGATTACAGGTGCAAATATATTATCATAAATAAAATTGTTCATATGGGGCACAGATATATGAAAACAGGAATATGCATGTACAATGGTGAATGGAAAAAATGGACTCATACCTTTGTCCTAGAATAGTTTTAAAATCTTGAAAATAGACATGGAAAGCATAACTGGCTACAAAGGATTTGCAACCTCCTCACAAAACTTGGTGGGTGACATCTACTATCCACACTTTATTTGAACGTGACACTGCAATAGAAAGTGTGGATGACTGCTGTTATCTTTCTAAGGGAAAAAAAACAATTGTGTTCTGGCTGACTTATACACCACGCTCAAGGCAACAAGAAATGGGCTATGACACAGATCAATAGAGAACATTTTATTGCACTCACCAATGGTCCTACAGTGCAGAAAGCTTTATGCAACAATAGGCTTTGAAATACTGCTTTTGTGTATCTGTAGATAGTCTTATTTTCAATAAGATAAAATTATTATTCAAATAAAAATGAAACCAAGAATTGAGGTGATATTTCTTATTTTGTGTGATTATTCACAACACTCAGAGCAATGGGAAGTGCACTGGTTTGATTTCATCAAATTGAAAAGGGGTATTGTCAAGGTAAAACACATATCATCCCTTACCAAATTTTTACACATACCTCCTTAATAGGTTTTACAGATTTTGCTAGCAATATGGTCTCCTTAGAATGCCTTAGAAAGCCTGTGAGGAAGAAATTCATAAAAACAAAGCCTTACAGATTCTTGTAAGACTTCCTCCATGTGCATGAATGATGATAAACCAAAAGAAAGCAGGAAACATGTAAAGTAACCATTTAGATCTATGTGACTGTAAGCTTGTAAAATAAAAACAAGCATATACCCTGTACTGAACTAAATGACAAACAGTCCTAATGTCATTAGGACTGTGTACTGAATATCATGTGTGTAATTTCTACAGTTCTCCATGCTACCTCTTTTTAAAATATTTTTCAGCATCTCCAAATAAAGGATACTTCTGTCAGACAAAGAGAGACTATATTCACAGGCATGGAATATTACGTGTGTAAAAGACTTTATAGATTGCAGTCCTTATGTATTGATGGTAGCTAGTAGAACTCTAGAATGTTGCTCTTTAATCCACAAGGCTTAGATGCTTGTTGCATTGCCTGAGTGAATGCAGCTTAAATGCTATTGTAATGTTGAGTTTACTAAAAAGTTTATGTGGAAAAGGCCAATGTCATATAAGGGCAAGGTTATATATGAGCAACATCATATATGAGCAAGGCTAATGTCAAAACAGCTAGGAAAACTGCCACAGTTAAGTGAAGGAGAAACGCTAAAATGATGAATTTCACAGAACATTCTGAGTTGGAAGAGACTCTGTTACACACCAGATCAGTGATTATTGGGTCAGAACCACTTTGTGGGAGTACATCTGTGTGTGTTAGGGGAGGGGACCAGGCCTTTAGCACAGTGTCCATGTGGTCAGCCAGGACGGCCACTGAAGTTTGCAGCCACATGGCATGGGTGGCCACATGGGGCACCTGCCAATCAATAAGGTACACGTGGTTACCGGCCCACACCACCCCCCTGGAGCCCCTGACTGGCTGTGGCACCTTCATTTCCTCTGAGGGGACAGGGAGTGGTCAAGGAACCAAAGGTCCTGCCTGGGGGGAGTGGCCACAATAGTCAGAATCTATAAAGAGACTCGCACAAGGTCGCCATTGGGTCTTGGTCTGTTCTCCTCAAATCCACCAGCATGTGACCTTCTAAGTGGTAACTATGTTTCCTCTGTTTATTCTTTCTTCCTTTAATCTCTGTTCCTTTATATTCTGCCCCTTGTGGGTAAGTCAAACACTTACTTTCTGTAAGATGTGAGTACTTCACTTAAGTGGCATAGAGTTTGTGTTTGCTGGGTCTAACAAAAGTTCCTTACTATAGCACTGCTTTTTAGCCCTGGTAATCTGTTGTAATGCCTTTGTGAAGTTGCATATTATCTCTGTAAAACCCTTTCTGCCAAAATGCCTATTTTATCACCGAATTAAAAGAAGTCTCTTAGAGAAAAATGTGTAATTTTTCTCTGGATATGAATTCAAGGCACCAAAGAGCCAATGGCTTTACGAGGGTTCATGTGGGTGACATCTCTTGAAGCCTGAAATTAAAGTGTAACACCTAGCAAAGTTTGGGTCTTTTGGACTCAGTTGTATCAGACCCATGGAGATCACTAAGTTCAGCTCTTAAGTGAATGGCCCATACAGGCATCAAACCCACAACTTTGTTGTTATTAGCACCATGCTTAACCAACTGAGCTAATCTCAGGGAATTACGAAGTACAGTTGTCCTAAACCTATGTTCAACCATTTGTTCTTATGCAAACCTGGGATATTTCAGTTGAATTTCCTGTGCAACTGAGTTCATAATATTTGCATTCTCATAATCAAATATGAAAGGATAAATGAATAAAAGCAACAGTGACATTTAATTTAAAAGATGCAAAGATATTACTGCAAAAGCAATTTTATGTGCAGGACTCCAGCATGTTATAATCTTTGCTCTGTCAAAACTTGGATTATAAGAAAAAAATTACACTTTCTAAATTATTTGATATAGGAGTGAAAGATAAAAAAGCAGTCAAATTTTGACAAGAAAAATCCTGATGAAGAAAAAGCTGATGTCTTCATACCTAGAGGTTCTCTGTATATAAGATACCGATAAGGTAGACAGGAATTTAATCTTTTTCATTATTTTAACAATGAAATCAAGGATTGTCAAACTGAATTCCTGTGGAGGAAAGAGTTTTACTAGCATGTATATGACAGTGAGTGTGTGTGTGTTATTGCCCTGCTGCCTCTGTTAAGCTTCTTCTAGTCAGTCAGTTTCCACTGCATTTGTTAGAAATACAGCTCTCGAAGATAACCAGGTTTCCAAATATTTCTTGAAAACTTTCTGTAAATCTATGAGTCGAGAGAAAAACAAGTTTTTTTATTCCAGTATTCATGGACCCTAGTTGCTTTGGAAATATTTTTTTTTTTTAAATATGTTAAATTGTGTCTTCAGCACTAAGTCAGTTTTGTTTATAGGCATTGCATATAAAATTTGAAGTCTAGAGCCTGGTATGAGAAAGAGTAAATCATGTGAACTTCTCTGATAGGGACTGAACAACAGTCTTGGTCTTGAGAAACTTAGGAGTCACTATGAACAGAGGTGAACTTCACTCAGAAACTGTGAGTTCAGCTATCCTGGGCAAAACGAAGTATCACAGAAAGGTTGTAGGATCACAAAGAAACTTAATTAAGGTTGTCACTCTGCACTAGTATTACTCAAATAGTGGTAGTTTCTACTTTTTCCTTTTTTTTTTACTTTATGACAATTTTTGTACCAATAAACTTGGTGTGTTTCCTGAGTGGGGGAAACCCCAGGTGGTGCTGAGCCCAGCCAGGATCCAGCCTGAGAGTGACTGAGGATACCTGGGCAGGGCCAGCAATAGTGGTGGCTGCTACCCACACCAGCAAAGGTCAGCCCTAGGCAGCATGAGCAACCAGGAGCACCATGATCAGGGCAGCCAGGATGTGGTGCAGCAGATTGGGTAGTAGGGTGTGCAGGAATGGCACCTCTTTGAAGAGGTATATATACCTTTGAAGGTATTCCACTCTCTGAGTGCAGTCACTTGAAGTCCAGGAACCAGGCACCATTCTGTGATCATCTGCACAGCTAACTTATCCTTGCTGACCTTCAAAGTACAATAGTAGGCACTTGTCTGAGAGCCAAGGCTCCCACTGCTACTGGGAACTGTACCATCTACCCTGGTGGCAGCGAGTGCCTCTACGCAGAGGGAACTGCTAAAAGGAGAGGCTGCAGTACAGACCTCAGACTGCAGGAAGTACCAAGACATTTCTCCTGGGTTAGAGACAGACAGCAGACCCACCTACAAAAGATGTGCCCAGATGAGGGACCACCTGTAGCAGGTGGCTGAGCAGCAGGAGGCAGTGAGAAGACTGTGAAGCATGAAGGAGAATGGGAAAGAGTTGGATAGCAGATTCCACATGCAGTCTGCAGTGGACTCACAGCCCATGGCCAAACAGCCACATGCGCCTCACCCTTGCCTCACCTGCTCACACAGAAGGAAGGGGCCCAACAATGTAGAAGAATGGAAGCTTGCAATGACAAGAAGCTGCAGTAGGGCAGAGACTCTTCACTCTGCAGACTGAAGATAAAAGACCCTTTCCATCAGCAAAGATGCTGGGGCTGAGTAAGACAGCCTAATCTTCTCCCTGTATAATAACTAGCACATCTAAGAAAAGCTGTCAGTTAAACAGGAGTCTTTTCTGAGACGTACGGAAGCACCCATTTGCCAACCTGGTACACTTTCTGGAGCAGTGTGCTGCTTATCAGGGGCTTGTATCAGGGATATCAGGGAGAGACTACCAAGCCCACTACAGCCACTGCTGTTATTTTTATTTGAGAGTTCTCTTCAAGATCATTTTATAGTGCAATGTACTTTTGAAAATATAAGATCACTCTCTTTTGAAATTAAGAGTGTTCCCTGACACCTGAAGTGTCACAACTCATCTGCCAAAGGAAATATCATTCAGCAGTGTAGGTTAAGATGTTCTGAACATTCAAGAGGAACAACTACAAAAGACAGCAGTTCCCATTCCTTTACAAGTCAACTGTCCTTACATTCAGATGCCGTAGCATCTATCTTCCATTCTTGTGCTGAAGGCAAAGCACATTTTTCTCAGTCATGCTACATTTGTGCTCTGCCTTGGATCTAACCTAGCTAACTTTGATTGACACCCACCTTACTGGAGAAAAACCTACACTTGGTTTAAATTTGCTATAGGCCAGGCCAGGTCAACTACAGTCCTAGAGACTTTCCACCTAAAAAAGTCACAACAGATCAAAATGGATCTTAAATTATTATTCTAAAAAAGTTGATGTAAATCTCTGAGGTTGGTAAGGAAGTGTTGGATGTTGGCTTATGGCAGTGGGCAAGACGGTTTATTCTTTGAACAACAATGGAAAACTTAACTACAATTAAAAGGGGATTAAACTGTATTTTACTGGTATTTCTTTTGTAACATATTTATCAGAAATAAGTTATAGAATCATAGAACGGTTCAGACAGGAAGAGACCTTTGAGATCATCTCATTCCAAGCCCCCTGCCAAGGACAGGGAGACCTTCCACTAGACTGAGTTGCACAAAGCCCCATTTAACCTCGCCTTGAACGCTCTCAGGGATGGGGCATACACAGCTTCTCTGGAAACCTGTTCCAGTTCCTCACCACCTTCACAGAGGAGAATTTCCTCCTTGTATCTAATCTAAATCTACCCTCTTTCATTTGAAAACCCTTGCCCCTCATCCTGTCATTATAATAAATAATATAATAGATGAAATATAATAAATAAAGTGTCCCTTCCCATCCTTATTATAAGTCCCCTTTTAAGTACTGAAGGCTGCCATGAGGTCTCTGCAGAACCTTTCCTTCTCCAGGCTGAATTTCCTCAACTCTCTTTGCCTTTCTTCTCAGGGAATGTGGACAAGACTGATCATCTTCGTGTCCTTTCTCTGGACCTGCTCAAGCAGTTCCATGTTTCTTTTATGCTGGGGTCCCCAGAGCTGGATGCAGTACCTTAGGTGGAGTTTCATGAGAGTGGAGTAGAAGGGAAGAATCACCTTCCTCAACCTGCTGGCCATGCTTCATGGCCATCAGTTCAACAAATCAAAAATACAAACTTCTCATGTTTTCCCATATTCTGCCTTGAAAGTAATTTTTGCCATTACATTATAATATTCCCATACTGGCTTCTAATTTTTTCTGCCTCTGTAGCCTAATCTGAAAAATGAAAAATTCATTAAGAGCAGAGAAACTTTGTAAAAGTTCATTAGGAAAACTCCAATTATCAACATAAATCAAGTGAAGGAGTGTAAAGTTTGAATACCATTTCTGTTTAGTAGTTTTTAAAATGTATATTTACTCCCATTTAGGTGTGCTCTATGACTTAAACAGAAGTTTTCGAAAGAAATGTGATAAAATTCTGTTAATAAAAACATGACTTTTTATTCTTCCTTTCTAACTCTTAAGCTTTATTCAAATTAAAACCAGAAACTATGTGATGGTAAAGACAAATGGAGGCAGTAGCAAAGCAGTGTAAACTTTCAGGTAAAGCCAAAAGAATTCTGAATTTTGCAAACTTGGTTCTAAGGTCTTCCTCTTTCATGCAGACAGTCTTTGCATATTTAACCAGATCAAAAGACCAATATAATATTTGTCTTTAGTATGTGTTTCTTTAGACTATGTTTAATGGACAGAAGAACATATTTTAAGGCAAATTCCCCAAAACTAAAGACAGTAACATATAGAATATAACCATATACTATTTATACATCTTTTTAGTTTCATCTGAGAGGCATCCTCTGCTAGACAGGTAGGAAAAATTATTTTCATTTTTACTTTTCAATTGGAGTTTTTCAATTATTGTTTACAGTTTCATGTCTCCAATTTTTTGGGGTTTTTTTGCAACTTCATGAGAAGAACTACGTCAATCTTTAATACTAATTTCTATGATAAATTTATGTTGAGCAACTTCTTATAGGAAACAACCTAAAAAGTATGGGCAACAGAAGTTGACAGGTTCATGTCATAATATTAAATCAAAATACAAGGAAATAGCACAGTAAGCTGTCAAGAAATTTACATTAAAAACAAACAAACAAACAAAACAACAAAAATGAATCAAACCATAACTTAATGTAAAATATTTCAGTGGAGCAAAAAAAAATCTGTTTTCAATTTTCAGGCAGCCAATTGTTGATAAAATTGTAATAAGTTTATTGATTCACATATAAATTATGACTGATAACCATGTCAAAAGAGTTCTTACATCCACAGAATGTTTTCTTTTAAGAACTAAAAAACAACAAAACAAATAAAAATATATTTCTTATGAGATGTGGAAAACGG
The DNA here is from genome assembly GCA_035047845.1 of Dendrocincla fuliginosa. Lineage (NCBI taxonomy): Eukaryota > Metazoa > Chordata > Aves > Passeriformes > Dendrocolaptidae > Dendrocincla > Dendrocincla fuliginosa. The sequence goes on along the minus strand of JAWWMO010000083.1, from coordinate 74,563,564 downwards.
ATACTTCCGCTTCCATTCTGATTTTTTTAGATATTCCAAAATGACTCTAAGAGAATAAGGATTCAAATCAATATCCTAAAGCTCTCTTAAAATGGACTTTAATTTTTCATTGCACTGGATTGAGTTGCAGTTTCCCTTTAAGGAAAAAAGATTATTTGCCTGGGGATTCTTGAAGACATCAAAATATTAAAAGTGTCAAATCTTCTGCCTGCAATGAGATTTGTTATAATTGGTAAGAAGTTAAAGGCATCATTAACTTTAGCTATACACGAGGGTTCCACCAATATTCCACTGAAATACTTTCTGTTTAACTAATCCATTAACTTTCCCTGAAATCAATTGACATTAAGATAACCTTGTTTGTTAATGAACATGCTAATGTGTAATGATTCCTTTAGGTAGTCAAAGTGTTGCTGTGTTGATAAAGGAGATTATTAATCCTCAGTATTGTAATTAAATTCTATATGAAATTATAATACCCTATTAGTAATATCACACAGCCACAAAAATCTCATTTCTGTAATTTTTCTCTTAGCTTTTAAAAGTGTTAGTGGGGTTAAAGATGCATTAGATTATTAGGTCATACTTCTGCAAACCTTTTCAAATATAAAGTGAAACATCATTGAAGTACATGGCAAAAATTATCCTTTTTTTTTTTTTCCTTTTTCATGAAGTAGAATGGATGAGGCTTATTTTGATGATCAAATCCTGAAACTTTCAACTAACAAGACCCCATAACCTATAAATGTAACAATTAAGGGATTTGTTTATGAATTTATTCATTCATAAGTGAGTGAATAAATAAATAATAATAGCAAGAAAGCTGAAAAAAAACACAAAAAAACAACTAAACAAAAACAACAAACCAACCAAAAAAACAACACACCATGATTCTTATACGAGCAAACAACTGTCAAACTAGAAATCTAGGAAAAAATACTCTCATCACATAAATTGTGGAACTCTAATGCAAATTCTGTCAGCTATTCTGTATGCAAAATGACTACAAAACATGCAGCACAATTTCCCAATGTAGATAGGATATCTGCAATGCAGATCAGAGGAAGGAAATTCTGCCTACGTTTACTATATATATGTCAATGCATGTTTATGTATTACTTACAAGCTTCCTTGCAAAGAGAGCATCTTCCACATAAATACAGTATTTTTTATTTTATCTATGCTTATAAAAAAATTAAGAATGTGATTACTTTGGCACATGCCCACTGCTATAAAATTTCTGCAAATAATTTCTATTCTTAGGTGTTAAAGGAAGGGAAACAGAAACAACATGTATCCTATAAAGCCTACTCTTTGAGGGGACGTAGGGTCTTTCACAGCTTCCCTTCTTCAGTTGCTATTTTGGTGATAGACGTCTCTCCCTCTCTCTCCCTCTCTCTCTCTCTCCATTTAACTCTGCTTTAGCTCTCACATATGCAGGGGTAGTACATTTAAAACTATTTTTTCACTTGCCTTATCACAAGGTTTCAAAGCTGAGGTACCAGACAGTGATTTAAGTTTCTTGAGTACAATGCAAAATGAATGGCAGTAGATCAGGTTTCAGGATAAATCAAGGTCTAAGTCTGCTTTACATTCAATGTCAAAGGTTTTCATTAAAACAGTGGCCTGAAAAAAAGCAAAACCCCAACAATAAAACCCCAAAGAAAAACTCAACCACACCCCACACCCCCCCAAACATTTAATTAGCTTATATTTTCCCTTCCAGACTTTCTATTCTCTTATGGCACAGTGAGAAATGAATGGTTCTTTCTGAAATACGGGTAAAAGCTACAACAGAGGATCAGCAATATTTCAAGGTTGCTGTGTCAGGCTGTATTTTTTCATTCTCAAATTGGATATTGAAGATGTCGCCTCTCAGAGGAAAAGGTGTCCAAGCATCTTAATTGCTCTACTTTCTCTCTGGGTGAGGCAGCAGCTCCCAGGCTTTTTTCTCCTGAGCTTGGACCTCTTGGAAATCAGGAAAAACAACTGTTTCTCATAGATGCTACTCTCCAGATATGATGTTTCAATGATGGATCTCCTGCTCTTCATTTAAAAATCTAACTTAGACAAATCCCTCTATAATGTCTTTGGCACCTAGTCTGACTGTCAGAAGCCTCTCCTACGTCAGGTGCTTGAAAACTTTCTCAGTCTTATATTTAAAGGCACTTAAACAGTGAACTTTGTATTAGCATCTCTCTCTTGTCATTACCACTTTCTGATCTACTGATTCTATTATTATGACATGGCTAAGTAAAAGATGTAAGAAAAGCAGAGATAATTAAATTCAAACCTTTATTTTGTAGTGTTCTGTATTTTCTAATAATTAATTTCTCCCATTCCTCCATTCCCTGTCATGTCCTTAAAGTCTCTCTTTTCTCCCTTGCACATGATCCCTTCCCATTTTTCCTTACATTTAATAGAAAAAATACTAGGTTCAAAGTTGCAAGTATATTGATAAGGTAGCTCTTTATTCTGGAAGAAACAGGCCAAATTTACATCTCCTTTTTCTTCACTAATGTCTCCCTACTCACTTACCAATATTAACTGAATTAATGGTAATAGAATGTTGTTGGCAACATAACTCTCAGGCAAATTTAACTAAGATGACCAAGGAGATATTTACAAATATACAAATGGAGAGACAGTATGACTGCTGCATGCATCTCATTTCTTCCAGAAAAGAGGCTGAAAATGCTGCATTAAAACAGTTGGGTACCATAGGTGGTTTACAAACCTTTGCTCCAAACCATTGGCGAAAACTTGACTGAAAATAATGGATCATAGCAACAATAAAGTTTAAAATTTATAGACCCGCACTGATCTATGAACTTGCATCCAGTTGAAAAGTGTTCCTTGGCCATATTTCTGAGAGCAGTAAAACTCTCCAGAAAGTGATCAAAGGATCAAATATCTTCTGCATGGTTTATGAGAAGTCTTTTTATAGCAAGGTTCATTTATTCTGTGTTGTTTATTAAGGTTAATTGACCGAAGATCTCTTAAAATTAAAGAAATTATGACATCAGAGAGCTGTATGAAAATACAACTGGTGGAAAACCTGTTCTTCAAGATTTATGTACAATTGTTTGATGAAGTCAGCAGTTGAAATATCTGATTTGTCGTTGGTATAGGGCAGATCTATACTAGGAAATTAAACAATTACAGGTACTGTTCCCAGGTAAAGGAAATCAATTGTTCTTTTTTGTTTTGAAGTTACCAAAATGGTCCATGGCAAGAATGTGATCTATTCTGACTCGCATCCTTGTAAGAAATTCCTGAATGTGGTTTGGGAGTCAGCATAATCTTGAAATATTTGAGGACAGAATTTAGTAGGGCCTGTTGCAATAGGATAAGGGATAATAATTTTAAATCAAAAGAGGACAGATTTAGACTAGATAAAAGAAGAAAAAATTTCATATAATGAAGGAGGTGAAGCACCGGAACAGGTTGCCCAGAGCAGTTGCCCTATCTCTAGAAACATTCAAGGTCAAGTTGGACAAACTCTGAACAATCTGATCTAGTTGAAGATGTCCTCATTTATGGCAGGAGGGTTGGACTAGATGACCACTATTCTGTGATTCTATGTTTCTTTGTAAGTAAATGGCAACACACAAATCCTCAAAGAAAAAAATATAAAAATACAATTACAGGTCTGAATATGCATTCAAACACTTGCCCAGAGGAAAAAAAATGCAACAATTTTGAAATATGTGATGACTGAAGGATACCAACACTGGAAAACTTGTTGGAAGAAGAAATCATTGACACTACT
>JAWWMO010000083.1:74511369-74559135 GCA_035047845.1 Dendrocincla fuliginosa | reverse complement strand
ACAATTTTGAAATATGTGATGACTGAAGGATACCAACACTGGAAAACTTGTTGGAAGAAGAAATCATTGACACTACTATAGGGTTTCTGCATGATAAAATTGTGTAAAATGAAAAAGGCAATACTTTCAAAATTAAAATAGCAGTAGCTTTGGGACATTATTACTGACCTTTGGATGAGTCAGTATTACCTCTGTTAACCTCTTCTGATGAAAATATTTGAAGTGAAAGATGTTTGCTTTAACCATACTTTTTATTCTCTTATAACATGGTCCAACTTTATCAGGCTTCAAGAGATTTTGCTTACACAAACAATTGAAAAGTCCAAGGTTCTTTGGTACCCAGAGTTAATGTCTGGAGAAAGCCTACATGTTTTTCTCTAAGAGATTTCTTTATATTTGGTGAGAATATAGGCATTTTGGCAAAAAGGTTTTTACAGAGATAAACACACAGTTTCACAAAGCATTACAACGAGTTACCAGGATTAGCAAACATTGCTATAGAGAACCTTTGTTACACCCAGCAAACACAGACTCCACGCTAAAGTGAGGTACTTGCAACTTAAGTTAAATACAGAAAATAGGAGTTTAGGTTACCCACAAGAGGAAGAAAAGAACAAAGGAAGTGAGATTAAGAGAAGAAAGAGTGAAAAGAGAAAAAGAGGGGAGAAAGACTATAGTTACCACTCAGAAGGTCACAGGTTGACAGCTTTGAAGAGAACAGACCAGGGTCCACAATGGAGAGCTGGTGCTGCCACCTCATCTGCTCTGGTCACTGTGGGCACTCCCTCTAGATGGGACCTTTGCTCCAGCGACCACTTCCTGTCCACTTGTCTAAAGTGAGGGTGCCACAGCCAGCTAGACACTCCAGGGGTGTGGTGTGGGAAGGTTTCCAGGCAGGCCTTTCTTGCCTGCCAACCCAGCCAGGCAGCTCCATGGCCATGTGGCTGCAGCCCGTGTGCTCTGGGCAGGCTTTATGTGTGGGCAGGCACAGCCCAGCCCTTCCCCTACACACACTCACAGAGATGCTCCCCCACAAGGTGATTCTCACCAAATAATAGCTGATCTAGTGTGTAATATCCCAAGCACAAATACAGGCTGAGAAGAGAATACAGAAGGACTCTCACTGAGGAGAAGGAATTGGGGTTGTTGGTGGATGAGAATCTTTGACGTGACCTGGCAGTGCAGACTCACAGCCCAGAAAGCCAGCCATATTCTGGCCTGCATCCAAAGTGGAGTGGCCAGCAGGTCGAGGGAGGTGATTCTCCCCTCCACTCCACTCTCAGGAGACCCCACCTGGAGTACTGCCTCCAGCACTGGGATGCCCAGCACAGGAAAGATGCACACTTGGAGTGGATTCAGAGGAGGGCCACCAACACGATAAGAGGGCTGGAGCACTTCTCTTTTTCAAGACAGGCTGTGTGAGTTGGAGATGTTCAACCTGGAGAAAAGAAAGCTGCTAGAAAAAAGAACTTTCTAGAAGACTTCCAGTATCTAGATTGAATGTACAAGAAAGCTGGAGATAGTCTTTTTACAAGGGGCAGTACTTTCAAAGTGAAAGAGTGCAGCTTTTGACTAGATAGAAGGAAGAAACTCTTTACTGTGAGGATAGTGAGACACTGTAAGAGGTAGCCTAGAGAAGCTGTGGATGCCCCCTGCCTAGAAGTGTTCAAGGCCAGGTTGGGTGCGCGTTCAAGAAACCTGATCTAGTAGAAAGTCTCCCTGCCCATAATAGAGGGATTAGAACTAGATGATTCTTAAGGTCCCTTCAACCCGAACCATTCCATATTTCTGTTACTGTTGTCACTATGAACAGCTGAAAGTTGTCTTTCATACCCTGCATTGACAGCATACCAATGGTCCTTTAATTATTTTCATGAAAAAGTGGAAATTTATTTTTAAATATAGCACATACATGATAGGTAAATTTCCAAGTTGTTTTTTAAATAATTCTGTGTTTATCACATTTAAATATGAAATTTTAAACAAGGGATTTCAACAATTCAACATGGAATTTTCATCTTCTGTTTAATTCTTCCACATACTCTTTAACTCACATTGAAGGCATGGGGACTCTCCTGTCTCTGTATATAACATCTCTGTCAATTTCATATAAATAGTCATTACTTTTAGCACTCATTAGATAAATGGAATCTCTTCAGGCATCAGAAACCTAAATCATGTAAGACCACTCAGGCACAGAGCCCAGTATTTCTGCAAGTGTAATCAACTATTCCTATTATGATAAATATGAAATATTAGTGGATACAGGTATATACTGGTGAAGTCAATAAGAGATTTTCCATGGAACCATAGGCTTGAGTGCTGAATCCCATGATCTTGCCTAGGCACTGTAATGATTGAAATCTAAACCAAAATTGAAATCATGGAAATGCTTCATGCACATATAAAGAGGTTATTATATGTGACTCACCACAGCCATACAAGCTTGCAAAGATCTATTTTTCAGCTGGTATCACAAGATTTTGATCAATCTTTTATTTTTTTGTGAATTAATTATATTACCTATGTCTACCTAAAATGGGATTTTTATTAAAAAGAATAAAAAAGTTCTTTTTCTATGACCTATCTTATGAAATTTAAGCTCTGACTGTTTTTAGTAAAGGTTGTATTTTCTAGATGCTTTTACCAATTGCACAAAGACATAAACCAAATTATTTTATAACAGGAGTAATTGCTGAATCATTAATATAAATTTTCCTCCAGTGTTATGACATCCTAAGAACACTGAATGCAAGACAATTAATTAGCTTTAAGTTGAAATGAAACATAACTTTGTGCTTATTAGTTATTCATGTATACCACTTATTTATATTTGTTTATTTAATTACTTTAGAAAGGCATCTATTAATGTGGCAAATGGGAACCTCATATTTAATTTGGGAACTTACTTTTCTACTGAGGATGCATCTGGTATATGGGGAAGTTTGTAATGTAGTGGAACAGAATAAGTTGATTTTCCAGCACAGGACTGGTATGAGAGTAGGATTTAAGAGAAAAAGAATAAGGGAAAAAGAAATGTCATAAACCAGTTTGCCATAAATCCATCTCCTGAAAACTGGTACCGTGACTGAGAGAAATGGTATCCTGCAGCAGGGAAATAAATTTTCAGCTTCTTTCCAAAACTTGTGTGTCAGTGCAACAGAGTTTGCTACAATTCAACTCTGCAACTTTGTTCTAAAATCAAAAAAATAAAGGAACATTTAAACACACAGTTTTGCACTGTGCTCTAAATGATATCATTTAAGCTCACTCAGCCATTCAGATTAACCAGGTTCTACAGAAAAGATGGTCTTTCAGATAAATGCTGGATGAATGTTCTCCGTATTTCGCCACTTCTAGGAATTCAGCTGTCAATTGATGCAGCTAATCACTAGTGAATCTACTTCAGAAACACTCTCATCTAAGAAAAAACTTGATTAGAACTTACTCATGTTCTAAGTAACTCTCCCTCTTCCAAAATTTATTTGAATTAGGGGAAACCTAGTGGGCTTTACTTTTCATTACCCAGCATTTTTCATAGCATTTCAACAAAGGAAAAATAGTTGTCAAGTGGATGAAAAAAAAATAACTGCCATCCAGTTTGAGAGTGTGTTGTATGTTTTCCTGCAGTCTAAACAATTATAGCTGCTACACAGCAGATGAGATGATTTTCACTATTTCTAGAAAAGTAATTTCCAGAATCTGATGACAGGAATGCCAATCAGCCCCTAAAATACAGGCTATAATTTCATTTATGAAGGAAACTGGAAGATAGAAAAACTGATTTATTCAAGACTATTGGGAAATGGTTAGGAATATATGTAACCTAACAAATAACTAGCAAAAACCTCCCAGAGGATATTGCATCAGATGGGTTCTCGCCATTCTTCTAACAATACAAAATTCTTGCAAGCAAATTCAGTAAATGATAAAGTATATGCCAATGGTCTAGAAAACCTGTTGAAGAAGATGAAACAGTTTATTTTCTTTTCAAGGCAATAGTTGGAAAAGTAATGAACTTGAAAATTGTATTGGAATCTGGCATTAAATCAGAAGGTAACATTTAGAATATTCATAGTAGTTGAGGACTATTATTTTACTTTTATTTAATATTAGCCTATTATCACACTAAATTCTTAAGCTTTTCATTAGAGTTTTAACTTCATTTGTGTCACCATTTATTAATAGAAAATAAAGGCAAAAGGAGAAAATAAAATTCTCTCATTTAATAGTAATTTTTAAGTAACCTTGAGGTAGTTATCCTTCAAAAATACTTTTGTAGAAACCAAAGCGAATTGTACAGAGATTTAGTTAACGACTTCAAGCAGCTTATATAAATACCCTTTAGACACAAGTGTAGACTTTAATGTCTATTATCATTAGTACAGACGCCCAAGAGTTCTGTGTTTGTAAGAGTTTTGGTCTCATGCAGATGGCATATTGGGGATTCCTTCTATGCATCTGTAAGCAAAGTAAGAGACAATTTTGTAGTTTTGATCAAAAATACAAATAGAAAAACAAGTCAATTTTTCATGTCATATTGAAATTTCTCTGTGGCACACAGAGAAAAAGCTCTGTACAGTATATGTGATATATGTATCTACAAGGAGCAATTGATATATGAAGAAAAATGTTCCACAATTTCCACAGCTTCACACTGCCGCATGCTTTTCTCTGGCAATTAACAGCAAGAAATGATACCTCAAAAAGTGTCAAGGGGAAACAGAGACTTTGACAAAGCACATGCTATTTTTAAATGAGTTTGACACTATTCAAATAAGCCTTTCTCTTTTCCCATTTTCAATACCATTATATTTTAACACCTTTTTGGTGTACAACTGTGTCCTGTCATCTCCGTAAAACTAAATAACTCTATTACATGGTAAGTACCATAATTTAAAGCTAAAAATATTTACATCAGCAAAAAAAAATAGTTATTACATTTCCTAAACACCAGGAATGTGCCTCAAGAAGGAAATTTAACTCCTACTTTAATGTTATCTAGAGCCAGAAAATCTTTAACTCTTCTCATATTTCAGGAACAAGGTGCTTAACAATCAATGACGTGTCAAAATCAGTGGTTGGCTCTGAGAAATTTCTCACTATGACTGTTCACCATGAATGTCTTCTATACTAATTCTGAGTCTATTTCTTCAATTATTTCTCCAACAACAGCACTATCTAAATGTGGAAATAGCAACTAATATAAGAATTGGAAATACAAGTAAAATTAATTTTCTACTCAGCCCTTACACCACTATAATCACTACATACTACCTAAGAGTCTACTGTATAAGATCAGGATAGTATAATTTAAGGCAAGTAATCATGCAGATCATATGTGCATAGGCCATCATAATTAATCATCTTCAAAATCATAGAGCTGCTCGATCCACTCACTGGTACGCACCTCTGTAACTATAGATAGCCCTCCTGATCTCACTACCTAACAAAAAAAGAGTGACATCTGTATGTATATTCAGGGAGGCTAAATTAGAAAGGAAAAGAGAGATAAAGGCAAGTTAAATGGCAAGACAAGGCAAAACAAGGGACACAAATGACATATGTGGTCCCACTATATGGTTTGGCAGCAGGACTCACTCATGTGAAAATTATATTTTCTGTCACATGCCAAGTAGGAATCACAAGACTTCAGGAAGAGAGGAGCAGGCCAGGGATTGTTATCTACCAGAATAACTTGTTCAGCTTGCAAAAGCATTTGGAGGTCATGAGGCACTAGGGATAATCAACACCTAAGTGAATTCCTTTAGAAGGAAGTATCTAGTGTTAATGCCACACATAGGGCATGCTAACATATAATATATAAAAAAAAAAAATTATAAAAACAAGAGAATGCAAATTATAAAAAAAAACTTATAATACAGTTCCTATTCAAATTGCTTTCGAACTTGCAATCAAATTGTAATATATCTATATTCTAATGTGCCTTCTAATAGCCTTATCTTGATATTTATGGTAATATTGTCCCATCAGCACAAGGGGTCTGAAGCTTGAAGCCCGTATTTCACAGCATGTTTAGTTTAACTGTATAATTTTTAAATTGAGTCCAGCATTTGAAGGTATTTTATAGGGAAGGAAAAGTCTGTAATTTTCCAACCACCATGTGTTCTGAACATCTTTATTCTTCAGTTTATAAAGAACATTTTAGCCCTTCACAAGAATAAGCGGACTAAACCACAAAGTTTTATTGACAATATGTGAGTTCCTTTTTCAGTTGTAATTACAAAACCAAAAATTATGCTAGGCTAGTTTATTCATCATCTGTTTGTTTGTTCTCTTTTTTTAATAAGAGTAATTCCAATTAACATAGTGAAGAACTTAAGAAAGCAATAAATTAGCATGTCTGCTTTTTCCACTGGGCTTTAAAAACACGTGGGGATAATCATGTGCATCAGCAGTAATAAGATAATATTCCATCATCCTTTTGTGGGTGTAAATTAAAGGCTTTTGAAAGGAAAACATATTTTTTTTAATGTTTTCTTTTAATGTTTTAATGTTTTCTTGTTAAATAAATCATGGTTTCACAAATGCCTTCAATATAAACTTCAATTTTTCAAAACCATTAGAAAGCTGTACACTTTGTTCCTGTCATTCTTAGTGATATATGTAGATTACCAAGGAATAAGAATAGAAGTCATAAATGTGAGTTTAAAATTTTTAAAGAATATTCAGAAGATATTTTTTTCCGAGGTGTCACAGAGAGGAAAATTGAAAGAAAGGAAAAATGAAACTATTCATATTGATAAGGATGAACAGGGGCAAGAGGCTACATGTCTGCTGATGAAAAGGCTTGCTAAGTTCTGGCACATCTTCCTGAAGAGAAGGAAAACAAACTGGTTTGTTTTTTTGGTTTTAGTTTTTTGTTTGTTTGTTTGTTTTGGGGGGGTTTGTTGTTGTTGTTTTTTTGGGGGGTGTTTTTTGTTGGTTTTTTGATTGTTTGTTTGTCAGTCAATCAAACCACAGGGGAATAAATCTATTTGAATTTAGATACTTAAAGTCTAATGCAGCAACCTCTATGGGCCAGTCTCATCGCCAAAATATGAAATTTGCTGCCTGTTAAGAGACAGTAAGTGTACTCTTTCATATATGGCAGCTACAGTAGACAACCAGGAATACTACAAAGAACCAAGAAAGGATTACCATGCTAAACTACACATGAATACGGGAAGGGAGGATCTATTTCACTCCTTCACCTAACCATACAAATTTACATAAAAAAAAGAAATGGATAACAAGACAAGTGTAATCATTATTTCTCAGTCAAGACTGATCCTAACATTAGAATGGTTAAAAAATTCTGCAGTAGAGAAAAAAAGTCTTGATATTTTCATTCAGTCTGCTGCTCAGTTTTCAGAAGGATTGAGTCACAGGACAGTCAAGCATAATTTTCCCATTTCTCCATGGAACAGGATAAGAATCTAATTCGCGATATTCCTATGTGTAGCTTTGAAATCTCACAACATGAAAACATTTCCTGATTTTGCAGCCAATGGCTCTGTGGGATCTGTTTTCTAGTTTTTAATTTTTCCATGCATAAATCTTAATCTATTTCAGATGAAATTTTTCCAGCATTCATGAGTTGAGGAATCACATCTTTCATGTGTACCATTGTGGGGAGCACAATAAACAAGGGTTCCTTCCCATGCACACTACCACTAAACTACTAAACCCAGGACTTCAAACAGATTATTTCTTTTCATTAGCTGTAGACTCACTCTGTTTTCTTTTGGGAGTTGCTGGGAACTCCCTCTACACCAATTCTTTAGCATTCTTTATGACTTTTATTCCTCCATTGCACATCGTCTAGTCATAATGAAGGAATGGGGTGTACACACAGGATCCAAGAAGTAAATTGGCATTCTTTTGTTTCTCCAATTTGCTTCTGTACTCTTCCCCCTTTCAGAAGTTAGCAGAGGTTATGTCTTTGACTCCTCTTACCTTTTGTTCCCTTCTGCCAGCTGCTCTGGAGCATTGCAGCCTGACAAAGGGCTTCTCCATCCTATCTATCTGTAATAAAATTGTGAGCTTCTTCTTTCTAGAACACTTTTAAGTGCAGCCTCTACTTTTCAAAGTACCATCCTAGGAAGTAAGAAGCTGTGACTCCTCTATATACGTTTTCTGGGATATAACTGTGGAATCTCAAGAGTTAAAGACACCAATGCACCAGACAGTCCAGTTAATTTGTACCTTCCAAGCACTCGGGTTTTGACATCTATAGACTTGGTATGTCAGTGCTAGAAATCATTAAAAAAGGAGCAAAAGTGTCTTTCCAATTGAGCCCTATAAATAAACACAAGGGGAATATGAGACTACAGAAAATGTGCCTTATGGTAAGATGAAATGTGTATGGTATGAACATTACCTGACAGAGAAGTGACAGCTTTGTGACAGCTTGAACTGTCAGCAAGAAAATTAATTACACTGATAATTTCCAGAAACAAGCAACGTATCTGGAATACATAGACTCTGTAATAGACAGTGCTTCCTCCCTCCCCTCTAGCCTTAAATTCAGATACCTCTGCAACAATCAAATGTATTTTTATCAAACCTTTTAAGCACTTCACCTCTGGATTGACCACAAGTCTGAGAAATTTCCTTCCAGGAGATCTTCTTTCCTTATAGGAGAAGATATAAGTAGCAGAAATTAGGCCCTTAAAATGGGAAGAACATCTTAACCATGACTATTACACTTGTGCTTCTGTAACCTCAAGCTGTGAGTTCAGGTCTCAGAAGATACAGGACAACAGGCTGACTCTTTAGGGAGAGCCCTTTAGGGAACACTCAAGCAGAAATTCAGCAGATAGCAGCATTCCCACTGAGCTGCTAATGAAGTAGTACCCATGCCAGGTGTTTGAGGCTCTCCAAGACAAGACATTGACACTGATGCCTTAGGGTTTTCATGAATTTCTAGATTTTTATACTTCTAGGTAGTTTCTCACATATAGCATAGCTTGGAACCTCTAACCCTGTGTTAGCTGTCTTAAGGGTCAGATAATAGTTGGAACACCATGCCTGGAAAACATGTACCAGAGCTAAGGCAACTAGATACCTTGTTAGTCAAAACAAGAAAGCAAAGCCCGGCAACCTTGGAGAAGCTCCAAAAAGGGAAAGTGGAATGAAGCAAGGGGTCTTAAGACCTCCAACTCAAACTAGGAGAGGCATGCCATGAGGTGGAACCAAGGGAAGTTCTGGGCATGGACATATCTTAGATTGGCTACAACCATTAGATAGGATAATTGAGTAGAGTTATCAAATTAGTATGCTGCCACATAGATGAGGCTTTTCTGCTTTCTATAACTCCTACACTTTATTGACATTTCTCTCTCTCTCACACACACACACACACACACACTCTTTCTGCGGCCCAGCCTGGTGTGTTGCCCGGTGTGCCCACCCCGAAAGGCAGGGGGAAGAGCTCAGAAGAGCTCTGCTTGCAAAAGGGGGGTTTCCCTCTCTTGCTCTCCTGAGGTGGAGGGAGAAGATGTTTCCCTTCCCTTATTCTCCCGGACCAGATCTCGGGAATCTCAAGTCCTGCTTGAAGGAAGACGAGACCAGTAATGGGAACTGGGTACCAGCATGAGTTGCTGGGGTAGCTGAGCTGCAGGGATGCAGCTCAGGGATGCTGCAAAAGGGAGTTTCTCCCTGGTTTATAGTGGGTTGGCAGGTGAAATGACTTGGGCCCAGATGCTGCAAGAGTCATGTTCCCAGCCTGTGGGTGAAAGGGTTTTTTTCACCTGGGAGGGATGGGTTGTTGTCCCTTGTTTGCTTCAGTAAGACATGGCAGAGTGGCTCAGGGGATTGGCTGGGTATGTGTACAGCTGGGAATTAAATGAATGGGATGCCTTTTGGATTAATTTACTCTGCATGTTTTGAAGCGGCGGTGCTTGGAAAAGAGCTTACATGGTATTCCTGAGGCCGTGAGTTCATCCTAGCACCGGTCTTTTCTATCTGTTACTTATCAACATGTGTTGTACTCTTTTATACTTTATGTACTCTTTTATACTCCTTTATATTCTGTACCCTTAAACCCTATAAGTAAAAGAACTCTTCTCTGCTTTACCCACATAAAGCTGTCTTAGAAATTTGTTTTCCCCTTTCCTTAAGGCAACAATAGAATTACTGTCTTATCTGTCTAGCAACAGTTACTCTGACAGTATAGATGTGAAGCCTAGTGTCCTGGTCCAAGGCCAATTTGCATAGTTACTATCATCCCTCAACCTCTTTTGGGTATGCGGTTCTCTCCTTCTTGCTCTGGAAGTGTCACAGTTTATTTAGCTATCAGGGGAAAGATATTCAGTGCTCTTCACTATCTTTTGCAGCTATGCAGTAGGAGCCTGCTAACCACAGAAGGTACTCCTCAGCCCTGGTCTTTGTTCCTGGACAAGCCATATCACATTGAGTTTTTAGTCTCGTATGCATAAAGCTAAACTTTAAAGCAAACACTTTGTCCTAATTGTATGATCTCTTTGACTGAAACAGAAAGGCAGCTCTGTCTCCTTTTTTCAACTTGTTCATTCAATGAGGAGTTAAATTTATACACCAGTAAGTAAATAGTACTGCTGAGCTTCAGTCAATCTGTCTAATATCCTTCAACCTTTTAAGATGACATAAAATTATTTTCCAATTTCAAATGAATGTTTTGATTTAATACCTGTATGCATCTTTGAAGTTGTCAGATTGCGAGAATTATTATATACATTGCTGTTAAAATATGGAAAAGGTCTTGGGATCTATTTGCATGAATTCATTTTGCATATGAGAATATGTCTATATTCTAGCAAACAGAAACTAAAAGATGTTCATAAAGTCTGATTTTACTAATACACATCTTCATCTGAAGTTTGTGATTTCTCTCTAAAATTCAAACTTTGATGCTGTTGTTCTACTGTTCCAAAGCAGTAATTAGGAAATTCACCATAAGTTCAGGTGAGAGCCTTTATGCTCTTCCCACAGGCCTTGTCATTTGTTCCAGCACTGTGCTTTTTCTTATTTTTTTTTCTATATGTTTTCTGTGTCCCCTGGGTGATACTAGTTGAGAATAACATCTCACAGAAAGAAACTTAATGGCCCTTGTCAAGTAGTCTGTTCTACAAACACATGTACTCTCTTAACACAAAGAAATATTCATCCTTCCACTAAAACTGTTGGCTAGTATGCCCCTTAAATATTTACAGACATTCTTTTTCTTGGTTTTCTGAAAAAAAAATATCTTAGGCATTCACATCCATCCATCACTCACTTATCAGTGATGCTGTTATGGGTTTCTCTGATTAGGTTTTTTTTTTTTTTAATAAGAGGAAGATTGGCTTCTGCTGGAAGCCTCTGGAAGTTTCCCTCCATCCTATAGAGCAGAACCAATGTGGGCCAACTCCGAGGAAAACTTCCTGCTTTTGAACAATTAAGTTACGCCCCTGTGTGAAAACATGTTTAAGAAGTTGTTGCACAGTTAGAAATTGGTAGCCATGGGTTGACAACATCACAACGCAGACATCAAGGTCAGTGCAGGAGCAGGGGAGAAGGAGGGGGAGGGACCCCACAGATCAGGGAGAGGACTTAAGACTATTATTCCCTGAATACTTTGGTGATGACCATGGTGATTACAAGTTATCCCTTCGAAGCCCATGGGGTCCGTTGGGGTGCAAAGACCCCCCTGTCAGTGCAGGGGGAGGCATGAAAGAAGCTGTTGCCTCGTGGGAGGCCCCCAAGGTGGAGCAGAGTCTTGCAGAGATTTGCAGCCGAGATCCACGGAGGGAGAGGACCCATGCTAAATAGGTACAGCCAGCTATGAGAGACTGTACCCCATGGAATGACCCACGAGAGAGCAGAGGATCTCTCTCGTGGCGGGGGACCCCACAGAACACAGGGGAAGGACTCAGAGTTGTGATTCCCCTGTGACCGTGGTGATGACTGTGGTGAAGCGAGCTGTCCCCTTTGCAGCCCACAGGAAAGCCCCCTGTGACAGAACTGCTGCTTAAGTTTTGGACTCACATCTGCGAATGGTTGACCCAGCAACAATTGTCTGTAAACCTCCCATTCCCCTGTCCCCCACACCATCAGGGGAAGGAGGGGGCATGGACAGACCAGGGGATGGTGGTGGACAAGTGTTTCTAACCTGGTTTTATTTCTTATTTTTAGTTTTTAGTTTGTTAGTAAAAAATTTAAGCATTATTCTAAGTTCTGCTTTGCCTGCAGTACTAATCAAAGCTCCTCTTTCGGTTGTTATCTCTAGCCATAAATTTCTAGCTGATTTTTTTTTTTTTCTCTTCCCTCTGCAAGTCAAAAGGGAAGGCCTTGAGGAGTTTTGCTGGACACCAGGCGTTTATCCAGGGTCAAACCACCACAGATGCCCACTCTATTTAATTTGTTGATCCAAGTCAACTGAACTTAGCAACTGGAAAAGCCATTTCAAATATAAATAGAATTCTGAGCCTATGAACATTAGTCAGAGAGTAAAGCTGCCCTAATTGCAGGGGTAGATGAAGTTACCATTTTCCTCTTCTGTTAGAGAGAATAGGGAATGCAATTTATGCACCCCAAAATGTAGAACCCCACCTTCAGCTTCTATGGGTCCAGCAGCTGGAGGGAGACTGGGTTCAGCAAGCCCAGTAACCAACTAATATTCTGGGTCATCAGGCAAATCAAAAAGCTTTTTTCATCATTCAGAAAATGCTGTGGGTTTTTTTTGGTTTTTTCCCATGTCATTTAGAATCCTGACAAGTGTTACTTTTTGTGCCATTTATTAATGAAAATCTGTGGAACGAAGATTTATTGTTTTACATATTTATTAGTATTTCGAATATCAACTATATAATATCATACAGATCATATCCATAGAATACAAAGAACATGTGTGGGAGCAGACAGAGCTCAGGTTATAGTGTATGCCAGGAATAGCATGTTCCCAAAGGTCAGGTGTAGGTGCAGCCACCCAATTTAATAGAAAAATAAGACCTGTAGGCATATAGATAGAAACTTTGATGTGCTGCCTGGTGTCATGAGCATAGAACAGTTCTTGACATCTTTTTATAAATATTAAGGATATTGAGATTACATTAGTTTTGGAATACTTTAATTTAGCAATAAATTGTATTATTCTTGTAATTTTAACAGGTTTTTGCTGTAAATATTTTAATTTTAATAATGGAGAAAATATTTGCTTAATGCATCATTTGTTTTTTCTCTATAACAAATATTAAAAATAAAATTCAGTCTCAGAGTGGAATTTTGTTAACACTGAACATATGGATATAAAAAATACTCTTTTTCTCAACAATGTTAAAGAAATACATTATTAACTGGTTAGAAGGGAAAATACTGCAGTGCAGTAACTTTCAGCAATATTCATGCTCTTCAGCTTCTTTGTTGTTTTGACATATTCATATGTGCATGTAAATAAGGATCAAATCATCAGGGGTGAAACTCAAGATAGTTTTATTGAAAATAATCTGTATTGTCTCTGAGGCTCAGCCAATTTGTGTACCTAAGAAGAAATATAATTAAATATTACTGAGAAATTTCCATTCCACAATGTAAACCAAGCTTTCGTTCCATGTAAAAACAGTGACAAAGGAGGACCTTTCCTGAAATTATCTTATGGTCTCCTTTAAAGTATAGTTCTATAAACCAAAGAGCCCAGAATAAATGCCTGAAAGAGGCTGGATCTGAATTAACATCCTTGATTTGAGGCATAAGCTTGGAGATACGTGTATGTGGTGGGTTGACCTTGGCAGGATGCCGGGTGCCCACCAAGCCGCTCTTGAAAATAAGATGGAAAATAGCTTATAGGTTAAGGCAGGTTACTAAAGCAAAAGCAAAAGTTTGCGTATGCACAAGCAAAGAGAAAAAAAAAAAATAGGTTTATTTGCTGCTTCCCATCAGCAAGTGATGTTTGGCTAATTCCCAGGAAGCAGGGTTCGGCATGTGTAGCAGTTGCTCCAGAAGACAAATATTGCAAAAAAAGAACGGGCCCCCCTTTCTTCTGTTTTTCTTAGCTTTTATATCTGAGCTGACATCATATGGTCTGGAATATTTGGCTACTTTGAGTCAGCTGGTCTGACTGTGTCCACTCCCAGGGTCCTGCCCACCCTTGATGTGAGTGGGATATTGTTGAGGCAGTGCGGATGCTGTATAAACACTTCTCAGCAGTGGCCAAAACATTAATGTGTTATCAACACCCTTCTAGCTACCAGCACAAAACACAGCACTGTGAGGTCTGCTATGGGGAAATGAACTCCATCTCAGCCAGAGCCAATACACTTGGGACATTAGTCTCCCAGTTCCACAAACTAGGGACTGAACTGTAAGAAAGAAACTCTAATGAGTTCTATATTTCTTCCTTCCTTCTGACAAAGCAAGTTACATTCTGCTCTGCTGTGTCTTTGTATTTTGCTCACCATCTTCACTGTTTTTACTCCTAAACAGAACCACACAGTGCTTAACAACATCCAGGACCAAGGTGATCTTGGCCCTATGCACAGGGAACCATACACTAAGACTTTAATGGCCCACAGAGGTTATCTCTCTCATCAATACTAACAGGGTAAGCATTAGTAAGCCCCCGTGACTCCTCCTCTTATGTAAAGGGTGGAGAAGGAATGTTGATATATCTTTTATATATACATATGCCACTTAAACAAGGACAGCATGCAGGAAATCTTAACAGCCAAAAGCAGGACCAGTACCCACATCTGGAATTCATAGTCATACCAGTCATTCCTCTTATAGGAATAATAGTAGGTGCTCACCCATTTTTTTAAAGCAAACTGAAACACACGTGTAAATAACTAAACCCATAGTAAATCACTTAATTCACAAAACACTAAACAAACAAAATATTTAAACCAAAACAAAACCACCGGAGAAATTCATAAAAGTAACTATCCCAAATTATTTGGCAAGCTGATTCAAAGCACTGTGGTACACAGCCTGCATGTCACAGCCTTATGACTTATTTTTATGTGGTCTAAGAAAAAAAGTGGTGCAGGATTCAAACTGCAGAGCTGTTATTAACAGGATTTTATCTCACCAAGTGGTCTCAGAATTGAAAATCTATCTTCTAAAACATAAAGTGAAATTTGATCAAATGCCAAATCGACTTTAAAATTGCTTTTATGACTGATGAAAGCATTACTCAATTTGGGTTGCTCTGTTTATATTTAGCTTCAGTTCCATCTCTGCACTCAAATTCTGTGCTGCTGTTTGAAAATAATTGTCCATTTAAATTAAAGGAGCACACACTTGTCTTTGCATTGTATACTGATAAAGCACTGATTTCTGGCTTTAGGCTGAAATGTTTACTAAGACACAAGATAAATTTAATCCTATTTTATATTTTGATGTTAGCTATGTTGCAACCATAGCAGGATTTTCTTGGGTTTCTATTTAACTTTGCTAATGATGATAAATAATAGATTCTGTGGAAAAGCATTTCACTACATATGTTAAAAAAATAAGGTTATATAATGAAAGAACAAGAAAGGACGAGAGTGAGGCAGCAACGAAGGACAGAAGGAAGGAAGAAGAAAAATAAGAAGGAAAAGGAGAGTTTTTCCCACAACTTCTTCAGCTCCCACTGAAGTTAGTGACATTGATATAGTACAAGGAAAATTTTGACAATATTACGTCCCTGTGAAAATGTCTTTCAAAGAAAATAGTTCCAGGATCATCCCAACTAGTATTAGCAAACTTTCAGACAGAGATATTCTAAGTTATAAAAAAAAATCCCAAGAAATTTGATTTGCACAAGACTGGTTTGAACTGTTATGGTAATAGTTCCTTGCATTGATGCTATGAAGCAACATTTTATATATTGATAGTGAGGTTCATGGTAATTGTAATTTACTCTTGAAATCTCAGCATTTTCTGAAAATCTTTCTGAAAGCAGGCATGCCAGATGGAGAAAAGAAAGTCATGTGCAAACATTGCATTCTGAACTTGTAAAGTGAAGTCTATGCAGCAATAAAATTAATTTAACAGTGCTCCTCCCAGAAGATTAAAGAAAAGCCTCAGTCTGTATCCCAAGCTATTATTTTCTTCCTAATACTTGAGACAAATGAGTGAAATTCAAGGTATTCTCAGGCAAAGCAATAAGACAATTAGAAAACATTTGGAAATAACTACACAGGTACCAAAAGACACAATTCCTGTCAGTTAAATCTGATTTGTGGAATGCTAAAAATTAAAAAAAAAAAAAAAAAAAAAAAAAAAAAAAACAACTTCTCAACAACAAAAACCCCTTTTCTTAGGCAAATAAAAGACAGGGATTTGCACACATCCTGAAGCAAGACTAAATTATGGAATCTGAAACACTGTCTAAGCTCCTCTCTCTCGCAATTTCTCCCCAGAGTTTTTCACACTTTCTTAGATATGCTATCATGGAGGTTCCACCAGCCTTTCTGTTGCACTCAGCTTTGGCTACCAGCAGGTCCATTTTGGAGCCAGGTGGAACTGGCTTGGTATAGCATTGGGGCATCTCTCTCCTGCCTCACAGTCCAGCTGCTTCCTAGTAAAATCTTCCCACATAGAACCAAGAGTAATATCTATCATTCAGTTTGAAATAACATTTTATGAAGACCATGTACCAAAGGATCCTTGACAATGTCCTGTACCAAGAAATCAAACATTTCACAGACAGACTTCTAGAAATAGTAAGATAACCTCATTTTCTCATGAGCAACCTACATAGAGTAGGAGGAGAGACAACTGTTCCGTTGCATCTGCAAAGTCCCTCAAGACTGAGAAGACATCAAAGAACATCAATAAAGAGAAACATTTGTTCAGTCTGGTAGTTCTGCTTTCCTTTCTTCTTGGAGGCAAAAGTGGCTAAATATATTTCTTCCCTTTACATGACTCTAGCAAGGTTACTCAAGATGCGAAAGGCTCTACAGTTTACATGATAACATCTTCATTTTTTTTTTGTTTCAAAATTCAGGAAACAAAATATGTATCAGTTCTTCTCACTGAAGTTTACTGAGTACTGCTAAATGATATTGGCTGGAAGATGACAGCAACTATGAAAGTGCTACGATTTTTGGTCTATTACAATGAATGACCGTATAAAGCAGAATGATTCATATAGCTGAAGTCTTATGGAGAGTTAACTTTGCTACCTGTTGGGGCAGTTATACAGTGGGCTGCTTACACAACTTTCATTCTAGCTAATTGTAACAACAGCCCTCAAGAAGATATCATACACATCTATTTTTACAGATTTGAAGGATGATTATGAAAAATAAGTTAGAAATAGAACAATGTATGATCATGTGGAGTGTTAAAACAACAGGATGTTTGCTAAGATGGCTTAAATCCAGCAACAATAGTTTTAAGTTATTCTTAACACTATATGGTGCTATTTACATATGTTTAAATACATATGTACATTATATTAAACATTAAGAAAGCAATACAGATTAAGATAAGGCAGAAACTACTATATTAAAACACCTGTTCAGTGTATTATATTAGTCTCATTAAGTCATTTATAAGTCCATGAAATTCTCCGGCTTTTTCCAGCACTTGAAAATCTGTCTTATCAGAAAACCAGGCCCCTGATTTCACTCCTTTAAAGCAAATATGAAAATGACCATGGACTTCCAGAGCCTTTATATAAATACTGGTTTGAAGTTCCAGAAGTTCAACTCTGTTTTGAATGACACCAACATTAGTTTTAATAAATTTTATCTCAGAGGCTATTACTGGATTAGTCTTGAAGAACAGGAATCTTTATGATCTCTTACAGCTGAGAACTCAGTGTTGTTAATTACACTCAGAATTAATATTTTCAAAACTCAGATTCTGTTTTGCTCTTTTGATGGAAGCTTGATGAGTGATAGTGAGTAGGCTGAGAAGCCTTTTTAGTACTACTCATCCACAGTTCTTGCCTAAATATCGTTGCCTAAATATGATGTATTTTTATTATTCCATTAATGTATCTGGAGCAGAGGAGGGAGTCATGCTTACAAAAACATTGAGGTCTCCTTGAATGAAAGTCCATTGTGTTTTAAAATAGGTATTAATATTTCATATCTGAAGGTAGTCCTGGTGGTGAAAATAGATATAATAATGATCCACAATACTATTTGCAATGTCAGTTCTATTTTTCAGTGATGCGGGAAGTGGAGGGAGAGGAAGAAAGAAGACCTGTGTAACTGCATAATTTTACCTTTGTCATGCAATGCAGTAATAGTGCATGAAGCAAGATTGCCATTGCTTCTCTAATATAATTTACCCTACCTTTCACTTTCACTTCCAGAAGATCAATCTTAATAAGTTACATAAAGTATTACAAGTGCAAGGCTTTTTTGAACAAGTAGAAAGGACAATGATTGTCTCAGAGAATTGACTTCCTACTGTGTTTATTTACACTAAGTTGAAACAAAATTGATTGAAAGAAATAAAAGCTGAGATAATAGAAGGGATCAGAAACTTGAATACCAAGCAAAAAAACCCCAAATACCAAAAAAACCAAAAAAAAACGAAAACCACAACCCCCAACTTTGCTAGTCATAAAGTTATGTGGTGAGATAAAATAAAAGTAAAAAAGAAAGAAGAAATCTCTATGAAAAGAATAATTATGGTATTATGCCTAGTGACCCCAAATGAGACAAACTGACTTGTATCTCAGATGTTGTTCTAATAAGAAAGGAGGTACTGCAGAAACAGTGTCCTCTATTGTAGCTTCTGCTTACAGTCAGTTTTCTTCAACACCATGTCGACAAATTACATCTCCCACAGCACCTGGGTTCTTTGCAGCGTTATATGTAACTATTTTCACGAGGCAATCTCACTGTTTTGGAGGTAGGAAATAAAGTTTAAAAAAGCGCTGCTGATTGTAACATCAAAAAGTTGGAGCAACTGTGCCATTGGGAGGGGCTGTTCTCATAATTTAGGCTCAGGGTAACCAGTAGGGAAATATACTTTGCAATAGTTACCCAAGTATCTTCTACACAGAGTGAAGAGGGTGATGTGGAGGAAGAAAGACCAAGCACCTAGAAGACGATGACATCGGGTTGTACAGTAAAGCTCAGCTCTTTCTATTATCTATCTTTCTAATGCCCACATGGATGTCTTGTGCTGCATTTTGGATTGATAGTGAAAATAGATCAAAGGCACACCTTTGTTTTCAAGCCAGAGAGGAATTTTTGTAAAGTGCTTAGCTCTCTTGAAACAATAATCCGAGAAGATACCTGAATTTCTCACAATGCATATTTCTGAGGGTATTTTGTAT
The DNA here is from genome assembly GCA_035047845.1 of Dendrocincla fuliginosa. NCBI lineage: Eukaryota > Metazoa > Chordata > Aves > Passeriformes > Dendrocolaptidae > Dendrocincla > Dendrocincla fuliginosa. Next base: position 74,539,889 of record JAWWMO010000083.1, on the reverse strand, counting down.
TGGCAGCTTTTGGGAGTGAGGTAGAGTCCCTTCTGTTGGAGGCAGAAAGAGAAAATAATGTTTGTGTGAGGTACATTTTACTCAAAAATCAAATTACATAAATTATATATCTCAAGAAAGCTAGAAAAGCAAACTATCTCTCTGCAATTCTTCACCTCTTTCTTTATGAACTGCCATTATGCTAAGAAGACATACCACGCAGTAAGCCACAAAACAATAACAGTTTCATTTCCTTCTTCCAAATTCTTCCCTCTTCGGCAATGGAAGTTATTTCTGAACAACAAATCATTTTGTGATCTTAATAACATATGCTTCTATGCCAACATGATATTATGAAAATTACTTTCAGTTTCAGTAGGAAAAAATCCATCTCTGAAATCCATAGGTTTTTAACCTTAAAAGGAGAAACAAAGTACCCACTGCTGAGTTATTGCAAATCAAATACATAGCAACTAATTAATTAGAAATCTATATTCATTAAAGTACAAAACTAGTGTCTCTCTGTGCTATAAAACCACCCCAATCAAATTCACTTAGTTTTCACTATATAAGAGCAGTAACATGGGTTAAAAACTCTATTATGGGTGAAGTTTGCATTCCAAATTGATAGTCCCCCCTTTAATACACTAGTCATAGAGAAGCATGAAAGAAGGAAAATTACTAATATTTTTGTTTTAGGGAGAAGGCAAAGACTAAGGTCTAACTACTAAGGCCATTCCATTTTCAGTGGAGACGAGATATTCATTATGCATATCATTCAGAGCATAAAGGTTATGATTTTGTCAGCAGAAACCCATGTTCCCAGAAAAGCTTAAGAGCACAAGTTAGAAGCTTGAAGTTGACCCTATGAGTACATATTCACTTCCCTCCACACTCTTCAGTCTCGTTCAGTTTCCAAGGAAGAAGCAACTAAAAAGTTAAAACAATTATCTGTAATGAGAGCATTTCAGTGATACCTGATGCTGTATACTTCTGACTATTCATCAAAATGTGTCCTGAAATATCTAGAATATCCATCAAAAGGTATACCAGGTATATGTCTTTAAAGGCTGCAGCACTGTCATGCAGTGCAAAAGCTGCTGTGCTACACGGTGCCAGTCAAATAGAAATCCTTTGTTAATGTTAACATCATCTGACTATGGAATTATTTCAGGTAATTCAGGCATGTTTTGAACTAAAAAGCTTTAAAATAATCAGCCAAGCTACAGATCTGTTCCCATCTAAGATTCCCATAGCTCAGTCGCACATCAGAGTTTCAGACTTAATTAGAGCAGCACTAACAGGCTCAGAAAATAACTGCCCTGGTCATTCACACATTAGCTCAGTAAACACCCAGGCCTCAGAAATCAAAGGCAATGGTTCAGTCCCTTTAAAGCCCAAAACAAAGTCAAGTTGTAATAGCCCACATTGTGTTTCTGTTTAAAATAGTATTGATTTTGCCTCCAGAGACAAAATTAATGTTGAAAAAATTAATCATAATTTTTAGGAAAGAAAATAGTCCAGTCTGAATCTCATCCTCATTTTCAGCACTCAAGCTGAAAATTCATGGAGTGATATTTTCCTTTAATGTATTTTCACAACTTTATTTGGTTTGTGTTGCAAGATTTTGCTAGCCAGGGGCAGGGGCTGCAGGGGTTGTGTCTGTGAGAAGTTGCTAGAAGCTTCCTGCCTGTCCAACAGGCAGGGCCAGTGCCAGCCAGCTCTATGACACACCCACCACTGGTCAAAGCTGAGCCCATCAGCCACAGTGATAGTGCCTCTGGGATATATTTAAGTAGAGAAAAAAGCAGCTGCATGCCTTCAGAATGACCTCAACAGGCTGGAGAGAAGGGCAGAGAGGAACCATCTGAAAGTCAACAAGGGCAAATACAGGGTTCTGCACTTGGGGAAGAACAACCCCATACACCAGGACAGGCTGGGGGCTGACCTGCTGGAAAGGAGCTCTGCAGAGAAGGACCTGGGGGTCCTGGTAGACAGCAAGCTGTTGGTGAGTCAGCATGTCCATGAGTGTGCCTTTGTGCCCAAGAAGGCCAATGGTGTTCTGGGGTGCATTAGGAAGAATATTGCCAGCAGTGCAAAGAAGGTGACTCTGTCCCTCCATTCAGCTCCTTTGAGGCTACATGTGGAGTGCTATGTCCAGTTCTGGGCTCTTCGGTACAAGTCAAACATGGAGCTCTTGGAGCAGGATAGACTGGGAGAATTGGACCTGTCCAGCTTCTAGAAGAGATGACTGAGAGGGAACCTCATCGATGTCTACAAGCATCTAATAGGAGGGTGTCAAGAGGATGAATCCAGGCTCTTCTCAGTGATGCCTAGCAAGAGGACAAGAGGCAACAGGACAAAACTGGTGCACAGGAAGTTCCACTTGAATATGAAGAGCTTCTTTATTGTGCAAGTGACCAAGCACTGGAACAAATTGCCCAGAGGGATTTTGGCATCTCCCTAACTGGAGATATTCAAGAACTATCTATAAATAATCCTGTAAAATGTGTTCTAGGATGACCCTCCTTGGTGAGGGGGGTTGGACCAGGTGATCCACTGTGGTGACTTCCAACCTTACTCATTCTGTAATTGTGTGATTCTGTGAACAGCAGCCAGAGAGGTGAATGAAAATATGCCAGAGAACAGTCTTGCAGACCCCCAGGTCAGTGAAGAAGAAGAGGAGATGCTCCAAGTGCCAAAGCAGAGATTCCCCCTCAGCCCATGGAGGTCCACAAAAAAGCAGAGATCTAGCTGCAGTCCCTGGAGGACCCGAGACAAGAGCAGGTGGATGGACAAAGGAGGCTGTGACTCTATGAGAGGGTGCTGGAGTAGACCTCTGTCAGGATCTGTGGACCCATGGAGAGAGTGTTTAGTGTTGTGGTTCACCTAATACATACAGTCTTAATTTTAACTTATTTCTGCTTGGGTTTGTAACTAGCCATGCTAATCCACAGACAGTCATTTCTTTGCCAAACCACTCTTCCTTTATCTTAAATTCTAGGCATCAGTACTCTGGGAATGATATAAGAATTCACCTTTAATGAAGTCTCAAATATTTTTTTCCTGATGAGAAGCCAAAAAGGTCAATCATGATGGAATTTTTAGTATGATGTCAGCATCTCAGACCAAGTCATACATGTATTTAAGTCAGAATTCAATGGTAAAAGAACCTGTCCCATGTCTCACTTGCAAAAGGGGCTTAGGTACTCTGATATCCTGAGTCGTCACAAGGGAGAATCTTATACAAAGTTCTCAGGAGGTCAAGTAACTTTTTTGCAAATTTTACTTGCAAAATTTAGAGCATTTTTAAGGTAGAATAAGGTACTTGGCAATTTTTAATGCAACATTCAGTTAAAATAAAACACTCTACAAAACTCTGACTTAGCAAACTCTAACCCATTCAATTTTAAATTACTCAGATTTCAAGATGAGAAAGTTAGGAGAAGAAAGCAAGAGAGAGAAAGAAAAGGGACAGAGAAAGTTGAATAGTCACTGCCTGGATCCAGCAGAGTCTCAACTGCTATAAAATCCCAAATAGTGGGCTGCAGCCATGTTTGTTGTTTACCTGTGCTACTGCTTTTCTCTGCTCTGGTATCCAGGGCTATCCCCACCTTCCCCACCAAGGTGGGGCTTTCGGTGTGCCAATGACTTGGTAGCTATTCTGGTGTTGGACTAGAGGCTCTAGGGGCGGAGTCTGGAGCAGAACTTGCCCTGCCATTCCCATTCCACACACACACACTTCAGCTGTTTTGAGCCATTAATCGTTTTCTACAGTATCTCACAGAGACTCACTTTGGTATAGAGTTGTTGCATTTCAGAAGTCCACAATAATGTCTGAGATACTGTAGATTTTTCCGGGAGGTAGAACTGACATCGGTGCAAAACCACACTTTTCCTTGGAGTTTTTCAGTACTAATTTTTCTGGTTTATTTTGCTGCGCCTGGCTTGAAAGTGCTCAAGGCCAGGTTGGATCGGACTTTAATCAAACTGCTCTAGCAGAAGGTGTCCCTGCTCATGATAGGAGTGTTGGAACTAGATGATCGTTATGGTCCCTTCCAACCCAAAACATTCTATGACTCTGATTTTCAGTGCTTGAATTTATGCCACTTTGAAACACTAAAGTCATATACCTTTTAAGAGTGTCATTTATAGCACACAAACAAGTTATTTATAACCCAGCTGTTGACAGCTGACAATTTGATAATTTTGAAGTCTAAAAGGTCTTTTAGGCAAACATACCCATCTTTCACACATTTCAGTCATAGTTAGATTCATAAAGAAACAGAATTGCAACAATACAAAAAACATTACTTAGAAAACATAACAAAGAACTACTGATCTGGTTTGAGAGGGTTTCTAGCCTTTTTTGCTGGATAGGCTGTAATGCCATGCACAACATAAAGAAAATAAAAGCATATTAACAAAATATACTTGTCTCAAAAAAGGTTGGAGTTTAATCACACACATGATTGTAGACTGAAAAATACTACAATGAATTTTCTCTCTTGTATTACATATCAGTGAAGATGAGAAGTTGGCAGCCCAGAACTGTCGTTTTTTGAAAGTTGCCTCTCTTTGAGGGAGCTTTCTCATTGTTGCTGGGAAACGAAAGATGGTGAGTGGTAAAAAAAAAAAAAAGTTAGAAATACCTTTAAAATAAATGGTGCAGTTATTTTAAATCCAGTACAAGTGTCTTATTTAAAATTATTCTGGGCTGTCGTGGATATCTCTATTATACTTTTAAACATAAAGACATATAAAACCAGTTTGTAAATAATCTGACAATATGTGTGTCTGTTTAGATCATCACTCTGGTTTTAGAAACACAAACATATTTTATTACTCAAGAACGTTTCCAACTTTTTTCCTGACAGCTGTAGTTGTGTTTCCTTTCTTCACAGAAACATAAAAATACCACACCTATGATATGCTACATGAAGCAAAAAAAAACCCCTCACTCTTTAAGATCAGAGCTTAAAATCTATTATTAAGAAAACTCACAAACCCACAAAAAAACCCAAATCAAAACAAAAAAAATCACCCAATTTTGTGGCAACTGAAGATGAAGCATCAAAGGAACATGTTTTCAACACATACAAAGAGGATGTAAAGAGGTAAGGCAGCTGCCACTGCATTGAAACTGAATCCAGACCTCTATAGTCAGATATTTTTCATTACAAGCTGCATTTCCGAAGAGTTATTTTGCAGGAATTTAAGCATAAATATTCTTTTAACTTAAATTTTGGAAACTGAACAGCTAAAAGAGGAAAACTTTCAAATATTGATTTTGTCACTGCAATAGAGAATTTAATGGGAAAATGATCTAGTTTGAGGGAAGGTTCTCTTGTTTCTCTCAGTTATGGCAATCATTTTGTCATGGCAAGCCCTTGTTCACTGATTTGTCTATTGTTTTACTGTAAACCAAGAGCAAATGACTGAATATACATGAGAAAGCTATTCTTCTCCAGTAAATTTGAATTATAACTGCTATAATTTTAAACAAAGAAACCATATGCTGAATTTTTTCCCATAGGTATGACAGTATTTTCTACTAAGGCATCATACACATATTCTAACAAAATTATGGGAAGAATGAGATTTATTAGCACAATTTGATACTCAGTAAATGATTAGAATATACCAGTGTGTGTAGGCTTTTATATTGAAATCTATTGTCCGATTTTGTCTTTTAAAATTTAAACAAACTACCGATAGTGCTATGTTGTACAGTATTCATGGGTTCAAATGCACTGTTATGCTTTGTGTAGTTTAAAAGTGTAACACTAGAGAAACCCATTGGATTGAGTATTAATACATCATTGATTACAGTGTTCTGGAGGTCACATTTATTAGACACCACTCAACATAGCTTAATGAATGTTAAAGATGATTGAAAACCTATATACGTTGCAGAAGTAAATGCCATCTTTAAGAATTGTTCTTAAGCACACTAAACATCTCTCATCAGGGTAAGGAGTATGCTTCAATTTTTTTTTTCCCACACACTGAAATATAAATGGCATTACAAAATATTTTGCTTGTTTGTTTGATTTGATCTATGCAAACACTATCATGTTTCTTCCAAGTAAATCTAAACACTTGTATGGCTTTCTCATTTCAGTTAGAGATTGACAAATGTTTTAAATAATTATTTTCTAATCGTAACATTTTGCAAGAATTCTCTTGAAAATGTAATTTTCCCTTTTTTCATCAAACTCTGTGTTCAAAACATCTGGAATGGTTGTGAACGGTTAATTTTAAAGTTTTGGTAAGCATCCAATTTCAAATACATTAAAAAATCTAATACCTATTTCATATAGTAAAAAAATCAGTAATGTGATGATTTCAAGTAGGTCAGTCATGACTAACCACTATAACTTAAATAGCTACTATAAGTACTTAAGCAACATTTCAGTTAACTCTAGTACACTGAAATCTTCCATAGAATTGGAAACAATGTGTTAAATAAACAGAACCAATTGTCCTTGTTCCAGCCAAGGTGAATTTTTGCAGTAACCAGGAAGGCATATGATCCAGAGGTTATTCTATACCACTTCATGCCATTTCCCAGAAAACGAGGTGTCCCTTTCAGGTCACAGAGTATGGTACAGGGAGCAGTTTGGCATTGTTGGAGTTTCCATGTGAATTATTCCCTCTTTCTTTTCATTAGTATTCTTGCTGTACTCTTTGTTTTCTTATTTCATTGCTGCTTCCAGTAACTTGTTCTTATCTCAGCCTTCAATTCTCCTCTCCCATTGCAGGGGGGATGGAGAGAGAGAAGGGGAAATGAGTGAGTGGTGCATAATTTGGAATGTTTGAGTGGGAACATGAAATTTGGGAATACCATTTCTGTACCACAACAGTTATAAAATAAATAAAATTCTTCACATTACATGTTTTTTTTGGAGAGAGAGGAAGAGATGGGAGGGGTGCTGAAGACTTCTGCTGGTATGAGAATGCACTTGCTTTTCCAGATGACTGAGGGAGGCAATTTTCTGTCCTACAATCAGACAGTAACCCTCATTAAGTGTTAACACAGCTGTTGATCTTCTAAGACAACACGAATTAAAGGAATTTAAAAGTAATGCAAATTGTCTACTAAATTATTAAGATTAATATTTAGATTTTGTTTAATGATTAAATGGTAGCAAACTGTAGGAAAACCAGGTTTCAATAAAAGACTAAACAATGTAAACTGGATGAGGAAGGAAACCAACTCAACACACCACTTGGAAAAATTCAAACATTGTATTGCTTATTTCTGCAACACACTAAAGTTAATTGGTAGAAAGAGTTCTGATTTTAACACATTTGTAAACATAGAAAGTTACAAGCAGTAAGGTTAACATCAGCATAGCGCACCATAATGGCATTTCATAGAACACAGAGCTACTTGAAAAACTGATGACCAAAGGCATTTCATATATTTATAAGGCTTTTTTTTTTGTTTTGTATTTTTTTTAATACATAAATTTTATAAAGATACCTGCCATCTATTGCAAGAGAAATGAAACTAAATTGTCACCAACTCTCGAAGTTCCTTCTACAGTTTTCTAATTCATAACCAAATGCCCATAGTAGTCAAACAGGTATGCTCAGAACCATGCCTCAACAATTATTAGATCTGAGCTACTCCAGGTCTGGGGTGAAGGTCTATCCCAGGAATTTTTTTCAGAAATCATTGTACTGCTTGTCTGCTTCTAAATAAGAGAATCATTTATCTTGTAAACCCCATGTACTATGCCAACAGCATCATGATGTCATGTTTCCACCAATTTGGAAGATAAACATAAACTACATTAATTGCAATCAACCTGGAAGTTTGACTAAACATTTTGGTAATGGAATCAGTATCCCAGATGAAGTGCATTTACACCAATGCATGCATAACAAACAGAATGAGATGCAAGCCATTACACAACATGAAAGCTATGACATAGTCATCATGGAAACATGGTGGGATGACTCACATGACTGGAGTGCTGCAATGGATGTCTGCAAGCACTTCAGAAGGGACAATCAGCTAAGGAGAGGCAGTGAGTTGACTGTACATTAAGAATATACATATTCCGTATACTGTTTTGACAGTAATAGAGCTCAAGGACAGTGATGATAATGTTGAATGCCTATGGACATAATTAGTGACCTGCTGTACCACTTAGACACTCCCAGTTTTATGGGATTGGATCAGATTCACTTGAGTGTATTGAGAGAGCTGGCAGAAGAACTCACCAAGCCATTCTCCATCATTTTTCATAGTCCATAGGGGTCAATCTCCTTTTGCAGGCAACTAGTAACAGGACAAGGGGACATAGCCTGCACCATGGAAGGTTCAGGTTGGATGCCAGGAAGAATTTTTTTTAACTGAAAACGTTGTTAAGCATTGGAAGAGGCTGCCTAGGGAGGTGGTGGAGTCACCATCTCTGGAAGTGTTCAAAAAATTACTGGACTTGGCACTTAGTATTATGTGGTTTAGTGTCGTGGTTTAGTGGGCATGGTGGTGTTTGGGCAAAGGTTGGACTTTATGATCTTGGAGGTTTATTTCAACCGTAATTATTTCATGATTCTATCATATGATTGTGTATTAAAGAAGTAACTTATGGCCTAAAAACATTTAATGCCAAATCAAACATCATTAGTTGCTTTAGTTATAGGTCCTTCCTTTATGTGTTTTGACAGCATGAAGGGGAAGACAGAGAAATAAAGGTAAGAGGGCATAAACACAAATCACAGTTTTACTTTGCTTATATAGCTGCTTTTCTGCTTTCAGGGAAAGTGAGGAAAAGGAGAACAATTTATGACAGGGTAAGCAGGTGTCATTACTCTAGACTTAGAACATTGTAAATCCCAGAAATTGGTGTATTTGATCATCAAAAATGCCCAAACAGTCCTGGAAATTCTTGCACAATCTTAATTATCAAAATATACCTCTGTATAACTTCTATAATTCTGGTGTTAAAATGTTCTGGTTTGGATTCCAAAAAATAAGGCAAATACCACTAACCTACAAATTACAATGAAAATATAGATTATAATAATTATTCACTTTATAACTTAGACAGATTAAATAGTTCCTCACCTTACATGACATTTAATTTGATTAGCATTATATATATAAGTGCAGTAATTTCATGATAAAGAGAAAATATTCTACTTCAATATCACGGTGAAAACTATTTCTGTCCTCAGTATGACTTTTGACTTAAAATTACATTTTAGTAATGTCAGGTCATCTATATTACTCTACTCCCTGATTTTTTTTATTTTTTCATGTATTCAGACATGATCCAGGATCTGTATAATTGCATGATTCACTATACTCAAGGTAATTTTTTTTTTTTTATTATTACTGGTCTTTGACCAAAATAAAGAAAATGCAACGTGGACATGTACTTTTTAAAAGAAAGAAGGGGAAAGCCTTTATCCTATTATAAAATTATTTTCAATTATCTAAGAAAATTTAGAAAAAACAATTCTCATCATTTATAACATGCAAATTATAATGAGTTGAATATAACAACAGAAAAAATAATCCACACTCTGGTTACATCAGCATTAAAAAAAGAAAGATTTGTCTCAGCTAAATTTAATAAAGCTATCTCGCATCCTGCTGACAATTCAGACAAAGGATTATTAGATATTGCATAGTTTCCTGAGGGTTTATGCAGGACGTTGGACAGATTTTGCATATTACTTGGAAACCCCTACTGCAAAGAACTATTCTTAAAATTCCTTCCTGCAGTTAGCTTAACATTAAATCCCACATATTCTACAAGTTTTAGTTACACTTTTGGATTTCATTGTATTCATATCTAAAGTATAATTATTTCAGAAATTTATAGTATTTCCCGGAAGACCTTTCATGGAGCTATCTGATTCCATATATTCCATATATTTCATCACATAACTGTTCTTAGCCTGAGAATTTACCTTGGCTTAATAACCTTGTGGACTACTGTTGACCTGTGAAAATAAGCTCCAATCAGGTATCCTCCTGCCCTTGGGTGACACACACCAGACTTAGCCATAAAACCATCATTCTTGTTGCCACCTCCCAACTGAAAGTAGCACAAACTCTTATCCAGAAGGTTGTCCCAGTGCAGAGCCCTCAAGTTTTTAATGATCATCCCCCTTCACTAAGCTCTGAAACACAAGTATTCATATAATCAGTACAAGGACCTCTAGAAGTTGCAGCTGCCCACACCCCTTTTCAGCATTCAAGCCTGACTCATCTCTCACCTTGTCCTGTAAGAGCCTGAGATGCCGTCAGGCGCACTAGAGCAGAAGTCAGGGTTAAATTTGTGTATACATAACAAATCTGGCCTCAAGTTCTACTTCATGCAAGAGCATGCCTACCAATACAAACCCATCGAATGTTATTTAATTTATGCAATAGTTTCATGTCAGTTATTTCATTCCTAATTTAGGCTATAGCTTGACTGCTGAGAATTCTGTATTGCAGAATAGGTTAAAGAGTGCCAACAAATGTAAGTGCCATGTAAGTTTCATAGCACTATTTTTATACACAGTTAGACATACAAATGTTTTCTTCCTAGGGACGAAGGTAGAAGTTCACCCAGACATAAGAAAGAAACTTCTTTTTAATTTTTTTCCTTCCTTTGGACTGAAATATTAAACATATTGTTATTGCTCCCTATCTGTTGTTATTAGTAAATCTAGCAGTAACATGAGCTTCATGCTCTGGTTTCAAAACAGGGACACTAATCAGATGCCTTAAGCTGACTCACAATTCCTTCTCAGATTAAAACTATACTACTTTCAACATATTTGTTAAAAAAAAAAAAAAAGAATCAAATAATTCTTTTTTTTAGCTTCAAAGAATTTCTAACAAAATTTCAGCACAAATCCTCAGTCCCACTTAATAGGGCTCCAATATATTGTTGAAAATCTCAGTCATAACTCGTGTTCAATGCAGAATTTTTCATGACTCAGTGACCTTTCAAAAGAAGACAGAATCAAATGCAATCCTCTTTATACATTATCATCAAAAACATTGGCAAATCACAACTTTCCATGGCTTACACATGAAACTAAAAGAAAATTGTTGTTTAGATATTTGTTTTGCCTGTAAGCATATGATTATATTCCAATCAAAGCAGAACTCTCAATTTACAAATTCATGTAGATCAAAATTGACAAGGGATTTGCATGGGTTCTTGTGATGTAGGACTGCAGGATTTTGCATATCAGGTTCACAGGGTGTCACAGTGTGACTCACTAGGATTATGTGAAAACAACAGGCTTCCTCAACTGCTGCGGCAGCTCCTTAGAACTGACAGCCCGAGTGAGTCATGAAAACTACTGAAACCATAGCCTACTTGAAGGAGGAATCTAATACTTGAAAGTAACTATCAGGGTGACTTGTTTGAGTCACTTTTTGTTATGGTTTTGTGGAGTGCACTTTTTCCTTAAACAAGCCAAAGACACTCTTCTGCTTTCCTCTTTTGGCGGCTTTGGACAGAAGAGCCCCTACATTGAACCAAGAAGTCAGCTGGAACTCAAGCAATATCCCATTTTGAGCTTTTTTACCTAGACTTATAGCTGAACCTAAAACATTATTTTGAACTTAAACCACCTAATCATGTAGTGCCTTCTACAAGAAAAATCACTTCTCTGAAGATAAGAATAATTTATTTTGAACAAAAATAATACTTTTCTTTATTGCAGTATTGTCTAAGTTGGATGGGGCATATTTTAATTGTAAAAGCTTGAAAGCTTAGAAAAACTAAATATGAACTTAAAAAGAGTCTTTTTCTTTCCTTAAAACACAGTTGAGTGTGAGCTATAATTTTGAGACATTTTGTAATTTAACCAGATATGAATTAGAAAGAATTCGTCATTACTAGTAAATCGTAGTAGTTATATGGAAACCTAATATCTTACCCTGCTGAAAGAGACAAAATCCATGAGGGGACTCCTACCATGTCTACATTATAAAGTAATATGAAGGAATATATGTACATCTGTGAGCTGAGCAGCTGTCACTGAGGACTTGACATTGACACTGCATATGCTTTAAATGTTTAAAACCTATTTCAGATTAGTCTAGATATGATGACAAATGCCCATAGGAGTGGGAGTGCACTGGGTGCATTCCTGGGATTCACCAGCCAGTTTATTTTCACCAGCAGGGAATCAAGTCCATAGTCTTGAAGTCTACTTCATTATTTTGCCCAAAGTATGGTTCACAGGAGCCACTAGGATATTTACTTCTCCTAATCCTAACTCTAGAACTCCTGTAGGTGCACCCACTACTTACTAAGGTGATTCAGTGTTTCAGCTGTCCTCTCTCTCCCTTTGGCACATGATCTGCTAGCATTTCCACACCACTACCATGAATACTCACTTTGAGTCACAATGCATCATAGGCCTCAGACAAGATGTAAATATTCAGTAAGGGGGAATTGTGCCTACCTAAAATAAACTTGAATTAAATTTCCTTTTAGAAATGCAGAAAAGGGGAGAGATAGAAGCTACATCTTTAATTCTGACTCTTCTGTGTTGGAAAACACAGAGTTGCTGCTGGCAGCTGGGTCTTGAAAGCAACCTTTGAAATCATCAACATGTTCTGCCCTGTCTGGCCACTGGTAGACTATGCTGTAAATAAATGTCTCTGTGTGTGTATTTCTGCTCCTTTCATGTACATAAAATTTCAATGATGGGGTTTAGTGTAACCTTCCTTTTCGCTGAAATCTTCTCCTTTCTGTCTCAAAGCAGCATTTTAGCTCCTGTGCTCCTTTGTGCAGCATATCTTGGAGAGCTCAAGAAAAGTAGAAGATACACAAGTAAAGGCACTGCTCCTACAGAAAAGTGGGAAATGAAGCTACAGTCTCCTTGTAACTGTAGCTCCAGGGAAATGGACCTTTCCCTTTCTTAACACACAGTTTTCCAGTATAAATCACGTATGGCATTGGATATTGCTAAAGAAATAGATTTGGATTTGAATTCTTTCTCAGACATCTTGGTATGTACTTGACAGCTGAGTGAAACAATTTGCTAAATGAGGTAGATGGGAATATCATTATATATTTAATATTCAGCACAGTGCTTCTTAAAGCACAAAGTAACAGCACAACATAAACTGTGATGACATGCAAGTAATTTGTCTGCCTACAGGCAGTTAATGCAATAAATAATTCAGTTCTTATTAGAGCCTTAAACTTACAGCAAGTTTTTAGTTAATTTAATTAATACTTAACAAATAGCCTACAGTTAGGTAAATCACATCACAGAGAAATGCAGCAATTATTAATCTACTTGTTGATTCTTATTTAACATATTTTAAATTATTTTTGTAAAAAAAATATGGTAAGCATAACCATCTCTTATGACTATTCTGAATTAAAAGTGTCCTGGTTTCAGCCAAGGACAAGGTTAATTTTTTGCAGTAGCCATGAGGAAGCAGATCCTGGAGCAGGGTAAGCAAGTCTAGATTGCTGTTTAATGACACCCATGCCATCACTGGAGGGTGGAAGTAAAGGATTCTCACTCCCAAGAAGGGGCATGGATTGCAGTTGGGGGAAAAAAAGATACAGGGAAGGTCCAGCACCATTTTGTTCTTTGTCTCAGGGGCTGTGCAGCACCGGCTTGGTCAGTGAGCGTTTTTGCATGTAAATCATCCTCTTTTAGTATGCTCTTGTTATTAATATTGTTGCTGTTACTGTCCATTTTCTTACTTCACTGCTGTTTCCAGCAAATTGTTCTTATCTCAGCTCAGGATCTCTACCTTTCATCTCTCTCACTGGAATGTCTTTCATTTTAGTGGCAACACTAAATTAAGGAATACCGCTCCTAAACCACAACAATCAGGAATTTTGATTCAGTGGTCATACGCGAGTACTTCTTTTAATGACTTGTCTTGCTATTGGAAACTTCATTGAACATCACAGAATATTTTAAGTTGGAAAGGACCCACAAGGATCACTGAGTCCAATTCTTAACTGAAGGGTCAATATGAGGATCAAACCCATGGCCTTGGTGTTATTAGTACCTGCTCTAACCAACCCCTGAGCTAATCTCAGGGTAGTTTCTTGATACTGCTCTTATACCCAACCACTGCTAGATTTGGTACCAGCCTTACAAAGTTATAGGAATCCTTGAAAATTTTTTATCAGATATAATGCATTTATATCATTATTAAACTACTTTTCAGTTGCCCAACTGTTCTTAAAGAGTGGGGAGCTTAGCTGGCTTTTGGTTTACATTATTTTCCACTAAGAAAAAAAAAAACACAGAACTTACTTATTTTGTTTGTTGTTCTTATATCATTTTCCTGTAATGAATTATTACCCAATCCATACACCCACATCTTGCAATCAGCTATGTCCTCCCTCTTTCACAGCGATCACAATTTCCTGCAGCATCTTGGTTAGTAAGTCACACTTATGACCAAGAAATAACATTGCCACAGATGATGAAAACCTGCAAGAAGGAATAGCCAGTGCCTGTGATACAAAACCTGCTCCAGGTTGAAAAACCTTTTCTATGTTTATGCCAACCATAGAAGTAGTTTTTCTTACTTAGTGTAAAAGCAAGTTAAGCATTTCAGTAAAGCATTTTTTCTTTTTTGTTCCTTAAATGATGTAAAGCTTATCTTCACTGAGATAAGAGATGAAAAAATGTGTGCTTGACTCAGCATATACACAGAAGTATATTAGAGAGAGATGGAGGAAAACTAAAATACATTTAGTAGATTTCCCTCCTTCAGCCTATCCCTTGCTGTCTCAAGCAGTGTGTTCCATTAAAATGATTCAATAAGGAAATGACGGTCTGGATTTTGAGCCAGCGTACCCAAAGTACAGTGCAATACCAATGTACAGAAATTGAAGTTTGGGGACCATATGTAAACATCCATAGGCTGAATATCTAAAATGATCATTTTTTTTTTATATGATATTGATATCTGTCTTCAGATGCCACCAAAGTTCTACACTTTTCTACTAGAAACAGTCCTGTCAGCTGAAGTAAGAAATTTTGTGCTTTCACACACTACTTGTATATGCATCTATATGTCTATCTCCACAGGAATTCAGGGATTGAAACGCTTAGCAGAAAATAGTAGGAACATCATTCAAGAATATATTGTTTCCTAGTTATGAAAAAAACACACAAAAGTGTGTTACATTAAAATTATATTCCTCTCTCTTTAAAGTAAGAACACACTCTTTGTTGACTAAATTTTTGCCAGCCTTGTAATCACAATCAATCATCATACCATCAATCATCATGTAATCACTACAATCATCACACCATTACTTGGATCCATTTAAACATCTGTTGAACTTACTTTCATAGAGTTGCACGTATACATACAGCTTTAGGTTTCTTACACTATATTTAAGACTTATTTGCTGAGGTTTTCTTGGCAAAATACGGTGTTTACAGTAACAGCTTAGGCAGCTGCACTGTAGTTCTAATTGAATAGGATTGCTTCAGTGTGAAGATAGAGGTTTTCTTTTTCCTTCCTCTCTACCACCCAGCCAAAACTTGTTCTCTCTAACTGCTGGCATTCATTTTGGTGCAGATTTTATCTAGCATGATGAGCACATAAAAGGCTAGATCTATGGAATAAAGAAGCTCCACTAATCTCCAGTGCTAGCGTATTGAAAGAATTTCCCGTTAGTAATGATGAATGTTCAAGAGACATATCTGCTCAAATGCTATGATTTATCTTTTATATTTTTCATTCCTTTGATGCAATATAGCCCTCTGTTCAGTGTATTCCTCCCAAGGGGAGCCACACCTGCAGTCTGGCAGGGACGTCTTTGTCTCTTGGTACAGTCCCAGGATGGGAGATTCCAACAGGTTGTCAACAGCTCAGGTGAATTTACTGCATGTTTAATCTGACCAGGAGTGTGATCTGCAATTGTGGTTCAAACCCAGCAAGTCCCACGCAGCTGCTCACTCACTTCCCCATCAGTGGGATCAGGGAGACAACCAAAAGGGTAAAAGCTAGAAAACTCCTGGGTTGAGATAAAAACAGTTTGTTAGGGAAAGCAAAAGCCATGACACAAGCAAAGCAAAATAAGGAGATAATTCACTGCTGCTCATGGGCAGGCAGGTGTTCAGCCACGTCCAGGAGAGGGAGGCTGTGGCCATCAGTCCAAATATCTGCCCTTCTTCCTTCTTCCCCCACTTTATTTACTGATCATGATGTCATGTAACAGGAAGCCTCTAAAGATGCAGAAATCAATCAAAGTAAACCTGAGTTTTTTTACTGTGTTGTAAACTGAAAGTTCCTTTTTCCCACGCCCCTGGAAGGCAACCCCTTGCTTTCCTAATTAGTATGTAAGCCCCACCCTGGGTGTATGAAACCTTTCTTGATTGGTCCTTTTTGTATCCCTGCCCTTGAACCCTCCCTGCCAGGAAGTCTATAAAAGACCTGGCCTGGTGAATAAATCCCTCTTTCTGCTTCCTGTCCCTGGCGTGTATGTGTCTTCCTTACTGAGACCTTGGGAGGACTCTGTGGCCCAGCCACCTGGCCACGTGCAGAGGGACAGGGGAAAGGGAGAGCGGACCCCCGCCAGCCGTGATAATGTCATATGGTATGGAATATCCCCTCTGGTCAGTTTAGGTCACCTATCCTGGCTGTGTCTCTTCCCAGTCTCTCAGGTACCTTCAACATTCTTGCCAGAGTGGCATTGCAAAAAGCAGAAAAGACCTTGGCTCTGTTTAAGCTCTGCCCAGCAACAGCAAAAAACATCTTTGTATTATCAACCCTGTTCAGCACAAATCCGAATCATAGTCCCATACTACCCACTGTGAAGAAAATTATCTCTACACCAGCCCAAACCAACACATTAATTAAGCCATGTATTTCTGTTCGTCTTTTCCCCAGGCATAGGGCAATTACTTGTGTTGACACAAACAGGAAAATAATTCACCAATAAGTTCAATTCAAAACATGAAAGTTGGGTTAATTTTTTGCTAATACATAGTGTAACATATCTGGTACATAAATAGAAAATATTTGTTGTCATGCTTAAAGTAATAGAGAAATATCAGCATGACAACATAACTAATATTAATATAAATATTTGTCTTGAATGGCAGGCTTGTGAATTTACTTGATAATTTTATCTGCTGGAATTTCTGTTAGGAAATTAGACATAGGATTACATGGTACATGCAGACCTTCCAAAAGAACAGTGTGTTTTTCATAGTGAAGTAACTAAGCAATTAGAATGGACTAAACTATATTTTTCCTATCCAAAAAGAGTTTGGACTACACATCCATTTTCTGTAACTAAAGCTCAATTTTTAAGCCTCTCTTCTTTCAGATCCACTTATCATGCAAGTGTGAAATACTTCAATAATGACTTTTCATTCATATTTCCTCTTTTTCTGCAGAGAAAATAATAAATCAAATCCCACTATCTTATTGATACTGTCAATAAATAGATAAAGCAGAAAAAACCCATGTTTTCTATACATGTGAAACCTTTGTAGTAATTTCTGAACTCTTCAAAATTCTGCTTCTGCGAAGCTTTACACATCTCTTTGCATTTGAAAGGTTATCAGATTTCTATGATTTCTGAAGTTTGTATGATTCATACATGTATTTCCAACAGATTTTGTTACATAGAAGTTGTAACCATGATAATATCAGTAAATTAAAACTATATTGTGTTCAGTTATTCTAATCATCACCCTCAAAAGAGAGGATCCAATTCTGCCTTTAGTTTTAAACATGAGCTCACTCCTGACATCCACCATAGAAGCTGGATATGGGTCAAAGATTTAAGTTTGGCAAAGGTGTCCATGCAAACGAGGATACAGCAGACGCAAGAACCACCACACTGAATCCATGGACCAATTAAGCTGCAAAAAAACCCCCACAAACAAACAAGCAAACAAAAAAGAAGCTATGAAAAGGTCATTACATTTTGTACTAAATAGACAAGTAGACATCTTGGATGCTCTCTCATCATAAAGAACTGGCAAGACCAGCAAACAGGATTTCAAAGAATTTATTTGGTTTTCTTTTTCTCAGTCTTGGAAAATTACTCCTAATTATTTACAAGAGAGGAAGTTCAACACTTCACTCAAGTTAGTGCAGTTTGGATAGCTGCACCATATTTCAAAATACAATTCTTTAATGACAAATAATACTGAATAGGTGAATTGTTTACACTTTTAGAACTCGTGTTCTGGAGAAAATGATCTGTGAATTCTGTAAGATATGCTAAAAAGGAAGTCAAAGGCATATACATATTTTGATATATATCAAGGAGATGTCACATCTTAATTCATCAGAAAGTTTGTGTAGCACTGTGGGGTATACAATATTTTCTGAGCTACATTAAGTATAGGTTTA
The DNA here is from genome assembly GCA_035047845.1 of Dendrocincla fuliginosa. NCBI lineage: Eukaryota > Metazoa > Chordata > Aves > Passeriformes > Dendrocolaptidae > Dendrocincla > Dendrocincla fuliginosa. The sequence continues at coordinate 74,521,570 of JAWWMO010000083.1, read as the reverse complement.
CAGATGTGATGAAAAGTTGTGATCCGGGGCCACAATACAATTTTAGCTGTAAGTAAAATGTTAGTAAATGGAACTCATTGACAAAGTATGTGAAATGAACTATGTGAACTATACATGAAATATGCATATATATCTAAGACCAGCTTAAAGAAACATCACTTCCAAGAAAGATTTTCGTAAAATGCATTTATCCTTTTTAGCCTCATAGAATTTAAGTTATATCTTAAGAAGGGATTTTTACATTCATGGTGGGTGGAGTTGCCTACCTGAAGAATTTAGACCCCCAAAATAATGAAAGGACTAATTGAATCATTCTGAAGTATCTCTCATGCTAGTGATTTTTCAACTGAGACAGACTTTAAAAAAAAAAAAAAAAATCAGAAAAAACTTAATTTCCAGTGATATCATATGTATACTTGCAATTCTACCAGCACATAAATTAAAAATGTGATTGATTGTAGAGAATTGTTCCAAACAAAATGTTTTATCCAGGCTTTTTTACTATTTTGCATTTTTCATTTATCTGCTGCAGTGATTGACTATATGCTGACACAGTCCAGAACCCTTGTTTCTGCTGTTGAGGATTGTGAGAGTACTTCTCTAGGCATTTGCAGTCTAACATTGCAGACATTTGATCCTGTATCCTACATATGCAGTCTTATAAGTTATGCTTCATAGTTATGCTGTTTGATAGATTGTCATCAAGGATAACAGTCCCTGTTCTAATTGCCATGTATACCTGTAAAAGCCTTCTATTTAAACAGAGAACAACAACTACCAGAGGTTAAAAATATCCTGAAATTGAACTGTGCTACAAATGTCTTCTAGAAGTAAATTAAGAATATACTGGAATTCTTCTGGCTTACTACTCTGCATCCTTCACTTGATCATACCATATGATTATTAGTAAGAATAAGCAGAAACCTTTAGGAAATAGAGCATCTGCTAAGAGTGGACTTGGGAAACCCTATTTTCCCTCATTTATTTATGCAACCTTGTTGATTTTGGTAAATTCTATTGATAGAGAATTGTGCATTCATCATTGTCAATTGTACATTCATTATTGTCAATAAGTGTAGAAAAATTGGTCAAAAAATACCCCAGATTTTTCTTTGTTGGCTTGCTTGTCATGCAAACAAATGAAATAAAACCATCCCAGGAATACTCTTGGCTGAAAAGACACGTGTGAATTAGCAATGTCTTCTTTCCCTCACTCACTTTTGTTGCCATGGAAATCTTTCTTTTGAAAGTGCAGTTGTGCTACTTGACCGTAAAGAAAAATAAGCATGAAAAGAAAATCATCAGAGTTGCTTTGATCTTTGCATTACCTATAATAAATTATCTCTACATTTGAAAAAAAAAATAATGGCAATACATTAAAATACTGAAAGTTCAAACCGTAGGTCCTTTATATGTTCTGCATGCATAGTAACACACACATGCCAATGTGACAACCAGGTTTATCAATATGTTACTTCTGTTGCTTTAATTCATATTAATAATACACAATAGCTATTAAACTGGATATTTCAAGCCAGAAAGGAACAAAGTATCTAGAACACATCTAAACCTGTCTCATTGCAGTGATGAAAATGGAGAAAGAAACAGTTTGTCTTTTTTGGTTGGTTGGTTGGTTGGTTTGTGTTTTTTTGTTTGCTTGTTGTTGTTGGGTTTTGTTTTTTTTTTTTTTTTTTTTTAGAAATAGAAGTGTTGGTTATGATTTTGTTTCTGATGCAAGAGGCACAGACTGGAACAGATGCCCTATAGGCTGGTTGTATCCTTAGGGAAAGCTGAGGAGAATATACTTAATTGTTACTTCTTAAGTGACGAAGGATGGGAAGAAAGAAGGACTGCACATGTTATACTTGTGATTCATGAAAGAAACTCAGTAGAAGTCTTGGAGAGCTTTTGTGACAATTTAGCAGAACTGAACTTGAAATAACATTATATCATCAGATATCCTAACTGGATATTCAATCAATTAAGTGGAAATTTCAAAACAATGCTAAATGAAAAGGGGATAAGATTTCCTAATATTTAAATTTCTCCATCCTGCCTTTTAAATATAGTATTTGTTACAAGGAGCCAGCAAAGAAAATTATTATTATTATAAATTATAATTAAATTATAATTATATATTTTTTAAAAGGAAGATAAAGACTGGATACTATCAAACAGGCATCAAATATTGCAACATAATAAGAATGAGTATGTCTTAGAAGAGGAGCAGTAAAGTGAAAAACAGTGGAAAATAAAACATGGAAAAATATACCAAGCTGATTTTTAATGGAAGCCTGAGTTTTCAACTAAACAAGATCCTCATGAAAAATCCACTTTCTGGTAAAAGTTTAGCTTTTCCAGTGCAAAGTCAACTCTACTTAATTGAAAATACTCTTAGGATATCTTATGATTGTAATTAATCATCTCTAGAGTCCACAAAATACTGTATGTCATGACTACCATAACAAACTTTTTTTCTATCAGAGATGACATTGCTTTCATGTGATTTCAACAAACCTCATCCCAAGGAATAAAAATAAGAGCATATCTGCTTGAAAATTCCTTTAATGCATCAAGGCATGACTTCCAAATTATAGCATACAATTTTCTTGCTGAGATTTTAGTAAAAAGAACTTGTGCTTTGAGAGAAGAAATTTTTCCAAATAAGACTATTTGTTTTAAGTGTGAGATTATCAAGAAGGAATACTCAAAGTTGGAAATGCTGTAAATAAAACTGCAGTCCTCTTTAAACATATTTTTAATACCTTTGTTTGTTTGTTTGTTTTTGTTAACATAATTGGCTACAGTGAGCTATTACTGCAATGTCAAGGAAACTGTACTAAAGGCAGAATGTTGCATCCTTACAGGTGATTTTGCTATAGACTTTTAACAGAAAAAGGAAGAAGTTTCTCTGAAAGATGGGAAGCAAAGAAGGAGGATGAGAATATACTTTGAAAGGGCTAATCTGGAAGAATTTTAAAATAAGGACCTATTCTTTTGCACAGGACCATATTGGAATTATTTCAAAGAAAGAAATTTCAGGACCTTGCAACGTGATACATCATCAAAGATTTATATTTTTGCTAAAAAACTCAAAAAAACCCTTGATAATATTGTTACAGAAACTGAAATTCTACACAGTAAGAAATATCTGGAAACCAAGTGAAAGCTTAAAAAGTAAAACATGTATTTCTTAGAATGCTGGTAGAAACACAGTAGGATTTCATGCTAAACTCCAAAATTTGTTTCATAAAATAAAAATACTTTTCAGCAATATTTTGTGGAAAGAGAGCATATTCCTGGTTACAGGTTCTGAGCATTCTGACTGCAAAGAGACAGTTCACAAAATGATGGTGAGAAGACAACGCATTAATTGTCACTCTTGTAATATGTGGGTGATTACTGTTTACAAATGACCTCCATCTCCTTCCATCTAGCCTTCGCAAAGGTCTAAGTCTCCAATCTGCAGTGCCCACATGTGTGAAGGAATTACTGACTGACTGAGCACTAAAGCTACAACAGAATGTTCCACTTCACCTACAGTGCTATCAGACAGTATTGCATAACTCAAAGGGTTCCTCACCCAGGCCACTACCTCTCACCTCTCACAGCTCTTCATAAAAGGAAGTCTGAATGGTTCATGAAGCAGCCTCTGAGTCATCACAGTTTTCTTGTAGATTATGAGATTAAAGCAAGGATCCATTAGTGATAGTGCACCAAGCTAAAAACTGTGTCCAGACATGAACTATTACAGGTTTTCACTGGTCAATGCCACAATGCAGAGAAGCAAGCATATATGAGAGACAGCTATTTAAACGGGATGATTTTTATTCTGCATTACATATGTATGAGAGCTACTTCAATAAGTATTCCCTGTGACTTCATAGTCCAGTAAGGCACAAGTTTATGTACCTTGCTGTCATGTCAGCCTACCCAGCCACTGTAAACTGGCTGACAATTTTGCTTATACACTTCAGATGATTTATTGACTGTGATCACTTTGCGAGTTTTTAGAAATAAATGTCATTCCACTCTGTGGGTATTTCTGAGCTTGCTATGAATATCAAAAGATCTTTTCCCTCCAGTGTACGATACTGCTGTGTTTTTGTGCATGGTTTCAAGTGGAATAAAGAAAGCAGAACTGAAAAGGAATACTTGAGCTGAGTAGAGAGCTAGTACTGAAATAGGAACATCAGGGCAAGATTTTTCTGTCTGCCCTTAATACATGGGAAAGTCAGGTTTAAAAGTGCTTTGTCTGGCTAACAACTCCAGGCAGAAGTATGATTAATATTTCATATTGCTGAATATTATTTATCAAATGCATTTGAGTTTAACCTCAAATGCCTTGCCAACACTCTATTTCATTTTCTACAACTAGAACAACAAGTTAATAAAAATTAGCACTTGATTGATATTAAGATACAATATAATAATTTCAAGCCCCACTATATATCAACAATCCACAACTGAGCTGGAATGCCAATGATGTTTCATTGGAGCTAACTATATGACCTTTAGAAAAAAAAAAAAAAAAAGTAAAAAAAAATTAGAGTTTTGCTAGTACTTTCTCCAAGACTAATAGCTTAATTCCAACTTGCCTTCTGTTGACAGGATTGTTCAATTGCTGGTCCTCCTAGTTGCAATAATCTCATAAATACCTCAGTGCTTATGAGAAACTACATCTGCAATAAGGAAAGATTTTTTTTTATATTTTATTTTCTGAAAGCATGCAAGGGAAAAAAAGAGAGGTTGGGTTTTTTGGTTTGGTTTGGTTGGTTAACCTGCATTAACATAATTTGCTAACACAGTCAGTACTTTTATTTTAACCCCAAGGAAGACCATTGTTTATGTGACTAGAAAATCCTTCTCAGAGTACTTGGGTCTAGATTTTAAGTATAATAAAGGCCTTCTCCAAAGAGATTGATTGTTAGCTCGAGGTTGGTAAAAAAGTATTTTAAAATTATGCAAATATTAGCAGTTTCAAACCATCAGTTCTATAGCTGAAATGATGATCCTGCCAGGGACAACGCAAGAGGCCCTGTCTAGCAAGGCCCTTGCTCTGCTCTGGCAGAGCCTCATGGCTACCAGCCTGCAGAGAACAGCCAGCCCTTGCAGCACCCTGAAACTGAATCAAAGAACTCTTGTTAATATTAATTTCCAGGGTTTTTTTCTCTCCACTATTAATATTGTAAAGTTCATCATTATTTTCCCGTACTGTTTAGAAGTAGTCTAACATAATTTTCTTGTTCTTTTCAAGGAAACTCAACAGTGCCTGAAACTTGGCACTAAATTCTTGGCATCTTCTTAAGCAGTCAGACATAACAGCTAAGAGGTAGCATTTTAGAGATGTTTAGGAGGATTTAAATGAGCAGTTACTATTGGCTTTAATTGCAAGGTCAATGCATTAACACCTGTTCTGAGTTCTGAACATTTGCCTTTATTAATATTTAGGTTATGTTTTATATTAAGAGCTCCCAGGGTAAATGTCTACATAAACTTTCTGTGAGAAGGCCATACTCCATTCATTTCATCAGACATAACTGGATATGTAGTATGCATATTTGGAAATGGGATATGTTTAGTAAATTTGCAACAGAACTGGAAGAATGTCTAACAGTGATATCAATATTGACGTGGACTAATCTGTTGTATTTTTGTTACAGAGTGGATCATCAAATTTCTGAGAATATTACATTATTTTTCTCAAAAGTCCAAGTCAGCATCAGCTCAATCCACAAAAGTGTATCTGTACTCTGAAGAACTGAACCATTGCTAACAAGGCATGTAGCGTTCTCCTGGCTAAAAGAAAATCATTACACCAGCAATTCTTCCTCTTAATTCTTGAGTTGAGGACTCCTACCTGTGTGTCCACCCAGGAGCCACTCTGGCAGTCACACTCACATCTCCTGAGCTGGGACTGAGGTCTCTTTGCAGCTACAACCCCACACTCACAGAGTCAGACTGCTTTTCCTCACCAGCTCGACCCCAGGTTACCCATAGCAGAGTCTCTGATATTCAGATCCCTAAAATAATTTAAGCTCAAGCTTGGTGCCTTTGAGGAGGGACCCAGAACAAAGGAATCCGTCGGCTTTCATACCCTCACAGCCTAAGAGCATGAAGGTCTGGGGGTCATCAGCTCTTGCATGCTTCCAAATGGCCGGTTCCCTGGCTGGGTCAGAACTTTCCAAGTCCTTTGCTGTGCAGTGTTGGTAGGTCACGGCCACTAGCCCAGGACTCCCACCACCCACAACCTTCAGCTCCTGCTGCTGCACACCTGCACTACATGTATACGTGTCTGTATAGGAATTAAGTAGATAATTCTGCTCCTTCTAAAACACATGACCCTTTCAGAATTTCAGGTACCATAGTGCCAGGTTTAGAGGAATAGGTTTAAACCCACAGGACTGATTCTGTTACAGAATGTAGAGCTGCCAGAGAAAAACATTTAAGTGGGCATTATTCTGTACTATCATTAGAAATGTAATTATTTGAAACTTTATTTTAAAGCAATTAACATCATTTTAATCACACAAAATAAACATACAGGAGCAGCATGATAAAATTTAAAGCAAATACTTGAAGCCAGTGCTAGTGAAGTAAATCAGTGTTCTTCACAGGTAGCTTTCTAAAGCAAGCAGTTGCCCAAAATTCAGACTCCCACAGGTTTCTTTTCTGCAAAGAAAATGAAAGAATCTCACATACCTGATATAATTGCTCTTTTTAAGAAAAGAATAGCCAAAATCCTGGAACCTAGAAAGAAGAAACTGTATATATTCTACCAAGTCCAAGCTCCTTTCAAATTGAACTTGACAGGTTTCTGATGTCTAGCATTTTTGTGTTCTCAGTCATGCTGCTGGTAATTCAGATAGTTCCCTGATACATTCCAAGACACTTTGTCTTTCAATTTCATGGAATAGTTACATACATATGAGACAACAAATATTTTGTAACTTTTTTTTTCCTCTTTTAGATTCATTGTCAGATGTTACCTGCACTCCTCTTTGGAAAAGGTTTATCAGGCTCTTAGTTCCTTACAGCTGTCATAAATGAAGAACGGTAACCCCCCTTAATTCACTCACAATGAAGAAAAGACAGTGGTGTTGGCCATGTTTCTTCACACTAAATTTTTGAAAGATATTATCACGAATAAAAGGTGAAAATACATAAGCACTGACTTTTATAGTGATTTTCCCTCAAAATGCACCTCCACCTCACAGTTTGCTCTTCGCTTGGCTAGTTGCATGCACACTATGCATTTGACATGATAAAGAGTCTGACACAGCATTGGACTTACCAACATTATAAAAATTGTACAATAAGAATACAGGCAGCAATATTTTACCTGACCTGCTAGTGTTGTGTAGTCCTACAAGGAGATTGTGCAGAGGAAGAGAAAAGCCATATATCAAGGTACAGAAGTAAAGATAAGACTGATCAATACCAGATTAATTCAGTAGGAAACAATAGAAGCTCTGAGTACAAGAATGTAGAAAAAGCATATTAATTTTATCTTCACAGTTATTTTGTGTCTTACCGTCAGAGCATCTTGATGACTCAGACCCTAATGCATTTATCCTCACAAAACCCCAGAGATAGGTAGACAGTGCTTTGAAAGCCATACCTCAGATAGCTATAAATATAATGTAGAAAATTTATGGCAAAAACAGAGCAGAACTGACACCATAGTGTCTTCCTCAAAATTATCTCCTCTCTCCATCCCTGTCTACTTCCACATATGTATTAAAATAGATGGAACTGATTATATGTTTCATAGCTGATGGAAATTGAACTCATAATTAGTTTGTTTTCCCTGTACAGGTACATAAGTAAACATATGAGCAAGTGAAACAGCTTTGAATTCTGGAAAACTTTCATTTTTTCCTCTCTGCTTTCAGGGACAACTAGGACAGCTATTATATAAAAAACTTTGTACAGGAAAAAACTTTTTTTTTCCTAAAAAAAATACTTTAAGTGAGAAATCTGATGTGTTGCTCTAGCCTTGAAAAAATAAAGAACTGCAAATCTTCATGGGCACCAACTTCACTCTCAAACTTATTATTGGCAAAAAGAACATTTGAATAGCCTTGCAATGTCGACTGATTTGTTTCTTTCTTGTGAAATTGTTCAGCATTGACAAATTTATCACAGCTCCTGCTTCTCAACTGCTGGAGATGGATCATTTAGTCAATGGTGCCCAGATTGTGAATGTTTTCATTCTTCTGTTGGTTGTCAAGTCCAAGGTACTCTTGTACCTATGTAGATAAACACCATGGAAATAAAATACACCTGTTATTTCCAACAGAGACTTACTTCAGAGGACCAGGACCTGATACAGCAATGACTATATATCTGCAAACTGAGTGAATCACCAAATGATTATATAAGTATTCTATAAAAAAACCCTGCATCCATGAACACCAATATTTGTATGAATAGCTGTATAAGGAGTACAGTAATAAATCAGTTGGTAGATGGTATGTTCACAGAACATCTATATCATGTGCAAAAACAATGGTGAAAAAACGAGGAAGGCAGCAAAACTTGTTAACAGAAAAAAATTAGAGTGAAATACTATTAACTAAAACCAAGAAAATGCTATAACCTGTTTACTACCTTCTTGTTTCTTAAATGTCTAAAATTAAGTAACTGTAGGCGACGCTTGCTCCACAATGGAAAGGACAAAGAAAAAACCACCACAGAAACAACAAACTAATATTTAGTATGCTACCCCTAAAACTGAGCAAAACAGCAAGTCCGCTCCTCTTATATTCAAAACTTCTTTGGTTTGGGATGAACATGAACCAGGAGAAATACCAAATATCTCATAATTATAAAAAAAGGCACGATCTGAAACCAGATCAGCTGTCCAATTTGTATTTTCATTTATGGTCACATATGCAGAAAGCATACTTTGGATACATCAATATCCTTTCAACATTAGCAGAAGCACTTCAGTTACTTCATGTATCAGTTTGAATTCACAACTGTCTCAAAACGTGTGGTGTGAATTCAGCACATCTTTACAAATATTTTTTAAGGCATGTCATGCTAAAGTGCTTGCATTGGCCCCTGTATGAGCTTCTCAGCTTAAAAGTTTCAAACATTAAAAAGTGTATGGTTTTATTATCCTCATGATGAAATAATGCTTTCTCTTTGAGGTAAAACATTTTGTTCTGTTTCCAAATAAGAAATAGATAAGGATCATAATCAGAAAAAACTCTCAAGAACACATTATCTTTTTGCTCAAGGTGCCAGGAGCACCAGGGGTTCCCTGGGCTGGTGATGACAGGGTGTGGCAGGCAGCACCTGTCCCTACCCCAGCTGGGAAAAGGGGCAGCCAGGACACACCAGGGAAGCTCCAGCTCTGGGCATCAGGTTGGACTCGATGATCCTTATGTGCCCAACTCAGCATATTCTGCAGATGGCAGGGTCTGCGAAACCCCCTGGCCTGGGCAGAGACAGTCAGGGCTGGCAGTGCCCTTAGAGTCATGATATTACACTCAAGCAATAACCTTAATTTATGCACCCATCCTGCATACACTAAAAGGCACACTTAAAAATTCAATAGTTCCACAGATACAGTGCTGATCTATATCCAGATATGGATGCCTGGAAGTCTTTGGGTAAAGGAAGCTCTCTAAGAGGGAGCTTAATAAAACACTTAAGATGCTTGTTCAGAATTTGTTTACAACCAGCAACAAGATGAGTGTTGTACAAAATGGCTCCGTCCAGGACATGGCCTGTGAATCCAGCATGACCAGACAGCATTAGGTACAGGCTGTTGACCTGCAAGATTACTAACACAATGCCCTGTGCCTGCAGCACAACTGTGTTATTGGACATGCATAGCAAACCTCTGCTGTGAGGCATCTGTTCTCCATGGAATGGAAAGTGCCCCCATAGTAGGGCTGAGCAGAATAAAAAACTACAACAGACAGTGACAGCCATCAGATTTTCATGGCAACCATAACTAACAGAGATACGCCAACAGGAATAAATATGGCTTGTACTCTGTTCAGAGTCACCAAAAATGGTGTCAAGAAGAAACACAGAGAAGAGATGTTACTTCACAGGGAGAAAACTGGTTGAAAGCTACTTTTTGAGGCATAGAAAATGCAGGAAATTTTAATATTGATCAGGAATAAAAAGTGGAAAATCATAGCCTCTTGGAGTCAGAGCTTAATCATGGACCCAAACGGTG
>JAWWMO010000083.1:74434332-74511269 GCA_035047845.1 Dendrocincla fuliginosa | reverse complement strand
ACAATATCTTTCTACAAACAAAACCTTTCATCAGGTGCTGCAGATAAGCCTGAAAAAACATTTGATGGAGAGCCATATGGCAAGTTTCAGATACAGAACAAGTATACCCTCATTTCAGGACAATTTATCAGGAGCAGCACAGGGACAATAATCAGATCAACTACCTTGAAACCCTGACATCACATGCATTCCAGTTTGTTTCACTCTTTGGCCTTGGCAACTCCCACTTAGATTTCCCTCAACACATGGGTGAACACTCAGACTCCTTAAGTGCAGAAGGAAAGGTCTTTCTAATTGACTTACTAGAAATGATACAATAATCACACTTTATTCAATATGCACAGTATGTTCTAGTTTCAGTTCCGGTCTGAAACACTCAAGGCATAGATCTTTTTGAGGGCTTCTAGTTTCATAGTTCTTTGTTTTGCAGAAATTCTGATATAACATTGAAGTTTGCATACAGAAATAGATGTCGTTGTAAATTAGCCACAAAATCGATATGCATTCCTTACTTTTACATCACTGTCCTTTTCACTCATTTATGAATCAGTGAAAATATAGATAATTCACAGAACAGAAAGAGGAAAAAAAATCCAACAAAAAACTCCTGAATTACAATGAAGATCGTCAGTTGTCAACTGAGAATTTCATCAGTAATCTCAATTTTTGCTTTGACTGACTCATCCCACCAAAATAATTTGATCAAGACCCCACAGAACTCTGAAAGAGCCATTTTTCCTTCAACCTATTCAAGGGAACAGGAAGAAACTTAGAACAGAAATATTTTCTAGTCCTGACTTTTCATGCATAGGTTATATTTAATGAAGTTTTAATGTCATGAAAGAAGTCATGAATCTCATTCAGTAAGTACGATGATGATCATTGGGCTAGAAAAATTTTTACATTTCTGCATACTTCTTGTGAGGTAATTACATCTGTGAGCATTTCCTCTATTATTAATCTTAAAAAATCAACTTATAGTAATGCTATATCAAACTGAAGTGATTTATTGCATTTGGACATCTAAAAGATAAAAATACTTGAAAATCAGTGAAAGTTTATATATTTTGCATTAGAAACTCTGTTTTCTTTATATTTGCTACACAGACAGATAATGTAGTTTATTTGCATATCAAATATAAACACATAAGAAAACCAAACCACTGGTAACATAAAGCCTATATTAACTGCTTAATTTCTGCAAAGTCCCATTTATAGTCTTAAAATTTCTTTCCAAATCAAAGAGTCTGAAGCATTTGAATCCAAAGATTTCTATGACTCTGTAATAAGAATTGAAAGATAGAATTTCTTCTTATCGTTTAACTTCATTGGTTAAGAAGGACATTGTGTGGTTGTGTAACCGTGAGAGGAGAAAAGTAGAAGTGGACAGGATTACAAGTCCACATTCAGGCACAAATTTTGTAGTCGTCCATATGTATTTATTCATATGTATATATATGAATTCAGAGATGAAAATTACATTTGTTTTCTAATGCTGAAGAAACTCCCTCTCACCTTCCCCGAGAGATCTTTGTTCCTTTATAGTATCTGTCCTGGAATGGTCTCTTTTGATACCAATTGGATACCAATGAGAAAAGTTCATAGGACAAGATAAAACACAACCAAAAAAATCACCAGCTTCCACAAGCTTAATGACTGTTCCCTGTTCATTCAAGGCAGACTCTAGTGACAGCACCTTGACTTCCTACCACCGGAACTGTCCACCTGCCCTTCTCCTGAGGCAGTCCCAAAGTACTTTCTGTTTCCTTTTATGCTTTCAATATCTGAATGTGATAGTAAGAATAGCAGGATAGTGCTTAAGATTCACAGAAGTACTTCATATTCATATTTGCCTGGCTACTGTAGATATCATATAAATGATTATATAATTAAAATGGATCACTGAAAAATAAATTAATAATATAGACCATAAAAGCACATTTGAAAGCTGTATTTGGACTTTGCAACACAGATAATGTTTTATTAAGATTCACAGACTATTTGACTCGTTCATAAACTCTGTAAATAAAAAATAACAGAATATCATTTAAAAGAAAACACAAAACAAAATAAAAGGAATTACTTTGCCAGCTTAATCCCCACACCCTGTAACTTGAGAACATTTTGAAGAAAATCAGTCAGTTCATATTTGTGCTGTGTGGTTTAGGGGGGTGCCGATCTCAAAGGTTATGAAATGAATGCCCTTCTCTTTCACCTCATTCTCCTTGGAGTTCTGTATTTCACCCTTCACATTTAAGCCTTCAATACATGTGGTGTAAAGATTAATAGAGAAAGCTGTGATAACAGTAGTCAGAGGATTAAATATCTCTTACTAGATTTAGTCTGATTAGTATTTTCTAATTAATATTTTCCTATCCCTGTTGACATCACAAACATCTGCCCTCGCTACTCCTTGGCTAAATGATTTCTGATTCTGCATTTTCCAAAAGAAATTAACACAATAAAATATGAGAGGTTCCTATTGAATTAGACATGTAAGTTGCAGGTAGGAGCAACCTGAGAGATGGAGCAAGTGACTCACTGAGAGTCGCTGCCCCAGTTTTCTCACTAACACAAAGTTCAGTTTCTCTCTGAACTTATCAACCCATTTTTGTCCTAAACTCCATTTATCTTTCCAGTTTCTACCAAATAGCTTTTAAAGCCTCCTTCAGTCTCCCCAGTAGCTCAGGACATACTCACAGCACATAATAATGTAGCCTATTAGGGGATGGAAACTTTTCCTATTTATAAGCAGTTGAGAAATATTTCTGAGGAACTCCAGTTATGCCCCCTATCTAGAAATGGCCAGATGCTCACAGTAGGTGCTGGATGATTACCTTGTTTCAAAGACCTAACCTCTCTGCAGACTTCCCTAGACTTTTACAATAGGACATATTAATACCCAAGTTGACAAGTACTTTCTGTTTGCGGAGTCATTAACAAGTATTCTTTCAAGTTTTATTCTTTTCTTGTAATTTCCATACTTTGCCTGGAGAATCTTATTTTTAAAATGTAAAGTCACAAGTATATAGCTGCATCAATGGGTTTTGCTTCAAGGATGATGCTGGAATAACATAAAAACACAGTACTTCCATCCTTTTAAAGTTTTGTATTTGTATTTCTTTTTTGTTAATCACCTGTGGTAAAACGTGTGGGAAAAAACAGATGTAATCAAAGGTTGCTGCCTAACATTGCAGAATAAATTTTATTCATTGATTTGACTTTCTTTTTATTTGGTATAACCCAGTAAATCATTTAAAATAAGGAATTAGTTGCCACTTGTCAAGAATTAATTATTTTCTACTCTCTAATGATCTTTTAAATATAACAATAGAATTTTAAATGCAATTATTTAGATCTGCTTTTAAGTCTGAGTACTTTTATACAGAACTTATAAACATAAAACCTGGATAGGACAAGCATTTAATGAAAAGACAAGCAAAATATTTTTTTTTTAGTTAGGAAGAACTAGACTATTTGACACAAAAAAAACCCCAATAATTGAGTAAAAAATATCAATTTAGCGAATGTGGGAGACTGACTCTGCATCACTGTGCTCTAAGTTACAGCACAGGATTACTTAGATGAAGAAGAAGGTTAGTAGAAAAATTGATTCTATTTGATATATGGGTTCAGTTGTCTGCAGAGACAGCACTCATTAGCAAGTGTTTGCATCTATAGTTGTTGTCTTAATATGATTTTATTATTTTTAAGGTCATGCTTATCAACTGGTTACATAAAATAAGTTCAAAATTCTTTAATTATTATTTTTACTTCGGCATTACCCTCTTTGGATCCTGAGCATCAAGTTAGCTAAATTACATTATTTCCAAATTGCAGTTTAGACCAATCACTTCTGCCATTTATTAACAAAATACCATTCCTACCTGCTCAGCAAGTTAATGGCTCTTGTTCCATTTTTCTATTTAGATTAGGTATTAGGAAAGAATTCTTTACTGTGAGGGTGCTGAGGTCCTGGAACAAGTTACCCAGAGATGTTGTGGATGCCCTGTCCCTAGAAATGTTCAAGGCCACTCTGGTTGGGTTTTTGAGCTACTTGGTTTGGTGGAAGATGCCACTACCCATAGCAGCAGGGTTGGAACAAGATGATCTTTAAGGTCCCTTCTAACTCAAATCACACTATGATTCTATACATTATTGATGATAGCAATCTCTTGTATCTATGCATCAGAGCATAGTTAAGTAGCTTCTTATTGTTCTAATTGTTACAGTTATGAATTATGTCCAATAAAAGAAGAAAGTCGTCAAAAAATATTTCAAAGTAGTTTGAGTGACTTGTGGAAATCAGTATGACATAGCCAATCTAAAAGCTTCAAAGTTATTTTAATTTTTAAAATATGACCGCCTAAAGATATATAGGACTCTGCCAAGAGTGATTCAACAAAATTCAAAAGAATTGGCGGCTCAAACTAACTCTAGCTCCCAAGCTACTTGTTAAAAAAAAGTCTGTTAAACCAAAATTATTCTGCTTCTCTCCTGCCTTTGTTCTGCTTGGCAGATCCTCCTCCGCCTCAAGATGATCCCACAACAGGTATGATCAGGATGTTTCTGCCCTGAACCTGCTTGCACATATCCCTGAAAAATCCCCATGATTGGCACCTCAAGATTTCATTTCACAAAATGCCCTTGCACATAACAGATATGCAAGGTTTTAATTTTGTTAATAATAGCTACTTCTTAGTTAAATCCATAAACTTCATAATTATTTTATTTGGTTTTTAATGTGTTCCATGCGACATCGGTCAAAAATTTTCTATTAAGAGGATTTTTCAGGTTTCTAAATATACATTTCTGAGAGTAACTTTATACTTTCATTCAAAAAAATTTTTACCAGCTTGACAAAGAACATTTTTGCCTTGGTTAACAATTTACTAAGGGACTGAAGTAAAAGTCTCTTTTGTAAATAACAAGATCATTCCTGAGGAAGTGATAAGGGACAGGAGAGTTCAGATTAACTAGGGAACAAAATAAGTTGAAAGATCACAGAAATAACTAGTCTTTGTAGTGCCTTAGGGGTTGCCTCCATTTTATTTCATTTTTTGAAAGAAAGTAACAGCAACTTGAAACCTGAGTCAAATACAGAGTCAAACTATGTGTCTACTGCTAATGGAGTATTTGCACTTGACTGTAAAAAAATCTTTTTTTAAGATTCCCAAAAATCTCCAAAAGTGGCTACTGATATCTGAGAATCTTACTTGTTGGACTGTAATATTTTATTTATATAAGCAGAAAAAAAAAAATGTGCAGGTAGGAAAATGGGGGTTTAAAGCTCTTAAATATTTTTGTGGTAAAAAGAATATAAAACCTCTATAACTATCTCAATACATTCATCTAAGTGAACAGAAAGAAGAGGTGGTAGAGGTGCATAAAATACGCCATATACTTTCTACTATTATGATCATTAGTGTTCCAAGCTTAATACTTCATTATCTAGAAATTCATGGCATTTGCATTTTAATAGGATTTTATCTGAGTTTGCCACATCCTTTCTTTCGTGTAATATTAATAGCTAAGTGTAGTGAACAAGGATTGTGGAATTCAAATACATTCACTTAAGTGATTTAGATTTGTTACTTATTAGATAAAATGTACTCTGACACATCAAAATCCATGTATGCCATGATACTGATACAGTCAATTGTTTGATCTGCAAATTAATTTTATTAATGGACAGGAAATTTTTTTCATTTATAGTATAGATTCAAAATTTGTTCTCCTGAGAGTACCCCCTACAGAAATGAAATCACTTGTGCTCATTTGTACACTAGCTGCACACAATGAGTATCCAGCAATCACACATTGTCTTAAGCAATTAGCATATTTTAATAGCCATCAAGTATGCCATCAAATGCATTCATTAATATCTGCATTCATTAATATCTGCTTTGTAAAACTGGGATATAGAGCGACCTTGTATTTTTATAGTTACAGCATTTGGATTCCTACAGAGAAGAAATCTATTTGAACAAAATGAATGCTTTAAACAGAACTTTATTCTTCTATACTCTGATCCTTATATTTCCTGTAACTCTTAAAATAGTATTTATTCTTCTATAGCTTCTACATCTACAGTATCCCTTCCTGATAATGTCAGTAATCTAAGTTACAAAACAAATCCACTTTATACCCTTGGGCATCAAATTCTATAATTACAAGAGCTATCTCTGTATATGCTTATTTTTATCTAAAAACAAAATCTGAAGGGAATGTACACTGCTATAAGAAAAATATGTTTCATTATTAAAAGAGAGATCTTATCTTGAAAGTATCATCTCCATTTTAATCTGATACCTTCCCTAAAATTATACAGTGGGCCTCATTATAGATATAAATGCATAACAATGTTGAAGATGAATTTTAATAGGGCCAATATGTCTGTTGCAACTGTTAAAAGTTAATGGTCTTTCTTATCCAGCTATGCCTCTTGATGATAAAGAGGCATCAAGGATTACCTATTAGGGTAGTTCTGTGCTCTTTAAAAAGTTATATTATTGCAGCACTGCATCATATATAATCAGTCAATATTAGTTATTATCACCATGAACTTGTCAGACACATTTTTCATTATATAATCCTAAATACATAGAAACAACATTCATCAAACCAAACATTGAAAATGCAGAAGTATACATATGGTAGTTTATTGTTTTCCATTCCTTTTTTTTCTTTCATTTATGTTGAATGAACATTAGAAGGATTTTTCATGTTGCTCCTACATTAAAGCAATGTTTCGGAAATTCATTTTACACATTTCCTGGTGGGTCCTCCAACATTTTTCCTCTTCCTTAAAGAAGCACACTAGTTTCTAATATATGAAATGAAAGGGTGAATAATTTGAAACTGAAGGAGTATATTCCTTCTGCAAGTAACTGTAGCTTTCAATCTCCTGTCAGCTTCCTACTTACTTTGGAAATCTATTTTTTAATCAGATGGAATATTACATAAAGACAATATCTTTGTCATTCTGTACAATTAATGATTATCCTCTACTCCTTGTTAACACATAGTAAACCTTGAAAATAGTGAACAAAACCTAAGTCATGAAAGAATAAAGAAGGGGCAATGCAATGCTGCCCTTCTGAGTGCAACACTTCTAGACGGTTTTCCCAATACATATACTTCTAGCTTTTCTGGCCCAAACCACCTCTAACATAGAGGAAAAGCATATTAAATCTATAAAAAGTGTTTGCAGATAAACTGTACATGAACTGTTTCTCTGGTTGTCTATTGTGTTTTTCAAATGCAAATTAATATATATATTATCCAACGTTTGTATTTTTATATATTGGCACAGGATGTAGAAGTTTTCTCTGCTTACCTTCCTAGTTTCACAGTCAGCATGATAGCAAAGCTGTCTCCCTTCTAAAGCCCCAATATTTGGTATTCAAATCTGTGTTATTAGCACTTACTCAGTACTAACTAAAATTTTTCTTTTTGTAGCTGGACAGCACATGAATGCTTTTGAGATATTGTAACAGCCAAAGAGACTCCTGATATTAAAAAAAAAAAAAAAAAAAAAAAATTATTCTTGTTAATCATTATTATAATACCAGATATTTTAAAAGCAGATGTAAAAAGGAGAAGATAAGTATCGGGGGACAATCAGGCGAGTATAAGAAGTGGAGAGAACAAAAAAGAAAGGACACGAAGAGAGAATATAAAAAGACTGGTACCAGACTGGAAGAGGAGACATCGTGCTGAGAGAGACTCGTGGACTGACGAGTTTTCAAATTTTTATTGTTTAGATAGCATAGATAACCATTTATTGTATTAGAGTAGTATTAATTCCATTTCTATTGTTAGACTGTTGTAATTGGTTAATCCTACCCTGGTTACAGCCTTATGATTGGTTCTTACCCCTCAGTTTCCCCATTGGTCAGCCTTTGGTGCAGTGCACCATTCCCTTATATGGCTGACCACTCCCCAGTTTTCCCCTGTTTGGCACAGTTGCCACCCCCTTTTCCCTTTTTTGTCGTGTTCCACCCCAACTCCACCCCTAACTCAACCCTAGTTCTGGACCCTTCCACCCTGAGGTTATATAAGTCCCATGCGCCCCTAATAAAGTGACCATTCCTGTCCAACCCTTGTCTGGAGTGGTTCCCTCCTTTACTCGGCAGGAAGGCGGCAATAAAGCCTCTCTTTTATATAAATATTCACCTTTGTTGGAACACATCATGAAATATGTCAGGTTATTACCCTTCTTCACAAGAAACATTTGTCTAAAAATCAACTCATTCACCTGAAATGGCAAATACTAGAAATAGCTTATTTGCAAAACGTTTTGAATGATAGAATGACCTTTATACTAAACTGTCCTGAGATAAAATTTGAAAAAAATATGACCATAAAGCATTTGGAAAGTAGAAGAGGTAGCTTGAATGGGGAAGAAGAAAAGGAAATATTTTTGTAAATTTTGACTATTAAATATCACACCACTTGTAATTTGTGATTATACTTTATGTCAGCTTTTCATAATACTAGGGTCCAGCAATATTTTATTAATTTTAAAGTGAGTTTTGAATATTACCCACTGCCTTTAGACAGTTTTGAACCACAGAACTCTTCCTTGAAGAAACCCAAAATTTAGAATAAAGCAAAATCATGCAGAAAACAGGGCATATTTGACTAGATCATGGGGATTTTTGGCAGTTGCTTCTAATTGAAATGCCAAATTTGGAAATTTATTATTGTACTTTTTGACAGCAGTGAGCATCATTAGAACAATCCTCAACATTCAACCTGTTAGTTTCAGAAAATAATTACTTGAGAAAGCTCAGTTCGACAACACATGCCACATGGTGTTTCTTGTCAAAGCTTGTTCTTCACAGAACTTAAAAGTGCAGGATGTTGCCAGATAACTCAGAACAACTTTCTGAAGCTCACAGATAACAGGATTAAAACATTATTCTTAATATGTATATTTAATAAGAAGTAAGCACAATGGCTGTTCTGAGGAACATCCTATTTCTGCAATAAATGTTCTTTTTAAGAGACATGTGGTACTTAGATCTCATTTTCTTTCAAGTGAAAATCTTGCCCATGGGCAAATATGTTTATGCAATTTTAAACCTGAAATTTAAGCCTGAGTTCTCTGTATTATATAATTTCTTATAATTTAATATACAAAATTCATTTACCTATATGCTTCTCTTTAATAATGATTCTGAGCTCTATATCTCAGCAATAAAGAAGCGTGAGTGAAAAGGAATTGACTATACTGCAATGTGTGAGTTTGGAAATTTGCCTTATCTATCAGTACTCTCTCTCATAGCATTTATTTTTTTATATATATATAAATAGAAATCTAAAGGTAAATAAAAACGCAGACAATGAGACAAGCCATATGTTAAGTTTTACATGTGAGAGTTTTCCAGAGATTTTAGGTGGAAATAGGCCAGATTAATAAAAAGTATTATTAACTCACAGCCCCAGTAAATCATTTAAAAGTAGTTAATGGAGAACAATCAACTCAGTAAAAAAATTCTGTGATGTTTCCAGAGTTGTAAAGCCTGATTTTTCAAAGTAGGTTAAGAAAACAATAAGATCCCTTCTAGACTGAGAGAACAAAATTACAACTGTGGAATTCTTTGCTTACCTGGGGCCTCATTCAGATTTTATGGTTCTCTTGCTCTCTTAGTTGCCTTCTTTTCCTGTTGACTGAAGCTGCAGTCAGTATGTTAAAGAAACAATTCATGCATGAGAACATATGCTGTGTGCATGAAACAAACCTGTGTAGAGCCCCACATTCTGCTTTAGCTTCTTGTCATCCCCCTGTATGACTGTGGCAGGGGAAACACTGATCTCTGCAAACAGCTGTACTTACAGAGGACATACCTAGCGTGGCTGAAGGGCAGCCATGGAAGTCATTCTGAGATGATGCTGAGACAGGGCAGCATCACTGGGCAGCACAGCACTTGGGAGCCCTCTCTGTGACAACAACTGGATTTTCAGCTGATCCATCTTTCCCTCTACTGTTTGGGAAATAAAGCAGTTTTTCTGTTTAAATGTGATCACTATCAAAATATTTCTTTTTGGACTCTTGAGTTCCTTCTTGCCACCTTTTTCACCACATTATCAGCACAGCTTTGTTTCATTATGACGTGTTTTCCCCTTTCCTCTTTGAGGCATGCAATCAAAGCAGCAGCTCTGCATTTTCTTCTGCAGGCAGCTGTAGGGACAAGGAGTGCCCTAGTGTCTAACTGCAAGCCCTCCCTTAAGATTTGTGACCCACAGGTTCAGAACACAGTTTTAAATCTTGATTTTCCTGTAACAAGCAAGTACCAGGAAAATAAGACAGTCAATTCTATAGTTATATTGGGGGATTTTTGTTTCCGTTTGGGTTTTCTTTTTCTTGTGGCTTTTCTCAAAGGCAAGAGAAATTGATAGTCACCTATGTTCATGAACTTTCAGTGTTGCACCAAGGTATCTTTATTTGATTTAATTATAGTTTTACTTCTCTGTTTCTAAGAGCAGTACTTCCGGAGGCATAAGTCTGGATGCTGCAGTTGTAGATCATTGATGAGCATAATTTATCTTCCTTTTTTGAAAGCACCTACATGCTATATAATTAAATACAAAACTGATTAAATTCCTAGCTACTTCCAGAAATCCAACACATGAGTAAAGTGAGATTTAAAGTTTCGTTGCAAATATAGTTAATAAAATATTATTAGAATTGTTTGTAGAAAGAAAGGAGAACACTATCAAAAATAAAATACGTGCAAGAAAGCATGCATTTGAATTCTAAATACAAATAACTTTGTAAGAATTTTAGTAGGCACAGTTCAGCTAATAATTTATCAGGTATTTTAGGAAAATTTGCCCTGAAGGACTAGAAATATGTTTCTTATATCTTGTTTATATACTTCTTTCTGTGCTATTCAAATATTAAATTTAAGATATCCTGACAGCAACTCAAAGAACTTGAATATTGCAAATACTCTGATATCTGATAAAACTGCAGGAATTTTCAAAGGGAAAATAAAGCTTTCTCATTAGTTTACCTGATAGTTTCTTCAGTCTCTATCTATTCCATGGGAAGGCTGGGTATATGCAGAAGAGCTTTGGCTTACCAACACAACCATTAAGAATTAGGTGTATGATTTCTTGTATTTGATTCCTGTGCTTCATTGTAACTAAATGATGCATGCAAATTGGGCTGCACTACATGTCTATGAGAATCAGATTCTTGTAACTTTTGTCCTGTTTATGCTTGGAGGTATCCTCAGGTGAACTTAGGCTTAGAAGAAAGTTATGTTGCTATTTTCTTTCCATCTGTACTTCTCTCTGAAGATAACATTTCAGTCTCATTATAAAATACTGCCATAGGAATTTGCCACATTTTATGGTCTTTATGATCAGCAAGAGAGGATGCGGGTTGCAGTATTGACTTGGTCTTTCAGGATTATCTCAGTAGAGTCAAAAGTTCCCAAAAGCACCTAACAAACTCACAAAATCAAGCACCTTATCTGAAAGCAATAATATATTTAGCCAGTACACGTGCATTTTTAAGGTAACAAAAAGTATAATATTTACTTTAAAGATTACTAGATGAGTATACCAGACTTTGGGAAAGAGCAAAAAACAGTCTTATTTGTTAAAATTAATTATTTATTTCTACAGATTTTGCAAATACTTGAGTCACATGTGAGTGAAAACACATATTGTTGTCTCTTTCTGGATGTGTACTAAAACCTGGATTAAAATCCTTCAAATATTGCAGACTTTAATTTACACATAAAATTTCTGTGGCATTTTCCTCAAATACATATGTATTATATTTTGTGGGGAAAAAAAATATATAAAATTTCACTTGCCCTCACTGCTAATATGCCAAGTGCCTTGAAATGTTCCTCACTGATACTACAGATTTTCAGGAGTGCAAAATAAATATTACAAAGCAACAGCACTGCCTTCCTTCAGGTTTTACCTTAAAATTTCTCTCTCTTAAAATTTATCCTGCCTGCAAAATACTGGAGCAAATGTTTCATTTATTTAAGATATATTTTTTTTAGTAACCCACCCATTTTTCTTGCTCATCTACTATATTAAACTCTTTGGGCTACTCTGTGTGATTCATTTACCAATGAGTATTGCTCTTAAGAAATTTGTTGCCCATGTCAGAAAGTTGTTACTATACACATTCCCTACCATATTGGAAACTTCATTCTTAAAGTCCTGACAAGGATTTTTTAGGATTATCATAGATTAAGTAATGATGAGAAAGCCATTTATAAAAATTAATTATTTAAACCATAGATACAGCAGTGTATACAATTCCTGTATTCTGCAGAGTTTAAATTTCAAATATTATCCTCCTCCACAAAAGGACCTATTCCCCTTCTTGCATAGAAAAGGAAAAAAACCCCAATATATTAGCATTATGTGCTAATCATACAGAAAATAGGTAATAAATCCCTTTTTCTGAGACACTTAGAAGTCCAAGGTGTTTAATTTCTCTTCTATTCTTTAGGTTGCATTATTGTGTACAACATCCTTGCTCTAAATCTTTGTCATTAACCATTTTATTAATAGATTTATGTTTAGTTTCCTCTTGATCAATACTAAACACTCTGTGCACAAATACCTATCATCCCAGATATCAATCTGTGCATTTGCAATTTTATTTGTTTCCTCTAAGAGTTATTTGCAAAGATGTCATTGAAACACCTTCCTCCAGCTATGCTACAAATGTTCCCTTCAAATACCTCAGTTTACATGCATAAAGTCTGCCTGCAAAAATATGTAAGCAGACTAAACAAATTATGAACTATCAGTAAGATTCTTCCTTCTCACTTTATATGCATATATATGTGTTTATATGTGCAAAAAACCCCTACAGTGAACCAACCTAATAATATAATAAATATAAAAAGCAAGTCAAATATTTAGGATATTATTTTCTTCAGTTAAGCCTTCAAAATTTTTGAACCTTCAAATATCTGATAAAATTACATAGTCTCATTGAAAATAAAGTTACCACCATATTACATGACATACATGTTTTGCTCTTTTCTGTAACAGTAGCTGTTATTTGGTTCTCCAGATCAAAATAAGCTTTATAAAATAAATGTTACATATGGCACTGGGAGAGAAGGGAAGTTTCAGAAATCTTATCGGTAATCACCAGTGATGTATTAGGCAAGGAAGGAGAAGACAAAGAAAGAAAATGGTAGAGCTACAGATATGTTCCCTTATAAATTCCAACACAGTGTCTATATTTCCAGACATCTAAGTGACCTGTACTATATAGATTCTGAACTGCAATTTGGTATTAGCTGAAGATACTGACTTGTATTTCCCTGCATTAAACTTGGGCTTCTCTGAATAACAGTACTGGTACTTTTACAAAAGAAACTTTGATACCATAAGAATACCATAAGCCACCCAGCAGTAGCTGGGAAAAAACAAAGGCACCACTTTTCATAGGTCTTTGCAATGTTGGAGACCTGACAGGTAACATGCTCAGAATTCTCAACACCCTATTACTTCAATTCCATTTTTTTTTTTCCAAATCACTTTTCGTTACACAGAAATCGTGTCACATTTTTGTCTTTTATCTCTTTAGCAGAAAAAAAATCAGCTCTAACTCCTGTGAAGAAGTAAATGGAAACTCCTTTACTGGAGGCCAAGACACCCAGATCAAGATCTATTTCTAAAAATTGACTCACTTGTTTGTCAGATCAGTAATAGAATTCTTCTAGACTTATTTTTTTCTGCCATTTTCTCATATAATTTTCACAGTATGAGTTAAAAGAGTTTAATAAATCTAAGGTACAAAAAGGCTTATAATGAACCTGTCAAGGGGCTTGCTTGTAATTTTCCTGAAAGGATATTATTTCCTGAGAATGTGATTCTGTCTTCATATAATTCTTCCTGAGATGCTCAATGCAGAACCCTGAAAATGGATGTTGACAGTATTGAATAACATCCACTAGTAGTTGCTATCCTAATACGCTAGCTGAAATGCCTCAGAGTAAAGATCAAGTATAAATCAACTTCACCTTACAAAGAAAAGTGATTTGATTTTTTGGGGTTTTTTTTAATGAAAAAAAATTCTTCCTTCAAAAATGGTCCAACCTACTAATGTATAAATATATTTATCTAATTTGTTAGTATGATTTTAAGACAGTTTAGCTACTACTGTTAAAGTTAATGCTATTAATGTTTAACTTTTTTTGTTGGAATATTCATCATGATAGCACTGGTATAAGGGCTGAGTTGAACAAATACTGTATTCTACAACTCATTTTATATAGGCAGGTATTCAGTTGGTGTATGAGTCAGTCATTATTCTTCACTATCTGTTTCAGTGCAACACTTTGTTTAGCACACTTTGTTCCATGAGTTTCTGGGAGTGAGTAAGGCTGGTGACTCTCTCCTTAATGCCCTCTGTAGGGAGTAGGATAATAGGGAGATGATCTGGTTTAGTGTAGTAGTCTTTACATTTTGTAAATCCCAGATTACGCTCAGCAAGAAACTGAACATGGCTGCTTGCCCTTGAAAGCATAGCAGGAGTGATCCCTCTGGTTTCCTCTTATTTCAGAAAGAGTAAAATAATACAACACTGTTTTTTCCATAATACTTCCCTCTAAAGTGGAACACAGAGCCTGGTTCTACCTGTCTGCATCTACTTGTTTCTGAACATAATGTGATGCTTTGGCTTCCTCAAGCTTTTCTTTCTTATGCCCACAATGGCTTTTGAAACAAGGTCTAATAGTCATTCTAGGCCCCTGTAGCCCTCCTTTCATGAACAGTCAAATCAGACCCATATAATATAACCAAAAGTAAAAATCTCACACCTTCATTAGTGCAATTAACTTGTTTCCCTTTTAAGCCATCTAATGTCACTACTATTAATGCATAACTTAAAATCATAATTCGTAGAAGTCATAATATAAGCTTTTTTTTTTTTTTTATTTATTTCTACACTATTTGTTCAGCCATTTTGATGGTTTGCCTACTGCTCCTTGCATATTAATTTACTTTTACTCCTTACAAGCTTGGAATGTAGTGTTACTCTCACCATGTAACAATAAATGTTGAAGATGTTATTCCTTCACAGGTGGAAGGCAATTTAATTTATATTTAACTCAGACAACAGAGTCAGCAGATATAGTCCATACTTGAATGTCTACAATATAACATGGCTTCAACTGTGTTCTCAGCAATATGAATGTATTTTCTTCATGTAATATATTTCCTTCTATTCTGTTTCCTTGATTTTATGAAGAGATATTTTGTGAAATATTTTTTATGACTTAACACCTTTTTTTTGCAATCACTGCCACTGAGAAATGATTGCCTCATTTTCTGTTCTCTATAGACACTGAGCAATTCAAAGCAATTGAATGATTATGGTTCAACTATCCCTGTTCATTACTAATGCAACTGAGATCTCATTTAGCGTTTCATAGGGAATAGCAAAATGTGAGATTATGACTAATAATACACTAATTAACAACAACAAAAAAAGTTTATATCAGAAATAAAAAAGTAGATGTTTGATCTGATCTGATCTAGAGCAAGATTTGTCAATATTTGGGGAACATTTTTATCTCATGTCCTTATTCATAAACATGTGTAAAGAACCAGAGACACATAATATACTGATTTCTGCAATTACAATTTTTCTAGTATTCATATACTAGTTTTCCATGTTGTTTGGCAGACTCCAGGAAAGCTATCCAGTATTAATTATAATGTATTGTTCCTGACAGATTGAAATATTTGTAAAAGATATACTCTCTGCTTACTTTTCTCACTGTAACATCAGAGGTTTGTCAAGTGGCATTTTTTTAGGCTCCAACATATGTGTTTGAGAGACCAGTGATTCTACGTATATCACATCCATTATCAAAAGACTAAAATTCTCTGAATGTCCGTAGTTCTTATAAACCATTCAGAATACACCTTGTAGTTTATTCTGAAAACTCAGATCTTGGAAGTATTTTCAGAATGTATATTTTCTTCTCGCCCTGACAGCTGTTTCAAAATTTTTGTTGTCTGGAAAGAAACAAAAAGACAACAATTGATTTGGTTACAAAGGAGGAAATTTAATTGTCTGGATTTTCAGTCCTAATCATTCCACTTTTTGGGCATGTGGAACAATCTGTTGCTTATTCTTCAGCATTAGCTAGTGTGATCTAGAAAGTATTGGAAAGATCTGTAAAGCTGTTCACACCACCAAACTGATGGATCACTGCCCAAATATTGCAACACTGTAGTTCTTTATTCACAGTCAGGTTAAACAAATGCCAAGTAGATCAGTATCACAAGTTAGCCCAGCATAAAATATGCTTTTCACCTCACATTTTAATCAATATTCCTACAGTACCATGGGCATAAAGAATGTGAATGTGTTTCCACATGTGCTACTCAGTATCTGCTTCCCTCTAGCAGAAAAACTCTCCCCAGAAGGGTTTGTTCTGTAAAACATTATTTTCTAATTGCCACAGTTATTATTAGCAGTATTAGCTGACCAGTATCAAGAACGATGAAGCAAATAAGGGAAATGTGTTCTGGAATGAAGTGTGCATCTTTTTCTGGATAGAAGTTGGACTCGTCAAAGTCAAAATGCAGACCATTCCTATCACTTTCCATTGCATGTACAAGTTCTTCAGTATCTGAAAGAATGCATTTAAAAACTCCACTTTCCACCTTCTCTTTGTCTCTTTCTTTCAGTTCTATTTCTACCTCCCACCTGATGTATTTTGTCTTTCATTGTCACCAAACCAAACTGACTCCCAGTCCATCCATGTCCATACTGTAGCCTGTCTCCATTTTGTCTCTTCTTCTTTGTAACATGAGGAGCACCAAGAAGCGCAGCAGCAGAACCCTATTTACAAGGGCTGCTGCATAAGCAAGAGATAATCACATCCTCAGTGTGACAACACCAGAACTAAAATTCTCACACAAGATTTCTTACCTTTACTACATGCACGATGGTTTTGTAAACCTGAATGTGGAAGTGTGTCATGATCTTATGGAAGCTGTGGATAGTGAAGTGATTAATGACAGCATGGATTCTGAAACAGTTCCTTTTCAAAGTATGAACAGAACCTTTTGACTTTAAAATTAGGAGTTACTAATCAGGCATCATGCAAGTTTTAGAAGAGTACATAAGCGGTCTGTAGTCAAAACTTCTGAATGAAAGCCATCACTATTTCTATGAAGAGCACAATACAAGAAGAAGAGATAATTTCACTTTAGGCAAAATGCTAACTGTAACTTGGGCAGATAAGAGAGCAAAGGTTTTCATCATTTTTTCTGTGGCAAACCCACCAGAGGAAAAAAATTATGGCCCAGTGCAGCACACTGTTTAAACAAATAAAGACCTCAACCTCAACCAGGAATCTAGAAAAAAGTGCATTCAGACCAAAGAGATATATGTAAAACACAACAAAACTTGTGTCTTTGTAACACCTAGTTCCTATATTTTCTTTGTATTTCTGATACAATACAACTGTGGGTAGAGAAGAAAAAATGGGAGATATCTGCTAATATAAGTGTCATATGTCACCACAAACCTCTTGCTTTTAAACTGTGTTTGACCAAAGAGGGAGAGAGAATAATTCTCTTCAAGGAATATATATCATACCTCAATCCAGCAACATGAGAGAAGTGGGTCTGAACACAGGTATAAGCAACAGTCTTATTCTGCTCTCCTTTGTCTGAACAGGAAGAAAGTTCAGTGGTGAGAATATATTTATATGTGTACATACAAGGAGGATCCCTGCAGCAGCTGGACTTCCTCAGCCTCTCCAGTTCCTGAGTTCTGGATCCCAGTCTCCCCAGTTGTGCCGGCCCCCAGGAATAACACACACACACACACACACACACACACACACTCGCTTAGGTCAGTCAGGGACTTACTTCCCTGATCCCACACTTGAGCCCGTTCTGCTCTCAGCCTTAGAGACACAGAGGTGCTCTCTCACACACACAGATGAGGTTTTATGTAACCTAGAACATTGTATCATGCAAATATTTGTTCAAGCAACTGGGAACATGAAAAGAAAACTAAGAAAACTTCTGATTGCTTGCTTTTCTTTTGGAGCAAAGCACCAAAGACTCTTGGGAAAATAGAGAAAGCATAAGATTAAAGAAGTGGGAGACAGAAATAAAGTGCTCTTAAAAATACAGAAGTTCTGAAAAAACAGAAAAATGTTGAGACTTCTATTAAAAAATAAAATATGCACAATGTATTTGCATGTTAGAATAGTTTATGCAAATCTTCATCACTTATCATATTTCTGACAGGTTTTTAATGTGCTATTGCCTTAATAACACTTGTTTGCATTGTTGCATTATTTTTGCTATTTGTTCAGTTCTTTTATAAACTTGTCAGTTCCCTTTGTTTAATATTTATGATTTTTAATTAGGTCATAGAAATCATTGGTTTATTTCAGTAATGCATTTTCCTTAGAGTTTTCAATAAGAAAATAATAACTTGTAAGGTTCAAACCATACCCAATTATACAACTCAAACTTTAGACCATAAATTCTTCTCAAAGTCAGGAGAACTTTGATATAGTCATTTCTGCTCTATATCACTCTTGATAATTTAGGCTACTAAATTGCTACATATACCTCCAGAGAAAACATTATCCTGGCTTCATCTTTTTCTTTCACCTTTGTAGCATGGCCTTTCTCTGAAGGTTCATACATCTGCTAACTGTGGCGTTCCTAAGAGGCATAAGGGTGACCTGAGTTGGTTTTGATAGAGGTAAATTTTGCCTGATCATTTTCTTCTTGTTTTCTTAGAAATTCAAGTTTCTTTCATAGAAAAATATGCATTCATTATAATACAGGATAAATCCTCCTCAGTTGCCTGTCATTAATTAAAGGAATTAGACCCAAAAGACATGTATTTTTCTATAGTTTTGTTGATCATCCCAGAGCATCCCATCATACATGGAATTTACCTCGCTTTGTAAATGGACCTAGAAAGTCAGAGAGACTTCTCCTAAGGACTCTGCTTCCTCAGAGTGGATCCATCAACTCAAGATTTGTTGTTTCTCATGACCATGTCAGAAAAGCTGAAAAGCATGATGTAAAAAGCCTAGCAAATTTTAATGGTTTGGAACTACGTGTGACAGGTTGATTTTTTTTTATTTTTCTATTGATGTGATTTGTTGAATCACTTCAGAGGACAACACTAAAGGAAAACAGAAGAATTTTTTTCTTTTTACTAAGTAAATATTTTTGAAATTTTCAGGAGGAAAATATTTATATTTGTTATTTTTAAAAATCATAACCTAAATACACATAAAAAAGGATTTGCAGTTATAAACTAAATTTTCCTCTCACTCTTGGACCTGGGTTTATGTTTGATGCCACTGTGAGCTGGTGCTACAGTTTATGGTGGTTCCAAGATGCTGATCTGAGAGGAGGCATTAATCTCTCCTGTGTTGCTGAGAATAATTTTGGGGGTTAAAGCAGAACAAATACAGCATTAGAGAGGAAAGAAGAAGAGAAATGAAAGGTAGGTTTGGATGGGTTTGAAGGGTATGGCAGGGTAGGAGTTTTTCATGGGGACTTAATCGAGCAATATCTGTAAAATATGCTCTCTCTAGGTCAGGGAATTCCTGAAGAGCTGACGGACAGACACACAAAATAAGAAGGATCACTTTATTAAGCTCTTTTGTTGTACTCTATATAAATATCCTATACTGGCTAGTCTTCAGCTACAGGAGTGAGTTAAAGATTAGTTGAGTAGGGATTCTTTAGGGCCGTCCTGATCTGGCCAGCAGCCATCCCTGTGACTTGGAACCTGAGCCCCGGCTTTGGCCACAGCCCTGCTTGGCGTTTGGGAGAACCCAAGGGAAGGACATTTTCCTCCCATATATGTGTACCTAGCATCCTCCCCCAGCCCTCAGAACAAAATAGGCTCATACTTGAAGAGATATGGAAGAAGCATTACTGTTCAGCAGAGTATAATTCTATCCAGAAAATGTCCTATTACAAATCCTGCTTGTCTTCTGATCAGAATCTCTGAAACTTACTAGCAAAGAATTGCTTGTGGTCCTGCTCTTGTTCTAGTATCCATAAAAGCTAAACTCTGGTTATCAGGTACCTTATTAGGCCAAGTAGCAACATTCTTCTTGTAACCAAAGTCTATAGCATTGCTAGTAACCTGTTCAGTATCAATGCAACATTACAAAATTAAAACTGTTTTCTCAGTGAGAGTGTTTAGAAAAAAAGCCACGGCACAGAAACTGTTCGTGCTGTAGCATTCCACACACAAAGGCTAAGAGATGCAAGACTTAAGCTCCTATGTATTCTTGATTCAGATGCTTAGTACCTGCATCTTGATTCAGTCTTAATTAGTGGTCCATTCCCCTGTGCTTAGTTCTGTGCGCTGGTTAACTGGTGGACAGCTGTTCAATATTTTGTTTCAGTCTTGTGCATTGTGTTGTTCTATATCGTATTTATTGCAGTTTTCAACTCCTTTATAAACTCGGAAGTATTTATTTACTTTTGGAGTTTTGTATAAATCTAATCATTATACTGTATTTAAGTGCTTTACATGTATGAAGCATTTTCACAATATCCCAGTGAGATGAAGGATTAGTGTTTATAATCCTATTGTTACAGATGGGGACAGATAATTTAAAAGAAAAATGTCTACTTGTTCTTGGAGACCTGTCTGAGATACTTAGCACATGGTCATATGACCAGGGGCTTTGAGCAACATCATGTAGTAGAATGTGTCTCCGCCCATGGCAGCGGGGATGAAACTAGATGATTTTAAGGTTCCTTCCAACCCAAACCATTCAATGAGTCTATTACCTCCCTCTGAATTTTTATGCAGAAAACTGCGCTGAGAGCTGAGCTGAGTTTATCCTGAGGAAGAAAAATAGTGGCGAATAAACAGAGCCATCAGCATTGGTCATCACAGATCTTGTGTTACTCAGCAAATTCGGTAGCAACAAGTTTTAAGCAGCACAGCTTGCTGCAACAGCAGGGATGCAATCCCTACTGGGATTGACAACATTGTTTCTGTCACATCATCTAGCTTTAATACTGGCTTCACATTCAGGATATATATCAAAGTCCTCTTGATTTGTTTTGTTCTAGGTTTTTATTTGTTTGTGTTTTTTTTTTCTTATTAATATATGCAGACCTTATTTAATCCTATATCCTATCCTTCCACCTTTGTGCCACTTTTATTGCCCTTCTCCCCCATTTCTGCATTAGCATTCTTGACTTAGAGAACTCTAAAATCATCTGATATTACTTGCATGCTTGTACTATGAGATAGTACAATTCATGCATTCAAACTGTTCATTAGATACATAAGATTAGATGGTTTTGTTTCCCTAACCAATGAATCAACTGAGTAAATATATATTCACTCTGCTGTCTTTTGTTACCTTGATATTCCTGCTGAAACTTTCTAGATCACTTCATAGTCAACTTCTACTTATGCCATATATATCTATCCCCACCAAAGTATATTGTATATTCAATTATGTCTGTTGCATTTTTTTGCATACTCATTGTCTTTTTAATCTCACTGTAGTCTCTGAAAAGATTAAAAAAAAAAAAAAGTTAATTGATCGATTACGGCAGCCAGCCCTAAAAAAGTCATGAAGTTGAATATATCTTTATCACTTACATGAAAGAAAACAACAGTTACAACAGAGTTTTGTGGATATACAAGCTATTTAAAAATATGTATTTTATTTTGTTATATAAGATTTAGCAAACTTCAGATAGATAAACTTTTGCAGTTAGATATTTACTGTTGTTAAAGGATGATGATATAATCAGCAACTGAGTTAAACCCTTACACTGACTGAATGTCAGACTAACATTCTAATTGTAATAATGACATTGGTAGAATATTACCAGTAATTAAAGTTTAACATGTTAAAAAAAGAGTGGTTAAAAAAAGAGTTAAAAAAAGAGTGGTTAGATCCATTTCCTTTTTTGAAGGATCAGCGCCATAAATAAGCATTGCTATAATAAATAACATGCAACTTTTCAAAGACAAGATTATTCTAGATAAGAATAGGACAAGATAGGACAAGATGCCAGAACATTTCATGGGTTTTATAGGATGTATAAAACTGGTTCTCTTGTACTGCAAGAAGCTTTTTATGTAGCAGTTCTTTACAGACCAGGAAAAAACCATTAAAATTTACATTTTCTTGTCTCCATAGGTTTACTACTCTGTGTGTCACTTACATTTGTGCTGATTGCAAAAAACTGTCAAAACACGATGATGGAGTTTTATTGACACTTTTCACAGGTGTATATGACTACAGAAGTAGTCATATGATGAAACAGTCCTAGTGTATTTGATGTGGCAGTATGGTCCCATATCCTTTCTCTAGATATACCCTGTAGTCATATAGATCAGTGTTTTCCACATGTCAAGAGAAGACACTTTAGTGGAACCATATGCACACCAAATATCAAGCACACATGGCACCATCGGAGTTTCAGCACAATCCTGACACTGGCAAAATAAAAATCATAACATTGCTTGATTCATGTCAGGCACTGCATTTTCCGAGAACAGTCATCATCACATTTTGGAAATTACATTAACTTTCAAAAATTTCTTAGCATCGTCTGAATATTTTACAAAGTCTAATTAACATAAAACTAATCACTTTGAGCCCTGTCACCTTAAAGATGTTAAGAATTGCAGAAAATACCATAATACAGTCTGCAACTGAGAGAGCGTAAAAACCCACTGTTAGATGGAAATAGACTAGTTTAAAGAGGAAATAAAAGCAATAAAATCAGAAGTGGTCATTTTATTAATGATTCTTGAAACATTTTTTCCACTGTGAGAACAAACAGCTATCTGGCATCTCAGCAAGTAACTCTCTTGCTCTCCTTTGTAAGAACCACATGTACTCATGTACTTAGATATACAATTACCTTTTCTTTAGTGGCTCTGTATGGATATCATTAAAGGGATAAACATCTTTATCCATAGTTTATTGACAGATAGTGAGACAAAATGCTTTCCCTTTGTTGTTTAAGACCCACGTCCCAGCCTTTAAACATACTTGTAAGATAAATCATTCAACTACTAGAATTTTTATAGAACATATTCACTATGCAAATTACTACAAAAGTAGCTATCTGGCTTCCAGTGTTTGGTTTTGGTTTTTTTTCTGTAAGACCATCTATATCAGTGGCAGCATCTGATCCTTATAGTAAGTACTGAAAGCAAATATATACTTACAACCTTTTAAGAATGCTTCCAGTTTCACATCACAAAGACTACAGTTGACATGGTAATTACCTATCTATATGAAAACTGGGTTATCTTTCAGCCTCTGGTAATTTTTAAGTTCATTCATTTTTCTTACCTTGCCTTCCTCTTATGTCCCTTTATTGAGAAGCTAAATATAGAGGGATTACAAAAACTCAACCCAACAGAGAGGTAAATAAAGAACAGCATTTCCTGAAATGGGATGGAACATTTTATATTGCATACATGTATGTATTCATTGTTTAGCTATTTAATTGTTTTCCTTTTTTTGCAGCTACCTATAGCCTGTTTGAGAATGACAGACACTGCTGTGGCTTGATGCTTCTCAACTGATAAAAGGCAGAGATTATAACAATAAAGTATTAAAAACACATTTAATATTTATTAAATAATAATAATACTACTTCAAAATATAATAGTATCAGATTTAAATAATCTAACATCCAAGGATACAGTCAACCAGCAAAACTATACAACAAAATCCTTAGCTTTGTCTTTTCTCATGGCCTGTGCTTCTGAGCAAGTTGAAAGGCAACCATAATTAGCCAATTTTAATGAACACCTTAGAAACATTCCACACTCATGTCAATTATTGCATCCATGCTGAAATATTTCCATTCTCTAAAAATTTCTGAATTGGAGAGCTCTGTAACCACCCTCTACACTCTTCAACTCAAATTTCCTTTTACCAGTCATGAGAAAATAGTTAAAATGTACTGCGACTTGCTGAGAAGCTGGGTAGACTTAAGTGGTGAGGAGTTTATACATTGATGAAATGTATATGTATGAGTATGGAGTCTCCTATCAGATAACTGTGATACAGCTGCAGAGCTACACATGAACAGTATGTTAACTGCTGTTCACAGTGCAGGAGGGCATTGTTGGAGTCAGAAAACCCATGGGATGTTCATACAATGTCCTGCATGACCTGGAAGGTATATATAGGCTGTACCTGGAGATGTGCTCACAGTCTCAAAGCTTGGATAGATGCAATTCTGATCATCTGGACAGGCTAAGGACATAAAGACATAAACATGCTAGCAGATTATACAAGGGTATACACTTGAACAGAGACATAGCTTGTTTGTTGCCTCTTGAGACCAAGGCAGCTGTGAGATACAAGTACAATGAAATGTTCAGCAGCTGGCATGGAGCTAAAGCTTGCTTGGTGCCAAAAATATTTCTGTAATTAATAATGCATGTCAGTGATGTGTGCATTTACCAATGCTATGACAAATTCTACTATCAGTGTTGACAAATGGAAAAAGTACTCAATATTTGCAGAAAAAAAATATTTTAAGACATTCGAAAGTTTGCATATTAACAATGTGAAAGAAACACCAATTAAGTGTTGCTTTAGCATGTTATTTGGTTCATTTTTTTAAACACTTCAGTATAATTGAATTTAGCCTGACCACACATACTGGTAACAGCTGATTTTCCAGTTGCAAGTTCAGCAGCTGGAATACAAAGCTTGCATGTAATGTGTGCTTTCAAAAGAACAAACATGTTCATTGTCATGCCCCTACACAATCTACTAAGCAGTAACGTGTCTGACATTAAATCACCATTATTGACTTGCAATATTATTAAGTTTAAATCTGTTCCCCTGAAAGATTTGTCAGTTAGTTTGTCAGGCTTTCTTACTAATATGCATCCTGATTAAGTGGAGTCTCTCTATCTGAATTTCTGTTTAATATTGCTTTAACTATTTTCAAAATTGACAGTAACTTTACCATAGGCAGAGAGAAGAAAAGAACTTGCTTTAACATTCCATGTTATAATGCATTTTGTTGCTACCATAACATTTATAAGAGATGAAGTCAAATGGTTTCTGCAGCTGAGCACATACAACAGTAAGAGGAAGAATCCTTACGAGTTGTGTTTTAATCATATATTATTTAGAAGGACTATTCATATTACATAGAAAGACTATTTATCGGTTAGACTTCACAAGGGCTAGAAAGATTAGGAACCCCAGATGCAGCATACACTCTTACTGATTCAAGTGGGCCTGAATCAATCTATTAAATAAAATAATTTAACACCATCAAAACATCATTATATAGCGGTTAAAATGTGAGAGGATGCAAGACTTTTCTGCACACCGCCTGGATTGTACTGAGAAAGTCATCTGGCTTGTTTATAAAAAGAAAGGTACTGTGAATTAGAAATTATAACATCTCCAAAAGCTAGCAAGATTGGTGTATAGAAAACAGCAGGTTTGTAGCAGAAGTTCCTACTGCTGAATAAATGAAACTTAAGATGTACCATATTAGTCCAAAAAATATTCCTTCTCAATGTACTTAATAAAGTTGCAAACTAAGCAAAATGAAGAATGCTAAATCTGCTACTAAACATAAAGTTAAGTTTCTATTTTCTTGCTTTATAGTCAGTCCACGACATTACAAATGAAGAAACTAAGTTGGTATTCTGATTAAATGGACTCTGAGTGTTTAATTTTTGAGCAAATATACTTTGTTATTACTTATTCATTTACACAGATACTTCAGGTTTGAGTAATTAAAATAACAATTTTAATGGTTATTATTCACATGAAAGTGAAGTGACTTTGATGTTGATTAAAGTTATCTTTTAATTATGTTAAAATTAATTTATTTTTTGACAGAACCTGACAGTTTCTATGTTTTCATCATTTTTAGCATTCACTGGAATCACTTTTAGAGATACATGGTGTAGTTTAAAGGTATCAGTATTCTTGATGTGTGAATGCTACATTGATATTTATGAAAAAAGCTGCTTGATATTTGCTTGACAGCACGTGTCTACCTTCAGTGACACTTTTGGCAAAATAGCCTTTCTTAAGGCTTTTATTTTGGAAATATCACTGGAGTGTATCCAATATAATTGAAATAGCAAAATCATGGACTATTGCTACATGCATTCCCTAGGCCAGTGAGAGATCTGCTGACAAAGTAAGGCTGACATTAACAAAGTTAGTCAATTCACCATATTGTCCTCAGGGAGAGGTATTGATCCAAGCATAAGCAAGTGGATTGAGGGAGAAAGTAGTTACAGCAGTAGACAGAGACTTCCTGTGGTCTCAAGGAAAAATGAATGTTCTTGCAGTAATGTTTGCCTGCCATAGAGGTCTTTGCTTCTGCTCACATTTCACATGGTTATCCTTCAGCTTTTTCCCTCTGCCTATATGTTCTACTGGCTGAAATATTACATAGATATTACATTAGTGTGAATCTGTGCAACACAGTCACATTTCACACAAGGACTGTCCACTGTAGAGCTACTATTGTAGGGAAAAAAGGCACAATTTATATAGGAATATTGTTGGTACAGGGCCGGTTCATCACTGAGTGATCTGCAGCAGTCTCACAATACCTTAATAGCATGAGCAGAACCATTCTGCTCAGAGTAGTCAGGTTCATCCAAGAGTATAGATCACCAAGCATGTCCATCACAATGAGGCAGCTTTGAGGTCAAGCCAGGAACCTGAGTCAGCAAGCGAGGGTCAGGATGTGCAGATTTAGAGGAGCAAAACTTGTTATGTGGGTAGTGGTGAAGCATTAATGCTGCCACTCTCTCCTTCTTTGCCTGTTCAGAACATCAAGGCCATGACTCTCAGCTGAAAGTAGAAGATGCCACAGGAAATAAAATTAATTAGTTTGAGTATGCATGTATATTACCTTTTGACAGTGCCCTCTGGGGTGCTCTTCCCATGCCTTCTGCCCAGGTACAATCTCTTCATCTTCAAGCTCTTGAGTAGCAATCCAACTTGCAGTTGAAAAGTAGAGAAAAAAAATCTTGTAAATATGCATCTGGTGAGATAGTCTCCAGTTTGCTATCTTCACAATATCTGTTTATGCTGTAGTTGTGTGCCATCCTGCTCTTAAGCCCACAGAATAGCAGAAACATATTTTAGCCATGCAGTGAATGCATAAGAAAGACTGTATTTCCTGCTATTAGCTTACACTTGCCAGGACAGAGATCTTTCCTTGTTAGTGGGAAACCTGAAACCTGCACAACCTGCACCACTACTGCCTTGCCACCATAGGCACAAGAATGAGCTCGCAGATATCACTTACACTTTCTGTTTCTAATGTGGCTTGAAAATTTTAATTAATATTACCATCCAACACCAGATTTGTTAGTAGATCCAAGTCTTCCCAGCAATCAGCTACTTTACAGGCTGGAACAACAGCATACAGTGATACCTAGATGGTCAGTTTGAGCATGTGCATATGCCTGAACTAATTTTATGCTTCAGCACTCACTGCTCACAACTTTTGCTCTGCGTGACTTCTTCCCACTTCCCCCCCTGACCCCAATACCCCCTTCAACCAGAAAGACCCATATCAATTATGCTGGCTTTGGACAGGAAAATTTATAAGCCAAATCTGCTTACATACAAGAGAGCAGAAACACAGGCAGAACTTGTACTCTCTGCCAAGAAAGCATTTCTCAGACTGCTCCTTTTTGTTACTAGCATGCAAACAAACACCATCAAATTCCAAAGGGGTGATTGATGTCATGCATGTACCTGAATTTTTACAGTGTGAGGTAGAGGTAGACTTTTCTGCTTTCTATTTAGTAGGGTCAAGTCTTTGTATCCCAGTGACGTCAGCTCCAACATGTGTGGACTATAATTCTCTAGAGCAAAGGGGTCTCATAGTTCAGTATCAAAAGCTTTTTTGAAGTTCCTTCACAGTCAAAAATTGCCTCTTCGTTTTGCTGTAGTATTCTGAGAGAAAACAGCATGAGTCATGCAGTGTCCTGTATATAGTATTGCATGTAGGATCAGCAGCAGTAGGCAGACATTGCTACAAGAGGGAAAATATGATGAAAATCTATTTTGGAAAAGGTATTATGATGGTCGAGGGCACCTCAACCTGGAAGATTCTGGAACATGTCAAAGACTCAAAAGTATTCAGTGGGAAGGTCAAGTTCAGATTTGAATTTTAAAGTGTTTTCCTCAGGCCTCAACCACTTCAGTATAGGCAGGTTCATTTACCAGATACACAAATTTACAATCTGAATGCAATTTATTTTAGGTCTGGAGAAGCTGGTTAGATAAAGTATGCACTGCTCTGAGATGTTGCACCTTTAGCAATGAACCAATTGTGAACAGCTCAGCGTAGTTGTGCAGACTTATGAGACTGGAATAATTGAATGATATACTAGCAGTTTACCTGTGGAATACCAAATCCTTTGAAGTTCACCAAGGTTTGATGGATGATTTAAGCCCTGATTACAAATATGCTCTTGTCTTGAGAAAAGAAGATTGAGAGGGGATCTTATCAATGCATAAAAATAATGTAAAGCAGGTGCTAAGAGGATGGAACCAGATTCTTTTCAGTGGTGTCCAGTGACAGGACACAGGGCAACAAGCACGATTTGAAACATAAGAAGGTCTGTCTGTATATAAGGATAAACATCTTTACTTTGCGAGTGACAGAGCACTAGAACAGGCTTCTCAGAGCGTTTGTGGAGTCTCCTTCTCTGAAGATATTAAAAACCTTTCTGAATGTATTCTGTGCAACCTGCTCTGGATGAACCTCCTTTAGCAGGTGAGTTGGACTAGATCATCTCTGGAGGTCCCTTCCAACCTCAGCCATTCTGTAGTTCTGTGGAATCACAGTTAATTGCAAACTAGTCCAGAGGAATTAGGTCTCTGCACTTTATAGTCTCTGATGAGTGTACAAGTTTCACTACTGCTGTTGAGAAAGAAAAGCTATGATTTCAAATATAACAATAAAAAAATAGAGCAAATGAAAGCACTGTTTCCAAAGGCATATGATTACAAGATAAATGTACCTTGAGATTGAAATCATGCAGAGTTTTCTAAAACTTAATTATGTGAAAGTTCAAATGGTAGAAGAAAACCTGAGTGGATAAATCATCTTTATTTTGAACCCTGCAGTGTTAGCCTACAGTTTCTTAAATATTAGCATTCAGTGTTGGTTTTTGTGCTGAAGAGGTGAAAATGGAGACAAACTTCAACAAATCTGCCTTCACTTCTGCAAGTTAACTATATAAAACTGCCATAGAATCAGCTGATTATTCTGTGCAATCAGTACTTTTTTGTCATGGTTTTTTTGGTGTTTTTTTGTTTGTTTTTTTCTTTTTTTTTTAATAAAATGTAGCTACTCTTCTATCTTCTCTATATGATATATTCAAATAATGTGGACTGTAAAAAGAAGTCAGGAAAAATATCAAAAAGAAGGAAAATGACTTTTCCCTTTAAGTTCTGGGGTCCCTAAGGTTTGCCTTTCAATTTCCAATAGGAAAAATTGACTTTCTATCCCTAGGGAAAAAAGAAAATCCATTATCTTTGACAGAAAATAGGAATAGTTTATTCTTTTTCCATTTTAGCCAAGTGGTTCATTCTGATTGTTAAGCAGCCCATTGTAAAGCTCATTGTTCTTCCAAAGTTTTCAATCAAGTCTCCAATTTTGATATTTCATACTGTCAGACTTATGTTAGTGAGAGAGAGTATCTTTTCTCATTTTCACCTCAAAATGTGCAAATCCTAGATAACAGAGTAGTAGCCACAGCTCTGATGTTTTATCTGGATGATTACTGGCTTGCACACACTAATTTTTAAATCCAGGCATCTCCATGTACTATGACTTTGTTTCTCTCTGTAGCTTTTTCTTCTATTCCCCATTTCATTTATTAAATATTAGCCACTGTATCATCCTGTGTTTTTGTTATGTATTGAACATTATATACTGATTATAATTTAATTTATAAAATTAAACTTCTGTTATCTGTGGTTGCTTTTGTTCTTTGTGTACAATTTGTGACATAGAATAAGTGACGTGTGGCTCAAACTTGTGTTCCAATATATGCCAGGGACTGTTACATGACTGAAAGACATTTCTACCTTCCCTGACCCTCTTGGTGCTGCCTCTACTGCTACCTGATGCAGAAAACTCTTCTGTTATCTCTTGAAGACTTAAAAATGTTCAAAAAGGTATTTGGGGCCTGTCATGGACATGTTCCATCACAGGGTCAGCATTCATGGCTGAGGAGGACATTGATGCTTTCCAGTTCCCTCCACTTAACACAAGTTAAAATAAATGTACAGATACAAAATTTTATTAATGGCATCCAAAATTAGCAATGCAGGTCTAAATGTTTGGAAATACACAGGTATAGATAACTAAAGAGCTATGCTTAATCTACTTAGAATAGGGTCATATTTAAAATTTTCTCTTGTCTATGAAATATGACAGATTTAGCAGTTAATTTCTCCTTCCACATTCATAGTTTATCCTTTAAAACTTCTCCTCTTTATATCATTTTATTCTTTCTACCTAAAGGACAGTCTAACTGCCTGCTTAACTCACTTGAAGTCACTTGCCTTTAATAGCTACATACGTCTTTTCGTTACATTAGAAGTCATCTCCTGCACTTTATTAGCAAGAAAACTATTGCTTGTGTCAATATAGTTCAGTGTTCTTGTTCTGTCTTTGGTGCCTCTTTATCAAGTTGTAGTCAGAAAATGATCTTTTGCTGATTCTTTTATGTTAATATGTGTATTAAAAGGAAAGCTATTATAACAGTTTCTAATTGTAGGTATGTTACTGGAATTCTTGATTAAGACAAGAGTGGGGATTTGGTGGGCCCTGTGCAAGAAATGGTCGCTGAGATAAATGGTTTGAAAACTTCTCTTTGCTCAAGAAACCTGTTGTGGCTAACAGAAACATATGTTGAGAGAAGGTGTGAGAACAACCACTCCTTCTTTCCCTCCGGAAGCTGTTTCTCCGCTAAGTTAGATAAGAAGCATTCCTTTGTTCACAAGTGGAGGAAAGGAAGAGGAGTAGGGAAAGGGTACAGCTCATAAAAGCAGCCCTGTACAGGTCAGAAAGCCCCTTGATATATATAGACCCAAAGAACTGCGGTCTGTGTGCATGTTTTTGCCACCCAGCTGTGAGTTCTGGCAGCTGTGTAGTGTTCCTGAAATAAACTTCCTTTCTTTCTTAAAAGCCCATGGCTTAGCTCTCTGATTACCTATGTGAACATTGAAGCTTGTGAGAGTCAGCAGAAATCAGTCACTTGAAGTGATAGCAGATTTAGGGTGTCAGCTCACACTCTTATGACAACATACTCTCACTAAAATTTTTTCTGCTAAACACAATTTAATTGTACACAAAAATAAATAAAGAGGCAGAGAAATCTAGTTGGGGAAATACTTTACTCATTTCATAAAAACCAGAATTTGCATCAGAATAAAGATGATCCTTGGTTCTAAATCCAAGAATGACATTTATATTCAGAGAACCTCTTGTGCAGTAAGAAGAGAGCAGCAGCACCAGCCTGTGGTAAGCCTCCTTCTCCAATTCCTTGCTAGCCAAGGACTAAAATGTCAGTCTTACTGCAAGTCTGCTCAGTTATCACAAGGACCTGGTAATACTCTAGAACAAGTCTAATTCCCCCACCTGTCTTGTTGGGTACAAAGAAGTAGTAAATCAAGACCTCCATCCATTTTTCATAAGGGAAAAAACACCATGTAAAGCCATTCATACATTTTTTAGGTAGGACCATTGAAAGAATACACAATATATACAAATGGTATATACAAACGTATATGAGCAATATGAACAAATATTAACAAAAATAACGAAGTAGTGAAGTTGTGAGAAGAACAATGTATGCCTATAGTGTTACTGGTTACAGCTGCAATATCATCTTTTGACTTTCCAGACAACTGTTCTTTCTGTAATGCAGGAACATTGGTTTTGAATACAGAAACTGTTCTTCTATGATGAAGTTAATATTCCTTCTAAGAAGAAGGTGTTCCCTTCTATGCACATATCTACAGTACCCATACAGACAAACAGTAGCATTTTTTAGGTCTGATAGCTTCAACATGGTGGAAATGGAAGAAATTACTGACCTGAAGGAAGAACTCCAAGAAAATCCTGGTCAACAACAGATGAGGAACAACGACATCAGTAACAGGCAGCATTATAAAATATTTCCATTCAGTGAAATTAGAAGCATGGTGAAATACTAAATATAGGCTTCTCTTATATTCTTACTTCAGGAAATTCTCTTACTTAACTCTTAATTTCAGGTACAAGAAGGAGGAAACCTGTGTCTCTGGTATGTCTTTTACGTGCATGTGTGTACTTTTGTGCTGTACTTCTCTTATCACATTGGATATATCACATTAGCCAGATTTATGAGGACTAGAGGAAGAACACAATTATTTATGCAACACTAATGAAATAAACACTTGCCTTAGGACTTACTGAGACCATTCATTATTTTCTTTTCTTAAAAGTAAAAAAAAAAACTTTTTACTTCCCTTCAGTGTTTGAACTTCCTAAAAAATTCAACCTTTTGCATAGTTTATCTTCTTCATTTTTTTTGTTCTCCTCTTTATATCTAACATCTAATGCTGACCTTCATATAAAGTCAGTACTGTGCTAGGTCTTTGCTTCACAAATAGTGCTGAGAAGTGTATTTTAACAAAATAAAGGATTTCCTTTGCAGCAATCCATTAACTTTTTACAAAGGACACAAAAGCCTGCATACCCTAATGAATGTCACTGAAGAGATAAAAAGGAAAAGCACTTTTTTCTTCCAATTCAGAACATATGTATAGCTTTGTCATCTCAAGGCCACAAATCAAGTTTCTATCAGAGAAACCAAAAAAAAAAAAAAAAAAAAAAAAATAAATTGTTTCAAAATGAAAATTGGCAGGAAAACCAGACCTTTTAAAAAGGTGGCCTCTCTAAAAATTTGTATCAGGACACCTGCATGACAATGACTGTGCTAATGAGGTGGTATCATTTAGTGTCAAAGCAATTTTTTGTGTGTCAAACCTTTCAATCACAGAATCATAGAATCATTTAGGTTGAAAAAGAGCTCTGAGATCCTTGAGTCCACCCCTTAACCCACCACTGCAAAGTCCATCACTTAGCCATGTCCCTAAGGACCACAGCTACACATCTTTTAAATACCTCCAGGGCTGGTGACTCAATCACTTCTCTGGGCAGCCCATTCCAATGACTAATAACCCTTTCAGTGAAGAATCTTTTTCCTGGTGTGTGAATTTTTTCCTGGTCCCTTGCTTTGAGCTACAAGCTCACTGAAGGGGTTCAAAATATACATTATTTTAAAGTATACTTTTTAAATATATATGGTTCCAAATGTTCACCCACTGATTTTATTAAAAGAATCTTTAGTTCCTTTAATACCTTAAGAGATACCACAAAGGAGAGGACACTGCACACATTTCTCAGGAGGTAGTTTATTGTCAAACTTTAGAAAATAAGGGCACTTAGCAAATGTTTAAAGGGCAACGTTCAACCAAAGGTGTACATTCCAGAAAGCACTGACTTAGTACATGCCAATCCATACAACTTAACAAAATCCAACTCATCGTGCCTCAAAGTTATTGAAAATATTAAAAAAATATTAATATTAAGAATTAAGATTAGGAGAAGAAGAACAATTAAAGAAAGAGAAAAAGAGAGAATTAGAACTGCCACCCAGAGTCCTGTGCAAGTCCGGCTTCGATGTGTCCAGATGGCAGGGTTTGAACAACAATGGAGAGAACGTATTGCTACTTTTATTTCCTTTGCCCATCCCCTGTGGCCACATCCCCTGCCCCCAGGTGGAAGTTCCAGCTGGTGTGCAAGCCAGTCTGGGGCTGGATCAGGGTCTCCCTGGTGTGGTATAGGCAGGGTTCCTGGGCTGATTTTGACTGACAGCTGCCCCAGGGCTGCTAAAGGAGACTCCAAGGGCCTGGGGTGTTGGACAAAGCATCACCTCACCTTCATGAAATTCGGCCTGTCCCTCCACCACACACACTTGAGCTGAGTCTGAGCCAATAATATAATAATCCAGTGGCTCACAGTATCTAATCCAAACCTCCCCTGGCACAGCTAGAGTCTGTTTCCTCTTGTCTTATGACTTGTTTCTTGGAAGAAGAGACTGATAGCCCACTCACTGCAATCTGCTTTCAAGGAATTGTAGAGAGTCATATGATTTCTTCCAAGTATGAAGAAAATGCATAATCTTGTGCTCTTTTCTCTGTCTAGCCTGATCTGAGGAAGATTATTAGAAGCTACTCACTCAAAATGTGTAAAATTCTAGTTTAGATTTTCACTTTGCTATCAATAACAGACAGCTATTATAATAAACATTGGTAGAGTAAATATATGTGGTATTTATGATGGAAAGTATTATAAAGAATATGTAATTTTTACATATGCAAGAAAGAAATTGCTTTTAAGAAAAAAAAAAATCAAGTGTAATTCATTTGAAGAACAAATGCTTATTCCTACTAGAGCTGAAAATTCTGTCCTCCAATTTTAGGTCTTAATGATCTACTTCTAAGTGAGTAAGCATATATTAAGATAATGACAATAAGTCAAAAGTAAAGAGCTCAGTAATACTTAATATAAATTTTTCTTCAAGTAAATCATATGTCCTATGTCGCTGAAGACATTTTGGTTTAAGGTGTTCTGGTGTCCTAAGTTGTCAGATAGACCTGTGTTATCTTCTGAACATTTCATTCCTGAGACAAGTGAAAGCAAGCA
This sequence comes from Dendrocincla fuliginosa, assembly GCA_035047845.1. NCBI lineage: Eukaryota > Metazoa > Chordata > Aves > Passeriformes > Dendrocolaptidae > Dendrocincla > Dendrocincla fuliginosa. The sequence continues at coordinate 74,476,475 of JAWWMO010000083.1, read as the reverse complement.
ATCCCTTTTTTGGGTATAGAGGACATACACAAGTGTTGATAACAGAGTGGTCACATTATAAGCAAAAATCTACATGTGTATCAAGCTTTTCCTGGAATTCTTCTTATAATGTAAAAACTGAGCACATTATACTGTATGCTGCAATTGTCTGATGCACTGAGCTCATTAAACTGCCTTAGGAAAACCTGTGCTGATTCAGACTCTAGGATTCTCAACTTAATGCCGTCAATTCTACCATTCATCTACATTTAAATGTTTAAAACTATTGTCAGAATGGGATAATGAAGACTGCATTTTGATAGCATAATGCTCTATATAAGTGAAATATTATTGCAAGGTTGACTGGGTAAAGTTGATAAGAAATTACTTGTGCTTAAAATATCCACCCAACAGATAAACTAGGACATTGTTTGGTGAGTGTCCAACACAGAAAGAGAGGTAGCAGAAGAATTTACAGTGTAAACCTCTACTAATGGAAGCGCAAGACAGTGCTGCCTTTGAAAGTGACACTTTACAAGAAAACCACATTCAACATTTTTCACAGATGCTCTAGTTTTGTTGCCTTTTTTTTTTCCTGATATCTTACTGAATAGTGAACCAGACAGTGAGAGATAACTTGTTCCTCAGAGAGAGAAGCCACAGAGTGAACAATAAAAATTGTGAATCTCGGTAAAATACCTCACTGCCTAAGGACGTTGTTTAAAAAAATGGTTTGAAAAAGCAGCATGATCCTTACTGAAATAAGATGCTTGCAGGGTGGGAGGCTGTGATCCTTACCAATGCTGAGACATGATTTTTTGGTTGTATTGCAGTGTCATCACCTCTTCTGCACATTTTGTTCTATCAGGATGTGTCTCAGTCTTCTTGTGTTCCAAACTTCAGAAAAAGAATCAGATGCTCTATCAACTCTGACAGTGGCACAAGTGATCCCAGTGACTATCTTTACTGGATGTGAGATACAGACGCTGAAACTTTTTCTGAGTCCCGTTCCTTGTCTATAAGATCCTAAATTTGGTTTGTAGGTACCTATAATAAACTGTATGATATAAGTCAGAGGACCTTCATTCAGATACTGACTGGTAAATCAAATTGCTTTTCTGAAGGTGCTCAAAAAGCAGTGGAACACATAATTTCCTAAGGGCAGAGTTACCTCCATTTCTACATGACAGGAAAAAGGTTTTAGGATGTTATTCATGTCATCCAGATAAAGTTGTATTTTTGTTGGGATTGAAACAAAATGTATTTCATCTCTTGAAGCTACAAATAGACATGAAATGTGGAATTAAAAGAGGATGAGTCTAAGGAACTCCCTAAAGCATCTCTTCTACCATTCAGCTGCAGCTCACATGGAATTGACAATGGGGATAATATTTTCCTACTCTTCTCCTCTATCCCTTCATCTTAAGTCTCATAGCAGATTTTCATAGGTCCCTACAATCTATAAACTATTCACAGTCAGTGGCTGGAAAGAATGTGATGGAAAGCATATGAAAATACAGTGATTGAGACAGAATGAGCAACACTTTTATATTCTTCCCTTACAGAGAAGTAAAAGCTGAACTTGTTAATGAGGTCTTGACTCTGAGGATTAACAATCAAATCTCACATTTTAGAAGCCCAAGTATTTTACTGAAAAAGTTGGGGAAAAAAAAAAAAAGTGTTTCATCCACAGAATCTTAACTAAGCAGGTAAAAGCTGGAGAGGCTTTCCACTTTCTCTTGAAGTATCAAGATCTATAGGTAGAAGTAGGGCACTGAGGAAGGCAGAGCCACTGTTCTGGTGAAGTTCATTAAGTGCTGTTGCTTCATGACACAAAATTTTTGAAAATTGGTACAAAGAATACTATAAGAACAAAACCTAACGTTTCTATTGGATTTTTTTTTTTGAGGGTACTAATAAAAAAGCAATTTGCCAAAAGGTAGGTTTATATGGACTCATGCTGTCAAAATCCCTATGCAGGAAACCATCCTTGCATCTCTAAAGAAGCAAGAAAAATATATGAAAGGCATCAGATACATGTCCATGTTCTGAGACTTCTTCAGGGACAAGGGTAAGTGAGATGGTTTGTGGAGATCAGTTAATGCATCCTGAACACTGGACTTCCTAAGGAAGCTTCCGTGATCAGACATGCTGTATTCAAGGTTGTGAGAAGTAATTCTCTGAGCAGATGTTAACTAAGTTTCAAAATGTCAAATGTAAAGGCTCAAATGTCAACAGATTCTGAAGGATTACAAAGAAATAATTTGAGTCATGCTAGGCATCTTAGTCAAAATAATGAAACACGGGCATAAGTGTTCATATGTGTTATTTGCACATGCAGTTCTTCTCTATTTCAGAATACTAAACAGTCCAAGAGAAACTGATATTTTTTTTCTGATAATTCTTTATTCCTTCTGTTGCCTTAAGGAAAGGGGAAAAAACTTTCCAAGACAACTTCTGTAGAAAGGAATATCTCAAGATACTGAAACAATGATCTATATAGATGATTTATTTCTGTGAAGAGAGAGAGACAGAACCTTAATAATAAGGTTCTTAATAATCTTCATTTTCCCTAAAATGGTTTTTATTCAATTGGTTTTGGTTTGTTGTCTGTTTATATTTTCCTTATTTATACTAAAGAACAACATTTGTTGTTCTCTGATCCAGTGGTAACTTTATTCTTTGACTAAAGAATGGTTATATTATTTTTTGTTTTTTTGGTTTTTTTTTTCATTTTAACATGTTTTTTTCCAAGACAAAATATCAGTCTTTTTTCTTTGTCTCTCTTATGATCACGCCTTGAGCTAATAAACCTATTTTGTAAAATGAACCTAAACTATTCATATCCAAAGGAAATTGAATTTCATGCACATTTACGGAAATCTGTATGTGCACACTTCTGACATTCTTTGAAATTTTAGGGTGAGTTTCCCTTGCTGAACATCCACCTGTCTCCTACATTTCCTTCATCTTTTTTTTCCTAAATTGTTATGTACTAGCTCAACTAAGAATACCAGGAACGTGTAGCAATTATCCTATTTTCATCAAATGACAGATGTTCCAAATGCTCATCCCTCTCCTGCAGGGGTTAGATCTGGGAAATTGCATCTGTTGCAATGTAACTGCAGTTGGGCACCAAAGACGCAGTATAAATTTAGCAGGGGTGGGGGGGGAAATCTTGCTTCAATTTCTATACTTTTTTAATACAAAAATACTTTTTTCTATACTATTTTAATACAAGGTAGATTTTTTTGCAGGACCTCTTTTATCACTATAAACAGGTATTTCAGTTGGAACAGATAGGTCTTATTTTAAAAAAAATAAAAAGTTGTATCCAGCATTCCAAGAAAACTTTTTGACAGTGTTCAAGGTAAACAGTAGTACCTATAATTCCCGAGAGATGAGCCATTTGCTTATTTTCTGTGGCTCCACACTGGTAGTGGTGTCATTATTCCAACACCAGTCACAGCAAGCACAGAGGAAATCATTCTAGCTCAAAGATACAGTCTGCCACTTTTGTCAGAGAGAATTGTGCTTTATGCTTCCCGATTCATGCCCTCAGGGAGAGGCAGATTCCTCTACAGATCTGATGGCTGCCACTGTGGTCTTTCCCAGTAGAACAAAACTACTCATTTATGTTGATCACTTTTAATTTTGCAGTGGGAACACAGGCCAATCACCATGAATCTCATAGTCCTGCAATGATTTATTGACCACTCTGTGAGGCTAAAAGAAAATTCTCATGCTTGGATTGGAAAAGATACCATATAAAGTGGCTCAGCTTACTACGGGGAAAAGTATCATAGGATATAGCCACACAGTCACAGAAGCAGACTTGTCTCACAGCTCAGCAAAACCATAGATTTCTATATGACCACTTGTGCCCAGGCTAGATAAACTTGGTTACCAGAACTGTATGTCAATCACTGCGTTTAGGCTCCTTCTGTGTACTCATTGCATTCGCAGAACATGAAATAGATTCTTTCATTACAAGCCATTTGTATGAGAATTACCTGGTTACTAGTTTTAATATTACTTTTTGCTGAAATAGTGGGACACAATATATTTTTAGAATATATTTTGCTCCAATTTCAATATCCTGTTTGGAGAACTCTCATTTTATTGGTATGAATTTTAATTTTTGGTTTTGGCAAACATATTACAATGTCAAGGAAAGGTATAAAAAATTTGGTGCCTTCAGTTTGGCATTTAGCTCACAAATTTAGCATATGTCTTTTAAAGACTCTGTGAAGTAATGGTATATGTAGCCAGACATAAGTTAGAAGTGTCTGACTCATGATTACAGAAAAATTCTTCTGTCAGACTGTAGTTGCTAGTATATGAAACAATTGTAGTGCAAAAATATTTTGCTGCATTATTGATAGATGTAGTTGACTTTCAGTATAATGGTCATTAAGGTAACAACACATATCTAAGTTTACATATGTTGTTGCCCAGAGAGATTTTCCTTCAATATACTTAGTCTCTGCTGCTTATTTTGCCAATGGAGTGCTCTAAAAGGGAAAGGATCAGTGCTGGAATTCAGTAAAAATATTTAAAGGCTTTATTTTTTACGCAGTCAACAGCATGATTTACCACCTCAGTATCTACTGGAGAAGCAATGGCACAAGCAATCTAGACTTCACAAGACAGTCAAACACAATTGATGATGATTCATTTACTTTTGAATTGATGATTGCTGGAAGATGCTTCTAGTTGGACTGGTTGCTCATAAATGATGAAGAATGGATGGATATTTTAAAGTTCAATGACAGACTTGACCATCAGTAACTATGAGATAGTAGAGGTTAAGATTTTGAGACAAGTGAGATAAAAGGTAGGGTCATGGTCTTGCACTTCAGGGCACCAGATTTGAGATTGTTCAGGGATTTACTTGAGGAAAACAAGAAGAGAAGTCCTGGAGGTCAATGGGGCCGGGAGACCTGATCTCCTCAGGGCACAGTAACAGACTCCTTTGCAAGTGGCCATTGTCCTGTGAGGCTGCTGCATCTTGTCTTTGAAAGATCTTGGTGTTTCATGAAAACAGGAACAAGGGTAGCAAGTTTATTGCTCTACGGCATGAAAAAAGTTCAGTTTCAGCTCAGCAGTGCTGCCAGGGACATGGAAGATAAAAGTTTTCCTGGAGGAGGTAAGGACAAAAGCTGAGGTGCTAACAGGCAAGGCTGTAGATGAATTAGTAACAGTTGGAGGAACAGCTAAAAAGAATGGGAAATAAATCCACACAAAATTTGCCTTAACAGGTTCTGCTCTTCAATACTTCAGAGTTTGAAAACTTTTAGCAGGAGGATAAAGACACAGCCTAAGCTTACAGAATATATAATTATTTGACTGTGGCAGTTTGGGTTGGCTCCCTGCCAAACCCAGCCATTGGCCACACAGATTCCCCACTCCCAAAAGATAAGAAAAAGGTACCTGAAGAAAATTGTAGTAATATATATATATTCACATATATTCCAGTTATATACAATTAAACACTATGAATATACAGAACAAGAATCCCAAACAACCCCAAAAGGGAAAAGGGGGAAAAGGGGAAGGGAAAAAGGGCACAAACATGTAAAACCAAAACAAAACAGATATATACACTCGAAAACTCAGGGAATAGCTCAATAAAGTTACTAACACAATAAACTCTCACCAACTTCCCTCAAGAAAACAGCAGAAATCTTCACCTCCACGTGGCTCTGGACAACAGCTCTCAGGTAGGCGTCAGCTCACATAGATAAGAGAGAAGCCAACACACTGAGACCTGCTGTCCTCCAAGCACCTGAAAGGAAGAGAGAGAAGAACCTCCCCTCCTTGTCTTATATACACCTGATTGTGTCAAGGAATGGGATGGAATACTTCCTTAGTTATGACCTTGTTACCAGGGAAGACCTAAGCCAAAACCAAACCACCACATTGACAAAGTAGAAAAAATATTCTTAACCATCCAGGAAGAAAAATAAACAAAGCCATTGCCATAAGTCTGGGTGTGCATCCTGATACTTACTCAAGGGAATTAAGCAGAATAAACTTGGCATATGTGATGACTGAAGGATCCTAACAATAGAAAACTTGTTGGAAGAAGACATAATTGATACTACCATGGGGTCTCAGCATGATAAATTTGTGTGAGATGAAAGTGGCAATACTTATAAAATTGAAATGGCAGTAACTTTGGGAAATTATTACTGACCTTTTGATGAACCAATATCACCTCTGCCAACCTCTTCTAATGGAAATCTTCATGAGTGAAGGATATTTAACTTAATCATATCATTTCTTCTCTTAGGAGAGGGAAACCAAAATTTATGAAAGAAGATGGGTTACAATCTATAGCTGATGCCTGGGATTCTTCCTTTTATTAGATGTGACTCTGGTTTTTTCCAGCACACAGCAATGCAGTTTTTTAATCCTTGACATGAATCATTTTCCTTTACGTTTCAGTTCTTTGACAAGAGCAAACTTTCCTCATTATGGCCTACTGGATATGACGTAGCAGCTATGAAAATGTATTGCAACTATTGCAACCTTTTCTGATGAAAAGACATCTTAATTCAAGAAAATCACAGATGTTTTTAAGCTCTGTCAATGCTAATTTAATTATTTTTCATGAGATTCATCCTTTTTTTTTTTTTTTTTCAACTGGCATTCTTGGTTCACTGGGCACTTGCAGGGTTAAAGCTGCATCTACAGCTTAATTCTGGCAAATGCCTATCCTTGCCATGCACCCATAATGAAGTGTGCTTATGATTCCATGTTAGAAACACTGCAGTTATCAAGATGGGAGAAGCAGATGTTTTCAGAAAGGCCTGGGGACCAGTAAAAAAAGCAGGATGAAATTAGGGACTTTGAAGGAGGAACCCAGAACGGAGATCCTCAATTTCTTGAAGTTTTGTTTCAAAATAAATACCAAAGCCACTTCTTAATGTAATACTGCAGGGTTTGAGCCTCTGCCCCATCCCAAAATATTTAGTAGCATCTTAGCCGATGACGTCACCATGACTTGTGATAAGAAAATATTCGCAAATAATCAACCTTGTGAATGCTTGATTGCCTTTCATTAAAATTCTCCAGCTTTCTTCATCTCAAAACTTATTTTGTACTGGTTTGAGTTCGTTTTCAAAACTAATGTTTGAGACAGTCTATATGAAAGGGTAGGAGATATATTCAGATGACATGATGGACCACAGGATTTAATTTAAAGTTCCTCTTCATTTGACTGGTAGAGTTATCAATGTGAACAATATCAGGAGAAATTCCCTAATATGAGTCAACCTTAAAAGCATACATATCACATTCTCAAACATTCCTTACCAGCCCTATCAGGAATATTTCTGTTCTGAATTCAAATCTCTAATTCTGCATTAGGAAATTCACACTGGTATAGTTTACTTGTTGTCGCTGCCCTTTGAACCTACACTAATATATTTTAAGCATGCTAAGGCTTTCAGTGTTGTTTAGCTCTTTCAGAACATACAGTCAAGTGCCAAAGAAGAGTCAGGGATTAATGTGAACAACTCACATGATCTGTTCTATAATGCAGCATTCCAGTCATGCACGTGCTATACCAGGCACCCTGAATACAACTGGCTCTAGAAGAGAGAGAACAATGAACCACCTGGACACAGACTTCTGAAAATCATTCAGCTTGAAAGCACTGACTTAGGTGAGTGTCTTTCCTAGTATGGACATAGTTTATTTTTTTGCTGCATTTTTAGATGCCTTTTTGGGTTGAGATAGCTAATTCAATATTGTTTCTTTGTGAAATAATCCTGAAGACTCAGAATATGGATTTTTTTTTTGGGTTCTTCTTTATATTCACATGAATGTGTCTAGATAACGAAAAAACAAATGATGTGAAAACACTCAATGAAACACTGTCTTTAGGGACATGAAACTAGATATGTTCTTAATAGTGTTTCACATCAAGGTAATTATTGAAACATAAGTAAATCATACTTATATTTTCAATATGTATAAAATACTATTTTTTAATTAAAACTGATGTTCTGAAGGACAAAATAATATGAAGTCTCTGGGATAAAAGGTATCAGAAAAGGAAAAGTGAAGCAGTATAATTCAATACCTGCTTGAAATCTTATGAATGGGGCCTATTAGGGGGTATCGAACAAACCCTCACCCAAAGATATATGGCCTCTAGACAATTTTAGTGTCAATCTCGAGTTCTAAATATTTTCTTCCAAATCTGTTATGAAGATAACTGAATTAGTAGAACAAAACTGTATCTTCACCATGTATGTCAAGAGTGAACAATAAAAAGATTAATTAGTATCGACAGCAGTACTGACAAATGAGTAATAAATTACTCTAAATGATGTAACTGACTCCTCCATTAATGGCTCCTCCATTAAGTTGCAAATTATAATTGTGGTAAAATATGTTATGACGCATTAACATGTTTATATGATTTTGCAAGTTTTCTGAGTATAAGAGGCTGAGACCCAAGGAAGAGTATTTGCTCTGTTCAGTATTTCAGTGACAGAAATGGTAGGAAAATGCAATTGTAGCACTGAAGGCATCATATCACTTTCAAAGACCTAGAATAAACAGACTAAGTAAACAGAACTCTACCTTTTTATAGCAGGGTTTTTTTTAAAATTTAATAGTATGCAATTATCCCCCAGGAAATCTCACTGCAGATTGAAAATTTGGAAGCAGAGCTGGTACTGTTAGGCAGGTTTTTTCTACTCAAGAAAAGATTAGTTTTCTTGTGACATTTTAAAAAGGCTCTTCCAATTTTTGAATGCTTCTTTCCTTTGCTCTGGATGTTCTTGTACTTGATTCTGCTCGCAAGAGTCAGTTTATTCAAAGTTTAGTTTCTACATATTGAAATGCCTTGCACTGATTGTCCCTGACAAGACAACACAGATTCTGAACTCCCCCTTCAGTGAGTGGCGTGTTAGTGCTGGCTTGGCAACAGATGGAAGAATGCTTCTTGGACAGTTGCCTAGCTGCATCCCATGCTTCTTTGCACACTACACATATTTAAAGAAGCATTTGACCAGCACTTTTGTCCAAGTGCTCTTTAGTGATGTGAAATCATGTTTGCTTGATCTGGTCTCACTCAAATTTGGTCAGCTGATTGTTGTGCTAATCCATAGTCATATCCGTATAATGCGCTGTGATGCAATACCAGACCAAATACATTCTGTTGAAACCATTGAGGGATTGTGAATCTCCTTGTCAGCCTAGGAGATCACTGGAGAAAAAAAAACAATTCCAAAGTAAATGAAAAAAAGAATAAAAGAAAAACAGGAACAAACAGGGAAATATGGAAATCCTTTTTTTGCTAAAGGGTGTAAAATGTGAAAAGATGAAATGGTAAGAATATCTGCGGTTTATTGTCACTGTTATTAATTATCATGAGGGCTTGGTTAAGGCCCAGTAGCTGTAAATAATTGAAAATATCTACTAGTCTAATTTTGACAGGTACATTGAAGCAGATATAAATGGTTATCCTTTTTTTGAAATTACAGGCAGAAAATTGTCATGAAATTCATTCCACAAGAGGTAGTTTTGCTGTTGTTTCTAGGAAAGTATGCCATTCTTCCTAGAAAGTGCAGTTTGGGTCTATTTTTGTTTTCTGGTACATGGGAGGTACTTTCAAAGTAAGGGTTTCCAGCAGAATATGATCTGAAATTGTTTGTTTCAGCTGTTTCATATTTGTTTGCTCTAGTTTTGAATTTTAGCTAAATATTTATACATTTTCCATTAAAAATATTTATACCCACTTGCACTTAGATTTAGAAGAAATGCTGAGAAATAGGCTTTTTCAGCTGTCATGAAGAGTGTATTAAATATAAAATCCAATATAATAAAACATACTTTCCAAAAGTACAAGCCAAATAAATTATAGATATTTTAAAGTAGGTAAGCTGAGAATTTAACTGTATATATTTGCAACATACCAGCAGAAGGAACTTAAGACATACTTGCCTACTTTCCAATTGTACACAGAGCACTGATACATTTCTTGAAGTTCTCATATAATAGCATGAAATATAATTATATATTTCATGTCACGTGATTTCGGAAAAGTTGTCAGTGCTGTTATTTTCGATGCAGAAACAATGGAATTCAATGCTCATCACTGCGGGCATTGCATTTTAAGGAGCATATCTTTGTCCTGCTCATAACATTCTGAAAACCTCTGAAAGACTCTTATAAACACTGATCAGTATACTTCCTGGTCTCCAGTTCCTATTAAAAAAAGAAAAAAAAAAAAAGAACCACATCTAGACAAGTTGCTGCACATTAGAAGAGGTTTTTTCAAAGCAGCTGGTATGCATTATCCTCCTTTCATAACAGCTACAGGCTGGGTATCTGCCAATATCGATAACAAAACTGCTGCAAATGGTGCTCAGGAACATGAAGGTACACCATGCAACACATAGTGAGCTTGACACTGAGATCATTTGTTTCCTGTGCAAAACAGTGCATCTGTGGCATTACTTACTTCACAGCAAAGGACAATGTTATGTCCATTCTGGCCGGTAATAGTTATAAATGGAGTCACTTGGCCAAAACTAGAGAAACAATGGGATACTTGGAAAATAGAATCTTGGTTCTTGACCTTTGGTGCCAGAGCTACTATTGCTTCTAGACGGCTCTCATTTTTTATCACAAAACGTGCTACAGGAAAAATCCCACAGTGCATGGAACTGGAGTTAAAGCAAGGAAGATAAAATAACTGCCCATGAGATTCATCAAGGGAAAATATTGCTGTGATTTTGAGATCAATGTGAGTTGGAGCAAGTGGGCACATTTATGACTCATTTACCAAGTAATGAACCATCACACTGTGTGATGAAGCTCCTTCTTCACATCAAGTCTACACAAAGTGAAGAGGCCCTATAACGGTTTTTGTTTCCTGATGCTTTTTTCTTGTGTAAAATTTCTTTACTTTGAAACATTGCCTACTAAGCAGCACATGCATCTCCTATGCTAAACGTGATTACACTATTCATAAAATGAACCTTTCACAGGCTGCTGCCATAGAACTCATATATTTAGATTTGAAATTACTGCAATCAGATTGTACTATGGTTTTAAATCCAACAGAAGATAGATGCACTTTCCTTCTATTCCTCAAAACCAAAATTCACCACAGACAAGAACTCTCCCAGTGAATGACCACTAAGTCATTCTCTGCTAAGTGCAGAGAACAAGCAGGATTTTGTAAACAATACACCTAATTTCCCTTCAAAAGCCGATTGCTAATATGTGCTAATGTTGTCTGTGATGGATGTTACCTATTTTGCTCACAGTTAATCTTTTCTGTTAAGGGGCATGGCTGGGCAGAAGAGCTCCTGTTTTCCTTGTTCTGCCTGCTAACCTCTGCAGCCAGAAGAGCCCTTTAGAGAGCAGGGACAAGGAATGACTCTGTAGAGCATACCTGACACTGCTCAAGTGGGTGACCTTCCTATACATACAGGGTACAGGTAGTGACTGGAAAAGAGTGGAAAAAAAGTGTTAAAACCATAAATAGAATTCTGGAGAATAGCAGAACAAATAAATAAGCAAAAGTCAGAAGTGACAGAATGAGAAAACTGTTTGAGATCTAGACAAAGGCTATGGCTCTTACTGAAACTCAGAAAAATTGCCAATACAAACTGAATACAGATCTAGTGAAAAGGACCTTCCTCTCAAGAATGTAGTGAGGAGGCTGCATAATTATTCTCCACTCATTTTACTGTTAGTCTTCCCATCAAGTAGTCTAAGTCTCTCAGTTTAGAAGAGTGAAAACTTTTGTTTTAATAAATCTTTAACTCTGGAGATACAGAGTTGTGGTCCATTTAATTTCTGGAAACGTGCATGAAAATTTTCCTCAAAACTCTGGCATGCTTCTACAACCACGAACTTCAATAGGGACCTATCCCTGACATGTTTGGAAGATTAAATGATAAGAACATCAAAACCACTTCTTCAAAAGAAAGATTTAGTGTAAAAGCTAATCATGTTTCTTCCGCATAAATGCACCAGGAATAATTGATTATGTTATGCTGCAATATTCTCCCTGTCTGCCAGAGAAGACAAATATCCAATTCATTGCTCAAAATTCATTATCAAAATAAGCAAGGTCTCTGACAGTAATTTTTAGTGTATGACTTTAGTACTGTGGTTTGGCAGCACGTTCACCTTAATTTTCCCTTGCTTCCTCTGCTTGTTTGCCTACCTTTAATGTGCCCCTCATTTTGTCAAGAAAACCATAATCCAGACCTCTGACTTGATCTGAAGAACAAAGGCATGTGGAAGGTTAATATTACTCTGGTATACACACTGCAGTCCTAATGTTCCCTAGATATCTGTTTGGCCTCTGCCAAGAAAGAGTAAGGGGGAGGCAAATTCCAATGCAGAGACAGAAATGAGAAGTGACAAGAATTTCTTTATTTGGTGCCACTTCCAAGGCCCATAGCTCATCAAACTGCACCTGGAGATGAGAGTCATGGGATGATCATGCTGCACTTTATGAAGTCTTGAACCAGGGCAACACTGCTGGAATTCAGTATAATTAACAGTAGGGTTGTATAACACACCTGTTCATCGTGGCTTGCAGTGACTGGTGCCACAAATTGGAGAGGGAGGTGGGGATTATACATCAAAACATTTAGACAAATTTGAATTTTATGGGAAGAAAGAATACTTTATTTCCCTCATTCTGTCTTAAAAACCCCTCAGATAAGTAGCTTGATAGTTTTAAGAAAAGCTGCTTCAATCTGATCTGTGATTTCTTTTCAGCCAAACATCTGCACTAATAAACACCCATAAGTATACAGTACTGCTGTGCAACCATGGTTAACAGAGTGATTGCCTCTTTCCTCTTTCTTTTTTTTTTTTTCCCCTGTACAGAATAAAGATACCAGTACAAAGGAGTTTTTTATATCACCATATTCCGTCAAGGAAAGGAAGAATATATCACTTAGCTGTAATACTGTTCAGCTTCCCAATAGGAAATCCAATCAGCCTTTCCATCTTCCTCTCAAACACTTTTTCTGCCCTCTTGGTTAGCATAAGATGTGTTTCATATTGGCTATCTTTGCCCCTCTGTTTTTTTTTTTGTTTGTTTGTTTGGGGTTTTTTTCAGTTTAAACCAAGGTTTGATGCAACTGATCTTACCTATTTTCCTTCTATCCTTGGTCCTTCTGCAGGCAAATCAGGCTCCAAGTACTCCACCAGCTATTCCACAAGGGAAGGTGAATATATTGGCATTTTACCTGCCTTGGAAGAGGTTATGAGCAGTTAATCATTCAAGATCCTATGCAAGGAAGGCACAGTACACATATAAATTATGAGTCTGGTTGCAGCAACAGAATGGTAAAAGGCAACAGCAAGGAAGGAGCTGCTGCACAGATGTCTAATTGCTTGTATGTGACAGCTGTTGTAATTGAATTTGTGAGAAGACCCTGGCATTAATGCAATGATTCTAATAACTGGACACACACATGAAACATAAAAAAGGAGTTTCCTCTGGCAGGATAAACTGAAACAAACCCTGCAATTAAATAACATACCAAACAAAAGAAAAATGCCACATGCACAGTACCATAAAAAAAAAAAAATAAAAAGGCAAGAGGCAAGTTTATGCTAGCAGCATCCCAAAAGGTAAGAATTTTCTTCCATCTACTGAGATTCAGAGTTCCCTCCCATGTCTTTGAATGAGGATGTATTCTTCAGTGCTACATTTCTTTCAGAAACTGAAACTCATAAGCAGAAGAACTCTAGCTTTTGGAACAGATCTCAGAAGAGGCCCAGCCAAGGGCTACCTGTGGGTTCACCTAACCCTATGAATGGAGAAGCAATCGATAGCTCCTTGATACAAAATGCACTTTGTAGACAACTTTCAGAACACTATTATTTTCACTATTTATTTTCTTGACAGCCTTGTTATAATGAGAGTTTTGGTTATTTTAAATGAAAATTCTGAAAGTACTAACTGAAATATATGAAAGAATTAATTATACATGCTCTTTTAAATATATAATATCTGATTTTCAGATTATGCTTCTAAATGAACACAATTCTATGACTTCATCATAACTGGAACTGTTTTGTTTTTTGTTTTTTGGTTTTTTTTTTACCGTAAAAGAGGGAGTCATGCAGTGTCAGCGGAAGTGAATGAGCTGGAGTGTCCTTCCACAGATAACACTTAGGATGTAGCTAATTCATAAAATTATTATGTGTTATTGTTTATGGATTTCATAGTAAATATTTGTGATATTCAACCATAATTTTACTTTGGTGCTTGATTTTGCTTCATTAAAAAACTGCTTTATTTTCAAACTGTATCAGTGCCACAAGCTCCATCTTATATACGTAAAAGAAAATATGAAACCAACAAAACCCATCTTCTTCAACAAAAGAAAATAAATCTATGAATATATAGTTTAATAGTATCTTCAATATAATATTCTATTTCTAATTTTCTAGGAAAAAATATCAATTATGTAACCATTTTTCTGTGTAAAGGTTTTGTCAGTAGTTATACAAAAATGCTAGCGTTGCCATTTCCTGTAGTAGGAGGGTGGGTAGACATTCCCTCGGTGCTGCCTAAGCCAGGTGCTCAGTGATGGTGAGCAATCAATCTACCAGCTGGCAGTATTGCTGCTGCACTGAGATAGGGAGGAGCCCTACTTTGTCCAGATTCTTCTCCAGAATACTGTGTTTGGCATCTATAATACAAATCTCACTGCAACAAATACATTTTTGATTACCTAGCCTATTTGCCTGCCAGTGAGTAATTAATACTGTTATGACCTAATCAACTGTTATTTAAAAGCAGGATGTAAATTATGTCCTTGGCTTTATTCTTTTCACTCTGAACGCTGGCAAAAACAATAAGCTCTTCAACAAAATTTCCCATATCTCAGACTCCTGAAGTGTCAGTACACAGAGATTAGAAAGGAGAAGTTGTCCTGCAAGGATTTACATCTTGCCGTACCTAGAGAATTGAACACTTACCTAGTTTGTTTTAGACATTTCTGAAGCTGTTTTTTCAAGACCTGTGTGAGAATATTTTTGCTCACATGAATACAATTGCTGTTTAAAGCTCCTTATAATGCAAAATTGTTTCATTAGACAATTCAAGGAACATTCAGCTCGTACTAGGAGACTGAATTTCCTCTGACATCATGCAGTTAACTATTAGTTTATGTTGCAGTCTTTACACTTAATGTACAGGACTTCAAAGGGATGCTGAGAGATGAGCCATCCTTGTATCTTTTCTAGAACAAAACTCAATGTTACAGTCACAGTCATGAGGTCAGTAATAGCTGACAGCTGACATCACTGGGGGAGAGCACCCCAGACTCCACACTGGGTTCTCACAGTACCCTCAAATTGTCTCATCTGCAGGCTAAAACACCAACGATGAGCTGTCTGATCAGCTTGCAGCAACACTGGACTGTTTATTCACTGTGGATCATCCTTTTGTGCTCTAAGAAGTTTTTTCCACAGACCTATAAAAAAAAAAAAAAAGAGAAAGAAAATTGATAGACAACACTAAGCTGTTCTTTTTCCCTTTTTACCCTCCTGGAACTAAAAAGACGATATCCATACAACAAGGACTCCTAGGTAGAATGTGGAAAACCCTGAGGGAAGATCATATTTTGAAGTTCTCTCACATTTCAGCTGAGTCTTTCATCTATTGATCAGTCAGAATTAGGTCATTCTCAATCTCTCTTGCTAGGAAAAAAAAAAAAAAAAAGACAAAAAATCCAATACAAAAAACCCCCACAAATAACAAAGTAACAAAAGTAACCTCTCCTATATGAGAAGTTCTGAGGCAGAACTTAGGTCTTCAACAAGCACATTGACTAACAAATTCATATGCCTAAGAGGTAATCTGTGCCCCTCGCTCATATTCATCAATTCATTCTGCACTTTGGAAAGCATCTATTCTTATATAGATTAAACTTTTTTTCTTTTTCACTCTTTTTATTTTTTTTATGGGGTTTTATATTTGTTTGGTTTTGGTTTGGTTTTTGGGTTTTGTTTGAGGGGTTTTTTTGTTGTTTTTTAGTTTTGGGGGGGATGTTTGTTTTTTGTTTTGTTGTTGTTTGTTGGTTTTTTTTTTAAAACAGAAATTTTTACTATTTCCATCCAAGACTTCTTCAGAGGGATACAAACCAGGGGCCTTTTTATCATCAAGCATACAGATAGTTAATGCTGGGAGCCTCAGATCAGATGTGTCTGGATTCCTTTGCTGCAGAGGTCTTTGATGGCCTTTCACAGTAAGATGCAATTCAACTTATGCTCAAAATCCTACTAATGTGCTTCAGAGCAGGTAATTCATAAGGTCAGCCAAGAGCAATGGGGTAAATTTTTATCAGATTGCCAATTAACTGCTTAGTTTTATGTAATTCATATACTTGAGGTAGGCTTTTAAACACTGCAGACTTCTTTGGAAAAGAGACAGGAACACTTTTCTGTTTTCATTCATTACTTATGTTAGGAGTTTACAGTGAAAAGAGTTTCAATTTAGGTATACCAGTTCAGAATCAGAAATATAACCTCCATATCTCACTGTCCCTTTCCACAATGCTGTAAGGAAAAAGTAGCCTTTACTTTTCCCTCTTTAGAGAATTAATGAGTAGACTTCAAAATATTAGAAAGTTCAGAATAATTCCAAGCACTGCAGACTCCCAAAGCTTAAACAAAGCTTTAAGAATGGCATTGACCAAAAGGTCAGCCTGTGAATCTTTCTGGAACCGTAGCTGATCTAATTTTCAGCTTTATTGTCAGATCCACAGGAGAGTTCTTGGTGGTTTATTATTTTGGGTTATGAGAGAAACCAAAAATTTTGAAAGACTAATTTCTCTATGCATGTATAAAAGTGTATCAAACTAAGGTTCAATTAAACATTGTTGATATTTCTGCCACTTTGCTTTTCTTGAAGGGTTGGTACATTTTTAGACTTCTGTTTCTACCCTTAGAATATTGGAATTTGAAAGTTATTCTTGGTGATTTGTCTTTTTGAAGTGGATTTGAAGGAGCACCTCTAATACACTGCATTACAAAGGCGTAAAAACATAGTTAATAAGCAAGTCAGTGTTATGTGGTATTTGGTAAAATGTAAGTTGTATTAAACATCTTAGTATCTGTTATAAAAAAGACCATGAATACCATAATGATAGATAAAATGATGTGTTACAAAGACATCCTATAAAACTTTTATTTAAAATGCAGACTATAGTCCGCTAGGTCTTCCCAATACTATCCTTGTTTTCCTGAAAAAGTTTATCCACAAATAAGGTTATTACTAGTGCTTTGTTAAAGTCAACCCATGACAGCTTAAGATGGTTATAGTAACATGCAGAATTTACCCAATTCATCAGTCTAAATCAAAACTTTTGATGAAAACCAAAAGAGGGATAAACATTGTCAATCTTTGTTTACCACGTTCTTTCAAAAGTATAAGTGCCCATGATCCTCAAACCTGTGTCCTTCTCATGATGACACTGACATGAGACTGAAATCGTGCTGTTGCCACTTCAGAACTACCTTCCAAAAATATTAGAACAGCAAATCTATTCTTCATGAGACATTGCATATAGTGAATATAGTAAAGCTAACTGAATGTGATAGTACAGTCTGATCTAAATTTGAGGAAGACAGTGATGGACAAAGATCTCTCCTTAATTAAAATTTCATGAGCAATGAAAAATATGAAAGGAATCAATACTGAAAAAAAATCTGTTTTTCTTGTAACAGTTTACAATGATTACATGGTGCATCTGGTTCTGTTTTTCGAACTGCATGTCTTGGATCTATCTGTACTCCAATGAAGTAGGAGTTACTTCTGTAAATCTTCTGCACATATATGTTATTAAATTTAACTTAAAGATAAAAAGAATAATCCATTTTTTTGAGCCAGGGAATATATTCATTTCACCAATTTATCAGAAAATAAATTCTTTGTGATTCAGATTATTTGCAAACTGCAGCATACTATTATCACATTATATCAAGGTGAAAATGCTGTTAAAAAAGGAAAAAGTCCAGTTAAAAGTTGGAGGATATTAAATTAGTTTTTATAGTTCTCATTTCATTTATGTTTCAGCTGACATAGGCTCTCAAGCTTCCATAACTTGGCTCCCAATAGGTCTCTTGCTCTGCACAGATGCAAAGTAAATAACTTCATATGTTTGGGATGCCATGAAGCAGGGATCTCTGCCATATTTGATCAAGAATTGATGGGAACTCCTGGAGTGCAAAATGTTTTTCCAGATCTGCATGTCACTTATCCAATACACACTTTACAGACTTGTTGAATGGAGGTATGACTTATATTTGGGGGTCTCACCAGGAACCATAGGCTTTTCAATCTTGAAGATATTGAATCTAAGGTCCCCAATATTGGTTTTTTCACATTAGATTTAGCTTTACATCATTTACAACCTTTCTAGGTATATGTTTGAAGCCACAGATGTATCACTGGGAGTTCCTCATTTCCAAAACTAGTGAAGAAATGAAAGCATAAATATTGGAGTGTAAAAGAAGGACTCCTGTTGTCTCCATTCACAAGAACAACTGCAATAAAAGCTTGTATTCTATGGGTCCCCTTACAAGTCTCTTTAGAAAATTCTAGTAGTTATAAAGAATTAACACTTTCTGTAGAATAAAACAAATAGTTTTTTCAGTTAAATACTGAGACAGATGGACAAGATACAATTAATTAAAATAATACATGCTGCAAAAGACAGCCCGCCCTAAGTTGGAGGTCTGACTAGGCTTTTCTTTCACTGCCTATTTCTTCAATGTTACTCAATAAATATTTATTGCAATAAAATGGGTGAAAGAAATCCAAGTATTATGTTTTTAGTGAAAGTCTAACATCTTTACTGACTTTTGCATTCAGTTCTGCAAGAATACATAATGATATTTGGCCAAGTCACTCTTAAATAGGATCTGCCTGGTGTCAGTGCTCAGTTCTTGAAGATAAAGTGTTAGTGAAACTTGTAAACCACAAACTGGTGGACAAAGAAGTAGCCCCTTAGACCCCCTGCCCTTTTATGTTTTTAATTAGACTTAAAAATTCATTCAGAATTCAGTACGTTATGTCCATTAATGAGATAGACTTTATTAACAGTATCTTCATCATAAAGATATTTTCTTCAGAAAGAGTTGCAAAATATTTTAAGTTTGAAGAAAGTGTCATGTCAAAGTTCGACTTCCTGACTTTTTAATTTTGCTTCAAGGTAGAAGTGACATGTGCTAGATTCTTATCAGACTTGACTGATAAGAGTCCCTTGGTCAGTATATTGGGATGTTTTTGTTGGTACATTCGCCAGTGGTTATAGAAACAAGCAATTCTATGAATAACAGGGCTAATGAAGCCTGGCATGAATTAAATTTATGTTTCAGAGGATTTTGTTGAACTTGAACCGCCTCCTCTCTACTGTCTATCACAAAATGGCCTTTTGCTGCAACATTACTCTGGTGAGTTGGGAGGGATTATTTCCAGAATAGGGAGAGCTGATTTCTAGTTGGGTTCCCCCTTGCATCCAGGCATAAAATTTGATAAAGGAATTTCTAACCACATTCGTCAAATTTAGGTAAAATTTATCATCTCAGTTCTCTGATACCTGGCATGAAAGTTATTGTGAGACAGGGAATTATGCATATCACAAGCAAGCAGTACAGTCTCACTAGCCTTGCTTTTTAGGAAAACAGGCTAAGAGGGCTCTGAACACTTCTTGTTTTCTCTGTTCTTGATACAAAATCTCTTCACTGTCTGAAGCTCCAGCTTCTTTCCTGCTCTTCTGTGGCCAGCTGTGCAAGCAGTTTTTGTGGGAGTAACAGTCCTCAGACAGACCATGAATTTGCATAAAAGTATTGAAACCACCAGTGTGATATATGAGTAGGTTGCCTGAGAACAGGAGACACACATGACTTTGAATGATCTAATAAATGATCTAACTGTAAACTCCCTTCTCAGTGGAGAAAAAATCATGTTAGTTCTGAAGAATCTTCCAAAGCACCTCAGTTCTCTTATTTACTCTGGTAATTCCAGCTTCTACTCTGTCTCATATAGCTGTTCATTGTTACATCACTGAATCAGTAGTGATGTCTCTCATAATCAGAATAAACATCCCTCTCTGGATTAACATTCATTATTTTATTCTTTAATTTAAAAAAAAAAAAATTAGGAAAACATCAAACCTCTATTGCTTCTTATACTAGGTTCACTAGGTTTACTTTTTTCTTTTTTTTTCTTGTTTTCCTTTTTTTTTCTTTTTTTTTTTCCCTTTTCCTTCTGTTTTTAATATTCTTATTCTACCTAAATTGTTGCGGTTTTTATATCTTACTTCACTGAAATGAAACTCTGGCTTTCACTATCTAGCAGTGACAAAGCACCTACTGGCATGCACAAATATTACCTTTCTAGAATAATCTTCAAACATTCCCCTACCAGTAAATTCAATTTTAAAAAATATATAATGCTTTATTTTGTATATTTTCTTTTGAGCTCTTATCCAAAGCTTTCTTGGAGCTCAAGAGTGGAATAACAAATCCTCCAAATCCCTGAGTCAGAGGTTTTTGCACTGATAAATGGATCAAGCAATATGCCAGAAATTCTTTAAGCCAAATTAATACTAAACTCATACTTAAAAATCTAAGATCTATTATTATTATTGCAGCATTCACAGAAAAAAAGCAAGTGTATTGAATCTCCTGCACCTAATTTCTATTATATTGCAAAATACTGATTTTCAGTTTAATAAACATGTAAAACATAAAAATATATTTAATAAACATATAAAACAAAATGCACTGTTGTCAAGTCTGTCCAACTTAATTACAAATTTAACTACAAATTTTGCAGTGTATACATCCTTAACATTTCATCTGCAAGACACTCTCAGAGACAGAAAAATAAAGGAAATGCCAATTTTCAAGCAAATGTTCAGAGCTAGCTGTTGCTGACTGTTTAGGCTGTTCCTCATTGTCAGCATGCCAGATCTCAGCTGTCATTTTCTTACTATGCATAACATAGATTGTGGTACCCTTATGGAGAACATTACATTATAATTCACAATCATTTCACCATAAGACTCTATAAGTAAGGCACTATTTGATATAAATGAATCAACTACTGTCCTTTATCCCCAACCTCTCATCTTCTCTAAGAAAGAAAAATTGCAATAAAAAATGTTGTATCAATCATTTTAAGAAACATATATGTGACAAGGTAGTATGGATTGCTCTGACAGCTTCTGGCCCTAAATTGCAAACAAACCAAACCAAACCAACCAAACAAACGAAAAGCAACCCCAAGTGATTTTTTTAACAAAAGATTCAGATTTAGCATGGGAAATTGCAATTCTAATACAACAGCATTTCCAATAGTCCTCTAACTTTCTTTGAATGCTATTATTGCTCAAGTGTTCTCTGCAGAAGAGGAAACCATTTAAATCCTTATTTCTTTATTTTTTTTCATTCTGTTCTTGAGTTCTGCATTTTTTTCCTTATAAGCAGTTCTCTGCATGAATGTCAGCAATTATCACAATTTCTTTAAACGATATCTTTTACAACAGAAGTCACAATTACACATCCTCAGCTTACTTTTTTTTTTCAAAAGCTTCTCAGTCTTTCTTTAGAGGAGAGTGCATAGACAAGTCTTCTGAAGCAATAGAACTTAACCTTTTCTAAAAAATACTTCATCCCAAAAGAAATGTTGGAAAACACAATCTTAAGTTTTATTGTGGCAGACCATAATAAAAACATTAGATTGGGGAATGAGAGTTTCACACCGCAGTATCTCTTCCGTAGCCAGTAAAAGAAAACTGTTTTTGGAAACACTAAGCTATTTGGCCATTTAACATTTTTGGCAATACTCTTCTGCATGTGTATAAAAGCTCTCTCTCTTATTCCATCCATAAATAGTGAAGAGCAAGAAAATATAGCTCATTTAAATTTAAAATGCAGTCACTATATCTCAATGTCCCTTAACCACTTTTGCCTCATAACAAAGGCTGTTAAGTTCAGGAATATAAATGTATCCTGAAATGGATTAACCACACTCTAGTGAAAATGGGTAAATTGCCATCTCTTTAAGATTGGGTGGAGTGGATTTTTTTATGTGGAAAGAAGTGACAGAGCCAAAAGGGGAGAAAAAATGGTTGAGTAGATTTTCCTACAATTTCTACTTCCCCTTCCACATCCCCTAAGAAAGCTAACCAAGTGTATTAGACTTATTCTTCTAATTGGAATCATTATTATTCTACAAATAACAAAGAATTATTTTAGAATGCTAGAATTTATTTTTAATGGTTTACTTATACAGCATTATGAAAGTTGCACCTAATTTCCTAGAAACATCTAACACAAGACTTAAGAGTTCTTTCATTTTTTATATATTATGTCTGTTCTAATTTGTATTTCCTCAAGAAGGCTTAGAAAGATAAATTCAAAAAGACTTTGTTATTTTATTTCAATTAATAATTTCAAGCTGTTGAATAAATATTAGTCTCTGCTATACAGTCACTCACCTAACAGAATGCACTCTTACAAAATACTAAAATCCTCCAGTTTCATTCCAGAAGAAAATTTGGGATTATTTTGCCAGATTTCTGATTAGTGGAAATATCTTGTTAGTTGTATCTGAGATAACTTCTCTGCTTGTTTATTTGCAATCTTTCCTACCAGTGACACTGCAAATAAAAGTGCTAAAATATAAAAGAAGAAAACAAGTATGTTTTCCCAGCCTTTTTTTTTAACTTTATGCTTATTGAATATGTATTTTGCAAAACAAGTTATTTGGTCTGTCCTTTATAGACAGTGTGTGAGAGATGAAAATCTCTGTGTGATCAGACCAAAAGTTGCATCTCACCCAATTTAGTCTCTGCGAGAGTGATAGCTACAGTTAGTTAAGGAAAGAGCCTTCTCCCATTTTATCCTCCTGACTTCCAGTTTAAGGTCTCAGGCACTGAATTTCACCTGGATTTTTATTTGCAAAAGTCACTGCTTTATCTCTCCTCCATGTACGTGTTTAGCACCTTTTCAAACTGATTTAGACTAAGCTTCTTAATGTGGAAACAAACTATATTTTTTCTGATGTGCAAATAAAGTATTTCTTATTGATTTTCTCTATGACATTGCACTTTTTTACAAACATCTAACAAATTCTCCACATCCACCTTTCATGATGAAGACCCCTAACAGTGCAGGTTTTTCCTCAAAGTAGCAACTTTCCTCAAGTTGCTGCAAGTTCTGCTATTTTTGTTGCTGCTTCATTTTTCCATACAGAATTGTGGTGAGTACATATGAGTAGGGAATTCACATGCACATCATCAGTAACACAGAATCATAGAATCATTAGGGTTGAAAGGGACCTCCGGAGATCATCTACTACAACTCCCTGCCAAGTTAGTCACCTAGAGCAGGTTACACAGGAATATGTGCAGGTGTGTGTTTTAATGTCTCCAGAGAGGGAGATTCCACACGCTCCCTGTTTATGTGTATGGCCACTGTCTCTCATCCTGTTGTTGGGCACCTGAAAAGAGCCCAGCACTCTTCTCTTGACATCTACCTTCAAGATACTTCTAGACATTAGTGAGATCCTCTCTCAGTTTTCTCTTCTCTAGAGCAAGAGACCCAGCTCCTGCTGCAGTTTCTCCTCATAAGAGAGATGCTCCAGAACTCTCATCATCTTTTTGGCCCTTTGCTGGACCCTCTAAGTAGCTCCTTGTCTTTCTTGTACTGGAGAGCCCAGAATTGGACACAGCACTCACGATATCACCTCACTAGGGCTGAGTAGAAGGCCAGGATCATCTCCCTTGACCAGTCAGCCACACTCTCCCCAGTGGACCCCAGGATACGATTGGCCCTCCTGGCTACCAAGGCATCTCACTGGATTCTACTCCACTGATCATGACCCTCTGAGCTCTGCCATTCAGTCAGTTCTTAATCTACCTAAATGTCCACTCATACAAGCCACATTTCCTGAGCTTACTTCCAAGAATGTTGTGGAAGACAATGACAGAAAATAACCTTGCTGAAGTTGAGGTAGACAACATCTATTGCTCTCCCCTCAGTGACCTATCCTGCCATACCAGTGAGCGCAGCAGCTGAGGCTGGTTCCCCTGGAAGGGTCTAGTGGTTTACAACCTTGTCAAAAAACAAGATTGTTTAACAAGCAGATATTAAATGGACATGGTGTTGAAATGGACTGGAACTGAAAAGGAGATGTGGACTAAACAAGCTGACAGTACTGGAGCCTATTAGCTGGACCTAAACTAAATCAGAGCAGAATCATGAGAGCTGTGAATGAGCTAGAGCCAAAATTGAGCTGGTGGTAACCTTGAACTGAAGCTGAAATGAGCTGGAGCCATTCACAAACTGGAACTGTTCATGAGCAGGACATAAAACAAACATGGGCTGAAGCAACTGACCTGAAGCTAACACCTTAATCCTCTATCTGAATCCACTCTGAAGTCAACTGTGATCAACATAAAGAAATGTTAGAAGTCAATTTCTCCTTAAAGGCTTTTTCTGTTGTGTGAACACCATGTCAAACTATACTAGTGAACAAATGGAAGAAGACAAGAAGCTACCTCATAGACACTTGTATCTGACAGGCTGGGTTTCTTTGTGTGTAGGAAAGTGCAACAATGCTTGTAGAAAAAAAAGTCTTAAAAAATATTATGAATTGTCTCAAAGATACCATTAACCCAATGTAGATGATGATTCTTGAGTTTGGTCTCAATGGCCAGAATAACATACAGTCATTTATTTGGTTTAGCTGTTTGTATGGCATCTATTTCTGAACTCATAGAAAGATATCTAGTGGTATTGATTCAATAAATAAAATGCTTCATAAGAGAATACATTAAGGGATGTATCATTTACTCACTAGAAAGTTTCTAAGGAGTTGCTAAATGATTGCTCAACTGACCTTAAAGCTGACCTTGCTTTGTATGGGGTTTGGAATAGAGATCAAGGTAAATTGTTCTGTGAGACTAGGGAGAAGACAACTGCTCTGTGAAACCTTGATTCACCAAGTTGTTTTGTCAGCAATTCCCAAGTCAAGAAGCTGTTAAATTAGTTAAATGTTTCCCAGAACTCAGCTCTTGAATTAGTCAGAGTGCATTCATTTGGGAGGTAGCGTCTGAACAGTTGAATGTGTGATAGAGAGGACTATCATAAGTTTTCTGTCCACTGAAAACAGTTTTCTCTTAAAACTAGGTTTCTTTCATGGAGAAATAACCTAGAAGATATATGGTACAAAGTCCTTGCACAAATGGATTGAGACTGTATCTACATAAGTCAAATAAATGTGGGAAAGATGTTTCAGATTCAGCCTTGGTATGACCAGCTTAAAATATCACCTTCTTTCATTTCTGTTTACAACTGTGGTTTTGGATTTTAATTTTTATACTGAGCTGTTCAATAAAGGCTAAAATGCCAGACACCTTTGAAGTTGTTTAGCACATTCTAGCTGCTACTTATTTCTGAGACAAAAATCAACCTTTAAGAGACATACAGGATATCATCAGACTAACATTATGTGTAAAAAAACACAAAAAATGAAGACTGTCAAAATACTGTATGCAGAATGATAGTATGGCATGGTGAGAATATCTCAGGACAAAAGTTGCTAGGGGCTTCTGATTAGAAAAACAAAACAAAACAAAACAAAAACCTGCCAGTGCAGATTGAGAGTGGAAGTGTTGGTAAATGTAATGCTATCAATAATGACTGCATCATTCAGGGGGATACAATAAAAATATATCAGTGCATTATACTGCAGGCAACTTAAACTCTTTCTTTTCACATTGAAAATGATGGGGCACAAGACATTCAAATTCTGAATATGATAAGGCACTCATGCTAACGTACTTTGCCTTTCAGCAAGATTTCTTTAGATTTAATGCCACTCTATATAGCTTTTGAAACATACACAGAATTTGTTCGGACATTTTTGTGATACAACATTTGGACATATTTTTAATGCCTTTCTTCTAAGTAATCTGCAAAGCAAAAGGAGCAATCTAGCAAGGAGAGGGCTATGGTAAAACAATCAAAGGGAAGAGATAGCCAAGGAATGTAACATTCTTGATAATTGGCAAAAAATATCAGACAAAACACAGAAAAACTATCTAATGGGATTACACTGAGACTTAGTTTCCAGTAGGGGACAGAAACAGATGTCACAGAGGAAAGCGGATAGGTAAACACCATAATGAGGCAACTAGAGGAATGCTTGCCTGTATTGCTGATAGTAAAGTGTCAGTTTACAAGGTCTATGTACTTCTTTTTATTAACATTTGGAAATTTCTTGAAAAAAAATTATACTCTCAGCAACACTGTGTCTCTTGGGCATGGTCCTGTGCAGGGCTAACAGTTGGACTTGATGGTCCTTGTGAGTGTGTACACCCACACATGGTGAAAGTGTACACCCCTGAAAGCAATTTATGTCAGACAGCAAGAAACAGAGAAGATCTTCTTCTGGATATTGCTCTGATCCCTGGATCCTGGCACATCCCCGTGTCAAGAGACAGTGCAGTACACATCTCTTCTTGCTCATGCATAAATCTTTTCTCCTCATCATGTCAGTTTTACAGTGTTTCTGTTGTACACAGAGTAGGCCAACCATGATCTTGGAAGTGAGCTAGTAGGGGTACTTCGGGAGATGAGAGATTTTGTTTCTTGAGGTGAAGAAGTGCAACCAGGTGGAAAAAAATTACACAAAAAGATTGGGAAAAAAATGGAGAATGGAGTATAATTTGAATGATCCCTTAATGCTAGTAATAGTAAGAAAGGCCATTAAATTCTTCTTGTCCTACTTACAGTTTATGGGTACGAATAGTGCATCAGAACATCACTGTTTGCTTTCAGAAATCTGTCAAAGATTTGGCCAGAGAACTCCAAACCACAGTCTTCTGAAGGAGTTTTCAATGAAAGAACTCAGGATAGTCCTTCAGGATATAGTGTGATGAGTGAAATTAATCTGGAGTTGGTGCTTGGCTACTGTGCTCCAATAAGGGCCCTAAGATTTAGGAGACTTCCTAAGCTTAGCTTTTTTTTTTTTTTTTTTTTACCTTATTCTTTTAAAACAAATATAAAATATCTTAGTAAAAGTGAATTTTTTGAATTTTCACTGGTTTTCTCACTTTAATAATTTTGAGAGAGTTTTCTCACTTCTGCCTTCTTACTTATTCTATGCTATACACTATACCATGAAGTTATGCTCCTATTCCATCATATCATTTTTATTATATCATTGCACCCAAGTCCCTCCTAAAAATTCAAATTATAAGAAAATGCACAGATTTATACAGGAAAACAACACAGAAGGAGCCTAATTGCATCTTAGCTTTTCCTACAAAATTAGAAATAGTTTCATTACACTAGCCAAAATATAATATCATGTAATTGGAAATTGTTTTCAAAACATTATGAGGAAAAATTTTGATAAAAAAAGGAAAAGAGAAAGAGAGAAAGAGAGAGAGCACACAACACAATCACTCAGAACATCTTTGAACTTTTGGTTCCTTGGCTGGAGTGAAGAAAATTAGTTTGTCTTAAGTTTGCGGCTCATGACGGAATATAGGGATATTTGGAAGACAATGCCTTCAGACAGATGAATCAAGAGCTACTGTCAAAAGAATATGCAAGCTTACATTTGTGGTGTCAACAGTGTGTTGCCTGCCCATGTGTTAAGAATACCTAATCCATGCTTTAGAGGTTTTGCTCTCTACCCCGTAAATATAGAGGATCAGTGAAACCAAGAGAATAACACCATTTTACATTATATGTATAGTACTAGTAGTATAAGCACATTCATTTATAGAAGCTGCTTTTTAAAGTGATTTCACAGCCTTGATATGTTTACTTCCAGTGTAATATTCTAAAAAAACCAATCATAAATACTGCACAGTTGGTTTAAACAACCATAGGCACAGAATTTGGGTTTGTTCCTTTAGATTCCTATTTAAAACAGAAACAGGTTTGATAGAAATACATTATTTCCTTCAGCTCCAGATGTATAATTCTTACCTACTCCAAGTTCAGTTTGAAGACATTAAATGGAAGAAGAAAATTATTATTTTCAGTACTTGTTTTGTCACTGATTTCATGTCTCAACAATTGTCTCTTAAGCAATCATTAGTTCAGACAGAAGGCAGCTTTAATGTGTTCCCACTAGAGCTTCAACAGCTGATTACTCTATGATCCATCTCAGTTAAATCAGACATCCTTACTCTTTTTCTTCTCACCCACAAATCAGCTACCAAGACTTCATGATACATGCATTTAGTGAAGACATCTCTTTTCAGAACTTGCAGAAGTAATGCAATGGGATTCTTTGCCTTCTTGTACCATATTTAAAAATTTTACCATTAGCCCTTCTATCTTGGATTCAGTAGAACAATGCTGACATAAAAAGAGAGACACAAAATTGTGTGTTCAGAGCACTGCTTGTCAGAACTGTTTGTAGCAGGACAGTTCTTGATTGTATGGTTTTGTTTTAGAAGATGAATTGAGATATCTGACATTTCCCCTAGTGGCTTTTTTGAGGAAATGTTTTTATAAGCAAGGTCATGTAGCAGAACAAAGTTAAAACAGAAATTGCAGATGAAGAACTGATTTGTCAGATAAAGTCATGCTCCCAGGAGGTTAATTTAGTTCTGTATAAGTAACAAGAATCTAGAAGAAGAAAGCACTTTCTAATGAAGAACTCTTCTTTATATATTTTTAGTTCCCTGAACTATGGCCTTGTTTACCTAATGAGAGATGGCAGAGAGAAAATGCATCACCTACTTGTAGCTACCTATTTTCAGTAGAGCCACTGGCAAAAGTCTACCTGGGGCTTCCAAATTCCAGTGGGAATTGCAAAATAGTAAATTGTCTGTTTTGGAAAAGTTGGAAAATGAAGATTTAGACTCAACACAGAAATCTGAGTCAATGTGTGGTCTATACACTCAATGATTACAGATAATATTGTTTTTTCCCCTCTGAAAGTCTGTGTTTGCTGCAGCTGTTAAGAATGAGATGCAGCCACCCAAGAAAATATGTTGCATATTTTGTCAGTTGCAAAAATATTTTTTTAAAAAAGAATACCATCTTAATACTTTTCTTTAATTAAACTTTTGCCTCGTTGCTGCTTTCTGTTCCACACTCCTGGGTAGTAGACCCCTAATCATTTAAGAGACATCAACTTGGAGACTTTGTCAGCTCCAGGGTGTAACCACATGGAGCCACCCAGGAAAGACCTGCAACATACCTACTGATAGGCTACCTCTGTTCCTCACAGACAGGAGCATTCTGAAAGATCAATGAAGTGAAATCCCGAGAGAGCAAAGAGCTGCATCCATATTAAACTTGAGATTTTTCTCTGCACCTTAAACCTTTACCATCTTTAAATATTTTCTGAATATATAATAATTCACCTTACAGAAAGAAAGCTCCTTTTATAACAGAACTACATGATATTTTTCTGTGCAGACTAAGAAATCTGCGGCATGAAGGGTAGAATTTCATGATCTAGGGGTCATATAAAATAATGTACAGTGACGAAAAAATTATAAAGAATATTTTACACATGCACACACACAAAAAAAGACAATATTTTATCAAGCCGGTTTTTAAGTTTGCTTGCTTTGAAAATAGCTAGTTCCTCTCTTATGCCCTTGCCAGACTTTCTTTTTGACTATATAGATCATCATAGAATCATCAAGAAAAAAGGAACAAATGTGAATTCTTATTGTAGGAATAGGATAATGGTAGCAGTAAGGTTTCTTAAATGAATATTATTTTCTTTAACTTATCTTCCCAACCATAATGCTGCTGCCACTGGCGGTTTGCACTGAGTGAAGTATACTGCACAAAATAATTCAAAAGTCTTTTGGATCACAGAGGAAAGATTTCTTCATTTATATGACTTCAAGTGGTGTGACAAAGCCCTGTATCTTCCTCTCCATCCAACTATATTAAAAAAGAGAAGTTTTGCTTCTTTCTCATTTGAGATATTGTTTTTCCCAGGGCAGTCATATATACAGTTCCAAAACTCTAGAGCCTTCAGTTTTACTTGGCTGCCACTCATAGGCTTATCTTGCCTGTCCATGATTCTTATACTGTAGCACCCAGAACCTGGTTTGCTGTTATTCAGCCACCTGGACGAGCATAGGTAGAAACAAGAAAACCTACACTACTAAGAAGCACAGAGTGCAGTTGTCTTTTACTAAATAATTCAGTATGTGGAATCTAGTATAATAAAGATCAAGTTATGGAAATAAATATTATGTACCCCTGGGTCATAAGGGTGGGCTTGAAGGTCAGCTATCTTCAACATATCTTGTTTAAGAATACCAGGACTCTTTTGTCTCTGACTCAGCAATATCAATTGATCAAAAATTATACATTAATAGCACCATAAAAATCTGCTTTACTTCAATTAAAAATGTTAGTGATATTAAGAATATCTGCTAAATTTTTGTTTGATTTTTTTCTGTTCATTCACTGGTGCAGTGAACCCATTCCCTTTTGATTCATATTAACATATTTTCTGCTTGTTTTGTAACAGTAGTTCATCCTACCTCATAAATAAAGGCATCAGGGAAGCATAACAGCCCAACCAATTAATATGCCTAGGGGCTAGTCTGTCTAAGACCTATGTATAAATAAGAGAAAGAGCATCATCTAGTGAATGATTTGGGACACATAACTTTGGCTCCTATCTGAAATTACTCCATAGGGGAGCCTCTCTGCCTTTCAGCTCAGATACAATCTCACAGTGCTTAGAGTGAGGTGGTACGAACACCACCATGTTTTAAAACAATGTGTGAAGAGAAATTCTTCTGCAATTTTAACTCTGCATTTCAGTTCCAAAGCTGTATTTTCTACTTTTTGATTAGTGACTTCCTAAGTTTAAGGGGTTATTTTGGGTAACTTTGTACAACTTCTGTAGTATGACCTGGTGAACACATAATGCTGCTAGGCCCAATAGCAACCAAATTACATCAGTAGTATTACCCTCATGCTAGATGTTGTATAAAACCACTAAAAGAAAACTGTGCATTTCTGTTGTCAGTATCTAAAGAACCAATTCTGAAAAAGAACTGTGCTTAACCTGCTTTTGTGAGATCTTCTCTCATCCACAGACATTTAACTTATCATTTCTGGTTCTGTTTCTAGAGCTCTAAATGCTTAATGAGCTCAGGTCACGGATATGTAATTATTGAAGAACTGTTTTGTGCATTGACAGAGAAATTCTGCCTTCTTCCTTGATGCACTGCAGTCATACTGTGGCCTCATACAGTAAATGAGATGGTGTGCAGAAGTTTTTACACAAACTATGAGAAAAAAAAAAAAAAGACATTATACAGGTACAGTGCTTGTCTTTTGTTTCCTTTACCCATCTCTTTTTCTTGTTATTGCTGTCATTGTTTTCTAACTACACTTTTGGTCCAATCTCTTGTTTCTGCTGAATAATTGATTTTATGGTATCATACAGTTCCAAATGCATCTTCATTTTATGCTTCCCTGTTCAGATACAGTCTTATTTTTATTGTTTTCTTTCTAAAATACTAAAAGCTTTTTGTTTGCTTGATTCTTCCTACTGCCTTTAGTACTAACCAAATAGTACCAATGTGTATTGCTCAGGGATGCTGGGAGTAAGACAAAGAGAAAAAGAAAGCTGTGAAGAAGGAGAAGAAAAATAGATTTTAATTCTCTGGCTCCAGTAAAGTTTTGCTTCTGCTCACATTTAGTGAGCCACAGGAAAACGATTTTTTTATTCCCAGAATCTCTACAAGTCTCTCTACACACACTGAAGCTTCTGTCAAACACCCCTAGTGTCTGGCCCTTCCAAACAAATATGTAAGAGCACTTTCAACAATTAAGGTCCTTATCAGCCTAACTGCTTTTTAAGCATGTTTTACTTGAATAGAAGAAGTGTTATTCCATCTCTGCCACTGATTGTGGATGTAGTTTATTTGAGATGCAAGTGTTTTGCTGCTATCAAGGATAGGTAAAGAAAACTAAGACAATGCAATATATTTGTATTTTGTATTTTGTAATGCAATTACTTCTATGGGTAGTCTTATCATGTGAAAATGGTTTGAATGTCCAGAAGCCGCCAGTCATTAAGCAATGTGTAAAGGTCTGTCATATACTTACCCTCTCAGCTTCAAGACTCTGTCCATTGAAATGTTGCATAATGGGGGAAAGTAGAAGTTTGGGTTTTTAATAGGAGGGATTGATTTGGGAGTTTTGTTTGTTAGTTTGCACTTTTAATACAAAATAAAGGGTCTTAAAAGTAAAGATTTATAATCTTTTAGACTGGCTGGACCTGTCAGCCTGAATTTTGTTTAGTCCATGCTGTCCTTCTCCTCACAGAAGTCCATGACTTAGTCAAGCAAAACTGTTGGGCGTAATTCTCCTTTTGTTTCTCTGTATAACATCAAGTCAGGCTAAAGAAAATTTAAATGCAACTTGCACATAGAAGTAATTATGGAGGAAATCCATTCTAAGATTATTAATATTGTATTGTTCATCTTTGAGAAAGGAAATGAGACTTTTTGTGTCTTTTCACCAATATCTGAAAAATACAATGTCACATGTGCATCTGTGCTTTGCCTATAGCAGCTCAGAACTTAGCTCATGCTGCTCTAAAGCAGAAAGCTTATAGAAAATGTATGTTATTTACTTTTCCTATTTGTAAAATGGGATGATTTCTCTCCAAGAACATTACATGCAACTCAAATGACTCTCTAATGCCCTGCAAAACTAACAACAAATAGTTCAAATGGTTAATTAGTTAACATGTCACAGGCCAATATTTGCAATTCCAGCTAGGCCAAATCTGCATATTTAGGCGCTCTTAGGTACTTAGGCATTTGAAACTGAGACTCAGACTTCTATGTCGATTACATGTTGCTGTGTAATTTGTCCTAAATAGTTTCAAATCCTTCACCTAGAAACAATTGCAGAAGTGCAGAGCTGTTATGAAATACATATATTTCTTACCTTCTACATTATTATCTCATTATATTTATACAGACATGCTAAAAGAATACAGGATTTCCTTAATATGTAGGAAGTTTATTAGAATACTCTGTATTCATTATTTTACATAGAAGGATGTGGTATAATGGATAGGGTTAAACGTAGAGAAGATTCAGAATTCTAGGGTAAAAAGCAGCTGCCACCTTCTGGATGGACTAAGATTGACATTCTCCCCTATATAACGATAAACATCTACTCTGAGGAACAGAATGGAGTATTGACTGACGTGGAGAC
This sequence comes from Dendrocincla fuliginosa, assembly GCA_035047845.1. Lineage (NCBI taxonomy): Eukaryota > Metazoa > Chordata > Aves > Passeriformes > Dendrocolaptidae > Dendrocincla > Dendrocincla fuliginosa. Next base: position 74,443,229 of record JAWWMO010000083.1, on the reverse strand, counting down.
TACGTGGCCTCCCTCCATTCAAATCCCAGCAGACTGAGGGAACATTGTGGTACTGAGACTCTATCAGACCTGTCTGACAAGGGAGAATTGAGATGTTCTGCTGCTGAAGGCAACTACCATGTTGAGTTCCTTCCTCAGGTGCCAAACCACAACCACCCCTCCCCTCCCATTAAGTAGAGATAACTTTATAGAAATAAAAGTTATTTATTACTAGTGCCACTCAAACTCCACCCAAACACAAATTAAATAGTATAAAAGTAAGTTGGGGGATCAGGGAAAGTGGGAGAAGACTTCCACTGAAACCACTGGGGTCAGCTGTTGGGCTAAGTTCATCTTCTCCCCCCTCCTAGAGGGACGCCTTGGGTAAGAAATATATTCTAGACACGTTAAATGCTGCTTTTAGGACTAGAACTTTTGCTTGTGCTTATCCCTTGGCGTAATAGGAGCTTGCTTTGTGTCAGAGCTTGTGGTTGCTTAATATATGTATCAATAGATTGCTTAAAACATTTTTTTGCAGTAGACACTGCCACTGACAATCTTCAAACCTTATTAACCTGTCATAATTTGTCGTAAAAGACATTATTCTGTTAAACTGTTAAAATCAGTTCTTTCAGTTGCTGGCAACAGAAAACACCTTGGCAGGACTTGCTGAGGGGCCTTCGTTGTGTTGAATCTTCCCCTAGGAGGGTAGTCAAGGTACCCTCCAACCTCATGAATCTGTTGGTGATGGGTCTTACTACAAGACGCTGACAGACTGTTGAACACCAAGGTCTCAGTTCTCCTGGGGGTGCCAACAAGAAAAAATCTAAACTCCCACCTGTCGCTTGACAAAGGAATATATGTTTTGATCAGTGATTGCTGATATTTTCCATATTTCATGTCTGTTATTGTGTTAAAATGCTTTTTATATGGTTACTTTTTGTCATGTCTGTTAATTAAGACAAGCATAAATACCACTTACTCATTAAAATAATAATAAAAAAAGTAATACAGTAGTGTTTTGTCCCTGATCATTATTTCAATATACTCACTGAGGTTTTAGGGACTCTACTAAATGAAAGACTTGTAATGGTGTTATAAATGCACACAATTTTTTTTTCTGTTCAAAATATCAAATTTCCCTGTATCAGGAAAAACAATGGGATACACAGGTATGACACAGATAGATTTTTTCTTTATTGCAGAATCCCATAACATTACTACCAAACATGTTAACAGAGAAGAGATGGTGAAAACAGCAGGAGAAATTGCCAGAAAGAAATTAAATTGTAGTGGAGTTTTTCCATTTGGAAATCTTCTCAAAAATCTATATAACTCATCAGATTTCTGAGATGTAACTGAGTTGCATAGTAAAAGGTACAACTGAATTCTGTTACAGAGACAAGTGTTTGCAGTTATAGCTCTAGAGAGACTTTTTTTTGAAGAGTTATGCAGTGGTTGGTCTTTCTGGAGATTCTTCTCCACACCACACTATTGAAACACAACATTTTGTATGAATTTAGGTGCAGTATGACACCACGGCAATTTAGTTTCCCAAATCTAGCACTTTCATATGAAGCCATATCTTTAAAAAGAAAATAAAGATTCAATTTTCATAGCCAGTAATCATGGCAAAACTGAATCAGAAGTATTTTAGAGGCAGGCTTTCCCTTAAGCATATTTTATTATTATGATTTTATCCTGTTTGATCTGATGATATTAGTGCATTAATTTACAGGTGAATTCAGCTGAAGTTCCTCTGCGCAAGGAAGTCTGAAAAAGCAGTGACAACTGCATGAAACAAAATTGTGAGCTGCATCAGTGTCTGTCATTAGCAAACCTGCCCATTCATTTTTTCATTTGCAGACACAGCTTAAGAGTATGTATGGTTTTGGTTGACCTTTATATATAAGTATATGTGATTCCTGTATATATGTATGTATGCGTGCATATATGTATGTATATGTATAGTGTGTGTATACTTAATTTGAAAAAAGAGAAGGTTATTAGTAAAAGTTTAGAAGTATAATGTAGGAAGAAACACATGGAGCCATTTTTAATAATTAGAGAAAGCACTGGACACAAGTGTTTTTCCAGAGGAGTCCTAATACAGTTAAGGATAGGCATTTTTTAAGCAGAGTAATATAGTAAAAGAGGGTAAAAAATAAACCAGAGAAAGGCGAAAAAAGAAAAATTAATAAGAATCCTCCAGGACGTTTTAGATACATTTAGAACCACTGCACATATCTTGGAACAGATTTTCTCTTTAGGATAAAAGCTAAACAAAAGTGAAAACATAGCCTCAAGGAGGCTATAATCCTAATAACATTTTTGACAGTAGTCTTAAGCAGCAGAACATTCCCAGGTACTGCATGTTTCTTTATGTGGAAAACAGCACTATAGCAAATATCTTGAGTTGTGGGGAGTGTCAAACTTAGGATCTTTCTCTCAGCAAGATAAGAATAGTAAAGACCAAAATGAGATTGTTGCATATTAGCCTACATGGGTAAGAATATGTAATGGCATACTCATGTCTGATTTATGAAAGTTCAGACAATTAAGTGGGTTAAGGTCAATTCTGCTCCATAACTTGGTGAAAGCATCTCACTTCCTCCTCATCTTAGTCACTTTGAGGTATTCCTGACCTACAAAACATGAAGTGCAACCTCCATTCTCCCTAGTGTTATGTTCAGAAGTCTGTTATGAGCAAAAGGAAAACATATCTCATTACAGAATGCATTTACTAGTGATACTGGTGGTATTACTATGGCTCATATTGATGCATTAGAGAAATCATACTATTTTAGGTAAAGTTACACCCACACAACACATTAAAATCAAAAATCAAATATCAAAATTGCTCAACCAAAATAAAAGAGGGAAAGTAATCATGTTGTTAAATTATTAATAATCCAGAAGTCTCTTTTACCTAAACTTCTTTGTCATTGTTCTGGTTGCAGATGGTTTCCTGATTTGTGCCTTTCTCCCTTAGGCAAGTGCAGGTGATTGGTATCTATAATGGTATCTATAACTCAGGTTTTATGGTGGTACCTTCCTGAGGTCCTCTTCATTTTTTTTCAGATTTTTTATGTTGGTGTTTTTCAGTATGATTCTTTTCCATTTGGTCTGCAATTCTATACTGTATATTGTTTGCTGGACCATTGATACAAATGGCCGAGGGAAGTACTATGATAGATGGTGTTGGCAAGCATTAGCTCAAACAATTAAGCATTAGATATGACTGTTTAATAAAACAAGTTTGAATAAATGCATAAATGAATAATAGTGAATTAACAACAACAACCATTTGATTTTTCTAGTAGAGTTTAGTCACCTGAGTATTTCATAGCTAGTACAATAAATTATTTAAGACAAATCAAGAAAATTCCAGACTTCAATTTTACTTGAATATGTTTGGCACGTTCCCGTGAGAGTGCAGAGTTTCAGGGAATGGATTTCATTTGAATTCACTTGTGTTGCACTAGTAATACTTGATATTCTGTCTTAAAAATGAAAAATAAGTGGATGAAACTGTCTCAAGAAATCAAGATTTACACATAGACTTCAGTGGTAATTAACATTATAAAGGAAACAGTGTTCTGGAAAGTTTCTGCAAATATTTGACTTGAATGTGATATATTATATTGTGATCTGGACTTTAGTAATAATAATATCAAATAAACAATTTTTTCTAAAGGCCACCACCATTTAGTGATTAATACCAGTTAAAAGCACAGTGATATTTCTTGTCAAGCAAACCTCTTCTAAATCAATATCACTTTAACAGTCCTATCTATTATAAATAACAACTTTTTACTTATTCAGTGTTTCCATTCTGTTGAGTTTGTTGCAACTTTATTTACCATTTTAGCAAAGCTGGTTTGACGTTCCTAACATCCTCATGGGGTCATGCATAATTAACAGTAAGCAAACAGTTTCAGGAAAACTAATAATGACAACCGAAGCGCCAAGACCATTTGCTCATCTCTTTTGCCCATACACATCCAGAAATCTATCCTAGGGACTAATGCAGACATTACATGGTATCTGAGAATCTCCTAAAATGAGATCTCTTTCTAGGAGAAGACAAGATTGAAAAGACAAAATGAAAAGTTTGCCTATGCCTTGGATTGATCTATATATATTGTAGCTCTCTAGTAATTTAAATTTGAACTCTCTAAATATCTTCTTTCTCTGTCTTTCTGTCTCTTAGATAGAAAGCGGTCATTGTTTACAAATGCAATTCTTGTTTTGTGAAATTTTTAAATTGGAAAATTATATGGAATTTCCACAGGGTGGTTTTCCTGGTGGTTTTTTAGTTCTTTGTTCAGATTTGTTTTGATGGTTTTTTTTTTTAAAATATTGAAGGCCATATCTTTAGTTCTAAAAGCAGTCAAAAGGTGTAAGACAAAATAAGAACACAAAACAATTCCAAAAATCTTAAGCTGCTGCTTAACAGCTTTGCTTCTTCTTATGAAGGTTGCGAGCCAGACAAGCTTGGCAAAAATGGTTTGCATGACAAAAACTATCTGGCTTTTGGAAAACAGTTTTGTGTCATACAAGACGACAAACCATTAATAAGCCACGAAGCATCAGGCATCCAGGGCAGATCAGTAAGCAAGTACATTGGAGACTGAGAACTTGTAAAGGGTTGACTAATGAGAGCAGAAGTGAGAATGACAGGTATAGAAGGGTAAAAATTCTTTTCTATTGATAAGCTACAACCTGAGCCTTTTCACTTACTTTACATTGAAATGAGTTCTTAAGGAAGGAATGGTGTCAGCAATGCCTGCAGTTCTATCTCTAGATTCTCATTGCCCACAGGATTGTGTCATTACTTCAGTTAATAATACCAATAGTGGCATGGTCTTACAGATTAGAACACTAATCTCTACTGAATATATGTAAATTGGTGGATTTTTTTTCTATTTTATTATGATTTCTGGGCTACAGGAAAGTATTTAAGCTAATGTATTTCACCCAAAAGAGTATTCTTAGGAAAGAACAGATGACTGGTAAAGTCAGAACTTTAACACTTCAGAAGTATGTTGCATTGTCTATAAAATTACAATGTTTGTATTTATATACAGTTCTAAAGTGAAATGACTGATGTACCAGTATAGGCTGTATGCACATATATGTGCATGTATTTCACATATGATATTTGTAGCTTTAGATAGCAGTCTAAAAAGCCCGTTATTATCATGAAGCAGAATAGACTACAGAACAAATATGAACTTTAAAGAGAGCTGGGGTATATATGGGGTAAGATATTTGCATCTATTCAGCTGGTTTGCTTGTTCCTCACCTTTGAAAAAAGCAACCAATTTCAGCCTTGATTTGGATACTCAAGTGACCATTTTATGAATTTCCATGCAAACTGTACTTCTTTCTATAGTGATTCAGAAACTATTACAAGTACTGTGCATTTCTTTTATGATAACTCTCCTACATAATTTATAGCATATATATAACATGCTATAATATATATATTATAATATATATATAATATATATTGTTATATATATAATATATATAACAATATATTATAATGCAATGTTATATTATATATAACAATATATTACATAATTTGTAAACCCTGTGAGGCATGTTTTACACTTCCATCGCTAATTTGACCATATTCCAGGGAAACATCTCTGGTCAACACAGTGTATTAACCACATGCAGTCTCACTTGAGCTAATGTTATTTAAATAAATGCACTTAGCATAATATAGAAAACATTACACGGTGTTCGTGTTCATGTTGCAGAATAACTTATTCATTAGAAAATAGTGTAAACTTCTTGAGTTTAGGAAAAAAAAGTAAGTATAATGCTAAACTGTAACTAAGTACAACTGTTCAGTTCCCAGCTCAGACACAGACTCAAGGTTTGATCAGGTGCAAATCCTACAGAGGTAAGTCAGTGGCACTATCTGGCTACTTCGGGAACAGATTCAGTTTGCAATGGTAAATAAGAAATATGGTAGCTTTTGCAGGTACAATTGATCTCACTGTAGAACTATGCTTATTTTTCAACATTAATTTTGAGGAAATAGAGGACAGCCAACAAATCCATGGCAGTAACGGCTGAAGCAACAGATTTGTCCAACAGACATGTCAATCTGCCTGTGGCAATGCAGGAAGAGGGAAGCTAGCTGGTAGACTACAATGCAGAGTGAGAAGCAGGAGGATGCCTTGTCCAAGGGAGAAGGGAATTGCTTTATCTTTCCTGTGGAGCTCATCAGCTCCCCTTTCTTCCTACTAGAGGTGTCTTTGTCAACCTTATGCAAGAGAGATATTGTTTCAGCTACTTTTATCTCTTGATACTGTTTTATCCTCTCCATCACTGCCACATATCTTCCATTTAAATTAATTTAAATTAATATCTCCATTGACTGTGTCAGAGATTTAATACTGTTCACTTTATAAAAGAAGCTTTTTAAATTTATTTTTACTTCCTTTTTTTTAAGTGGCTGAGCTGGAAGCTGCACAAAAAGAATGGATCAGTTGATCAACTTTTTTTAAATACCTACTGGTCTGGTTTGGAATGGCAAATTCCTATAGCAGAAATATTTTCTAAAGTATTGGTAAATAGTTCTAAACAAAGTTTTTTAGATATCTCAGGCAAAACTTAATCAATGACAATTTAGAAACTGAAGTTTACCAAAATGTAGGTACATCAGAAGAACAAGAGTATCCCATTTATGTAGATGATGCATTGATCTCTTTGTTAACTTGGATTTGATTAGCTTTAAGACATAGGGAGCTTATTTAAAGAAATATGCTACAGGCTTCATTGTACAGGCTTCATTTAACTCTAAGGAGTTAAAGGCCGATGATCCCTGAGAGTGTCACAATGAAGAAAATGAATGAAGTTTTAAATCAATCAGGTTTTGTATATGACCTTATCTCTGTCTGGGAAGGTTTTCTGTATTTCTCTCATGACTATAAAATGTACTATCTTTAAGGTGATAAAAAAGGTATTGAAATGGACCTAAGAGCTCTGTTGATGAAGGTCTTTGATTGACTCCTAAACTGTCTCATCGGTCTGACTCACAGTTGCAGTGAATATTTTCCTTTAAAAGTGTTGCAACTATTATGTTTGTGCTTTACAATTACTACTGCTTTCTGGTGAAGATGTATAATATGAGAAGATCAACCTAACATAAAAACAGATTACTGTGACTTCGTCCTATCAAAGAGCTTGTCAAACTCAGTTATATAATTTCAGTTGAAATTACTAAAGTGCTTTACTTTGGTTTAGTCACATGAGGGAAGGTAATTCAGTGGAAATAGTCATCATCATTCCACTAATGTATGATTTTGCTATGTGAAAAGTGTCATGTGTTCTTGTAGACTTTTCTAATCAACAATTTGTTTTACATTACAGCTTGGAAAACTGCTTGATTTTGGATGTTAGTTTTAATTATTTTGGGTAGTCTTAATATTGTTAAGCAGTAAAATTAGTTGATATGGAGCATTTTATATATTAAATATTCTCCTTCCTTTCATTGAAATCTTATTTCCTACCAAGTTTCTAAACAATTTCTGTGCACCTCCTTGTTCAAGATTATTTACTGTTATTTCAATTTCTTGAAATTTCACTGTACTTATTATCCCTGTGATCTCCCATTGAAAAAGAATTTGCATCAAGTAGGTATCAAACACTGCAACCTATCTTATAAACAACTGTTTTTAAATAGTATTCTTAAATGACCATTGAAGGATTTTCATCATGATGTAGGCATTTCCTCTCCTGTAACCTGGAGATCTAGTTTTTCATCACAAATCTCAGGGGGAGGGCAAGGTGGGGGGGAGGAGGGAGGGCGGGGAGAATTACAGAAGCTGCAAGCTGCTGATGGAAAATACACAAAGGATGACAGTAATTTTCCATATATCAAGTAAATATTCATTATTCAACAAACATTTCAAGATCAGCCAATCACCGAGGAGGCTGCGTGAATTAATTGTCCAGCTGTGAGAAAAGTCCCCCAGCACTTTCCTGAAGGGTATGCTTTACAGAAGGGCTAGCAGAGGTTTTTTTGGGTGTTGGCTCATCATCTGAGGCTTTCATTTGATTTGTTTATTCATTTTCTGCATAACATTGTGCAAAATATTACATGCACATCATTTTGATTTTCCCTAGTTGATGGTTAAAATAGAAATTAATTAATATGCTAAATAGTATTTATAGAGCACTAATATGAGGTCCAGCTGTTTTAGCTGGGTTTGCTTTAAAACTGATACTACTGACAAGTAGAGACATAAAATCACAGAGGTTGTAAAGAACTCCCTAAGTTTTGATTTTTTTTTTCTGTGACACAAAATGAACCTCCAACTATCATCACCAGCAAGGAAAAAAAGGAAAAAAAAGGACATTGCCAGTTAGTTTCATAAGACAAAAAGAGATGATAGGTGAATGAGTTATTATAATGTTGTAATTTGTCAATGATTAGCATTTGTTTGGTTGCACTAAATTTATGTAAGTTTCAAATAAAGTAGGCTGTGATGCATAAGGTATTTCAAGAAGTAAATTCAGAATATATTGGTCCAGTCCTACAAGTAGTTTGGTTACCCATGCATTATAGCTTAGTAAATGTAAGAACTAAATTTCTGTCACACATATATATATAAATTACTTTTTAAAAAATGATACTATTTATTCATCCATGCTTAACTACACAAACCCATAATTTTTGCATCTACTAAAAAAATGACCTATTAGATTTTCTACATTAAAAGTAAAATGAGAATTCTCTGCCTACCTGCATGCAAAACTCATCAGATAATCTGATTTGCAGGAGTCTGACTGCTTTTATGGAAGAGATATATTGTAGGAATGCTTTTCTTGTGGGAAAGCAAAAGGGAGTCTTTGACCAAGGTTAGCAGATGTGTGCTGTAGGATAAACAACCTTG
>JAWWMO010000083.1:74363887-74434232 GCA_035047845.1 Dendrocincla fuliginosa | reverse complement strand
AGAGAATACTATAACTGTAGAAGACACCTTTCAATAAACGGAGTCATGTTGTAATTCATATTGAATCGTCTGCATGTTTCTTCCTGGGCCCCGAGAAGCTGCCAGGCCTTAATATATAAGATATAATTCAGTACCATGGGTAAATTTATGACTGTATAATGCTTGTACACAGATTCTTAATCTGATATGGGAAGGCACCCTTTAGTAGCACCTTCATTCCTTTATTTTTTTTTATTTCACAGCAAATAGTAGATATAGCTAAACAAACCATGTGCCCAGAATAAACCTGGCAATCAGCAAAGACTTCAGAAATAATTCCTGACTTTATAACTCACAGACTTACAAAATGAATAATTCAAAATTTAAATATTTGAATAACAATATGATGACTACTTTGCTAACTATCATGAGTTTATCAAGTAAATATCAGCTTCTAATTTTAATCAGTTCTTGAATTTTTAAAGAAGCTTTTATAACTTGTCCTGAAATCAACCATGGTTAAGATTTTCAGTAATAGTTTCCTAAATTTAGTCTCTCATATTAAGTCTCTGAGGAAGCATGGACTTCACAGCATTCTGAACATCCTCTCCATCTGTGTAAAAGAAGCTGGTGCTTCGGATATGGAGTGGTTTAGCAATGGTACTCCCTAATTCAGTGCCACAACCAAGGCTCTTCCAAATCAGACACTGCTCGCTTGCTTCCCCCGCTGTCTCTTCCCCTTCTCACTCTGGGGGGATGGGAGTTGAGAGTTGGAGGAACTCATGCATTGTAAAAAGTATTAATCTGTCACAAAGGTGAAAATCATGTTCTTATCTTGAGATAAGAACAGTTTACTGGAAACACCAGCGAGGTAAGAAAATGAACAGTATTAGCACCAATATTCATTTAAAAAAAAAAAAAAAGCATAAGCAAAAGAAACTATTTTACACAGAAAACCACAACAAATACAAACTGAGTCTTCCTCACTCCACCATGCTTTTTCCCACCAGAAGGGAACACTCTTCTCGGAAGCGAGAGAGTCCCTTTCCCCTACCTTGGTAATGACATAAGATGATATCAAATAACATTACGGTCTTCATCATGCCCACTCCAGCTGATCTGGGACGAAACCAGGAGAGAACATAAAGTTATCTCTTCTGATAGAAATGGTGGAAACATGCACTAAGCTTTGAAAAACACGAAAAAAAAAAAAAAAAGATAGCAGAGTAAAAAGAGTGAACACTGCTGGAAGCCATGTCTCATTCTCTTTCAATCATGTCTCTTTCCAAGACACTTTACATTTTAATCTTAATAAAATTAAAGAATGAATCCCTGTTCTACTAAGTTAATGGCAAAAATTCAACTGATACCTTTTCATAGTAAAGTTAGGAATCATATCTTGTTGTTAGTGTGGTCTAAATGCATTACCATTTCATATTGAAAATTCAGCATTAATCCTATAGACTTACATAGTCAGTAATTTAATTGGTATTCAATAAAATATGCAAAATGTAAGGGTGGGAAAGGGAAAACCAAAAAAAAAAAAAAAAACAAAAACAAAACACAGTTCTCTTTCTTTTCAAAGGTCTATAGGAATAAACAGCAGATCTTCAGCTGCAGAATGGGATCTAATGCCAGACTCAAGACATCGGCATACCATAATAGAAAATGGCATATCATAGGTTATTGCTAGCTCACTGACTCAAAAAAGGAAAGAGGGGATGTTAATTAGAACCAGTGATGATTTAGACAGGAGAACTGCAGGGGATGGGGGAAATATACAGATAGATAATGTCTAGAAGAGATCTAAATGATTCCCTTCTGCCTCCAAGGAGAAAATTTGGTCTATGACAAGAACAGTCCATTAACTGATGTGAGCTGATTTGGCTTATTAATGCTGCTGGCTGTATTATTAAGACAAATGAGAGGCAGAGAAGTCATGACTGTATAGGCAAACAGATCACACCTGGGTGCGTGTGACAGATTAATACTTTTTGCAATGCATGAGTAAAACAAAGGTCAAAGTTCAAAAGAGCCAGTCAGGCAAATGATGGGATTATAGTTCAGGGTGAAAAGATGGGTGAGGACAGAGAGGAATGATGAATGGTCTTTCACTAGAGGAATTATAAACAAATGTAATCTTTTTTGATAAAGTATTTAATTATCCCTCGTCTCAGGTCATTTAGCAAATACTTACACGGAAAAAAAAAAGAAAGAAAATATGTTTCAAAATGGCAGTTCCCACCTCATAATTTAAAGTATGTGTCTAAACGATTATGGATTTTGTTACAATTCTCTCAATATAAGAAAAAGAATTTGCTTTGAAACAAATTGGAGAAATGAGTGGAGGAAAACACAAACTATTTTTTCTGCATGATGGGAAAGAATAACATAATTAGAATATAAAAAAATGCGACTGTTGCTTTTTTTCCTGATGCCCAAACTAAAATCATATTCAAAACATTATGCAAGTATTGCATAAGTTCTCTTAACAATCAAATGAGATTATTGTTTTCTGTCATTTAGAGATGGAAACTTCTAAATCAGCAGAAAAAAAGAAAAAAATCACAGAGACCATTGTTGTTAGATTTTTCATCAAAAGCAACCGACAAGAATCAGTTTATTGTGTTTATGTTGCAATATTTTGGTAGGTGGAAGGTCTGCTGTTATGTCAGACAGAGAGAGTTCCATCAGGATCCAAAACAGACCCTCCACTGGCCAAAGCTGAGGCCATCAGCAGGTCTTTACTGTGAGGGTGGTGAGGCACTAGAACTGGTTGCCCAGAGAAGCTGTGGATGCCCCATCCCTGGAAATGTTCAAGGCCAGTTTGGATGGGACTCTGAGCAACTTGTTCTAGTGAAAGGTTTACCTGCCTATAGCAGGGGTGTGGGATCTGTGATTCTGTGAATGTTTTTTCCCTGTTCAGCTGAAGCATAGTAGATGTATTTGTCATCTAAGCCTGAGTGGAGAGTTACATCTGCATGATACCCCAGTATGCAGAGTTACAAGTATGGTTAGAGCTGCATATGTATATTGCCAGGGCTGTACTTCCCAGAAAGACTAACTGACTGCCTCTGGTAGAGAAAGTGCCTATAAATGTGTAAGGAATCTAAACATCTGTAACTCTTGGACCATGAGGGATTGTGCCTTGAAGAACATTGCACATTACCTTGGAGAATGAGATGGAAGAATTATAAACTTGGCTTGTGGGAGAATGGTCTTATGAATAATGGAAAAAACAGCACGTTGTTGAGACATGGAGATGAAAAGGAAGACCATCGAGTTTTGAGCTATCTGAGCATGAAAGAAATACATACAGCTGGACACTGTTTTAGTGACTTCCAATATTATTACATGTTCTCTCAGTTTTGTATGTTCGTTGTTATATACATATGCACATATGTTATTATATTGTTCAGAATGGTTCCCCAGTTCTCCCTCATGTTCTCCCCGTTTTCCCACTGGTTGAGATCTGCCACAGTGCAGTCTCACCATATATGGTTATCTCCTCCCCAGTTTTCCCTATACAGTTGTTGCCCTTCCTTCTTTTACCATACATGTGAGAGGATTTGCATGCTCCTTGCAAGCTCCACCCAAGTTCTGGAACCTTCCCACAACCCTTTATATAAGCCTGAGTCTCATCTGAATAAACTGCCATTCTGCCTCAACCCCTTCTCAGAGTGTGTTGTGTTCCCCTTCCCCCTCAAAGATGCGTTATTTGCTTACTGGGATTCCAAAAGAAGAGAGACTTTTTGAAAGGCCTATGGTAGAGCATGTTAGTGTATTTATTCTTCCTGAGAATAAATACATCTACTCTAGAGTAAAAAATTATCAGAAACAACCAAGAATTTCTTAAAGAAACTGTATTAAAAGCACAGCTTCAAAGTATTAACTTTGAAAGACAGATGGGAGCCTTAATGAGAGATAAGATGGCTGCACCATAAGGTTTTTCAGAAACTTTGTATGACTATAGACAACAGCAAAGTGGATAATCACATCTAATAGGAATAAATTCTGAAGTATAGCATGCACATTAGGACCAAAAGTCAAAGTAATGTCTATGTTCCTTTCAATTTCCTTCATGTTTACTACAAAATTCATTGACTACTTTATGAGAAAGAGACAAAGTTCTTGTACACCTAAGAGCTTTAGTAATTAATTTCTATTTTGAAAACAAACAGAAGATATGTAACATCTCAGAAAATTAAAACTATTTCTAGTTCATTTGGGCAATGAACAAATTCAGAGCAGCCCAGTTAAGGAGACCTTGGGGGTGCTGATGGATGAAAGGCTGGACATGGCCCAGCAATGTGCATTTATAGCCCAGAAAGTCAACCATATCATGAGCTGCACCAAAAGCAGCATGGCAAACAGGTCAAAGGTGATGCTGATGCTCTGTTCTGTTCTGGTGTTCACCTGGAGCTGCATGCAGTTCTGGTGTCCTCAGCAGAAGACATAGACCTGTTGGAGTGGATCCAGAGGAGTATAACCAAAATGATCAAGAGGATGGAACACCTCTCCTATGAGGACAGGCTGGAAGAGTTAGGGGTTTTCAGCCTGGAGAACAGAAAGCATCAAGGAGACCTTATTTCAGCCTTTGCATTCTGAAAGGGGGTTTATAAGAAACACGGGGGAAAACTTTTTAGCAGGGCCTGTTGCTATAGGACAAAAGGTAATCATTTTAAACTGAAGTAGGATCAATTTAAATTAGATATAAGTAAGAAATTTGTTTACAATGAGAGTGGTGAGACCCTGGCATAGGTTGCCCAGAAAGGTGGTAGATGCTCCATCCCTGGAAGTGTTCAAGGTCAGGTTGGATGGGGCTCTAAGCAACCTGATCTAGTGGAAAATGTCATTTTCAGGGACCTTGGAAGTGGATAACCTTTAAAGGTCCCTTCCAACCCAAACCATTCCATGATTCTATGATTTTACCTGTCTGACATAATCAAACAAAAAAGACTCGAAATACTGTGTATCAATCATCTGAGGTCCAATTCTCGGCAAGACTTTGAAACAAATAATGCTATAACTTATTTGTATATACATTAAAAAGAAAAAAAGTTGAGTATTAGCCAAAACTCAGTTGGTGAAGATACTTCTCTGTCTAATCAATTTTTCACCTTCCACAATGCATTGCCTCAAATGTATAAAGAAAAGCTTTCACATATGTAGTCATGTTGACATGACTAAAGACTGGGATGCTCTTTCATGTGACGTTCCAGGGCAAGTTAGAGGAATGGATGCAATGCCAATCAAAAGGATGCAGAACTGATCAGAGAAGAGACAGTTGAAGGTCACAGTCCAAACCACCAAAAATACATTGAGTGTTTTTGAGTGGAAATTGTACCACAGTTCTTTACTGTTCTCTATTTTCATGATCCACAGTGGTGGAATAGCAGCTACACTTACCAAGTATGCAAACTGCACCAAACAGGGAGCTATTGCAAGCTGTGTTGGACAGTACCTATTTTGATTGTTTACACAGTCGTTGGACACTTGCACAGCACTCTGCTTCTAATGCCATCAATCAATGCTTTATACACAGCCATGCTGTAACCAGCAATCCACAGATCGTAACCCTCCTTCTTCATCCGTGCTTTATTCATTGAATGTTCTTTCTGTGTAAGTACCAAAGAGAAAAACTCTCATTCTGGTTCTGTCTTCACAAGGGAGTGATATGGCACACTGCAAATCACTCTATGAGCTTTTATTTTAGTAAATATCTTGTTTGGCTTTTTCACTCTGTTTTTTCTTGTTTTGTTTTTTTGGGTTTTTTCCCCAATAAAAGCCTTTAATATGGATTAGCCTTTAATGAAATCTATACTGAGTGACCATTTCTTTTTCACTGCATTTCTGTATTAAAAAATCAATAAAAATTCTAAAGCTAGCACATAAGCATGTAAAACATAGAAAGTACTAGTATATACACACAAATTCTGTTATTATACAAAGGAAAAAGAAACACTGAAACCTTTTAAAAGAGATCACCATTAGTTCTGATTCATTTTAGTATTTTGTTGTTCAAGAAGCTGGGTAATGGCCAACAGCACAAAGGAAAAATAGTACCCTGGTGACCTACTAATAAACTCTAAATCCTGAAATCAATACCAGGCAAAGGGTCACTGTCTAATCAAGCTCACTAAAGGAATTTAAAGCTTTCAGCTACTTTCCAAAACAGGAGAGGCCAGCAAGTGCACAGAAACAGAGTTTCAACTCTATTGACATAATGAGCAAAAACACTGGGTCTGTCTTTAGTAAACACATTAGTAAAATAGCAAGAAAATCAAGTGTTATTTCAGCACAGACACCTATTTAAGCTGTTGTAACTTTTCATGATTGTTCTGTGTGTCTCTCTGATATGTAATCAGTTCATAGTACTAAAGATGAAAATAGCAGCACAGACATTTTTTCTCAATTTGTGCTGTGCAAATCTGTACAATTAGTTATTATATCAGTTGCATTTGACCTATTTGTACTCTTTAAATCAGTGAATTTCCAAAAGGCTGTATTTTCTAGATTATGACGTATGATTTTTGTTAGGAAAACTGTCTAAGGAATGTAAAGCAATTTTTGAAATTCTCCAGCAGCTTAATTTTTTTTAAAAAAAACAGAACTATATGTATAACCAACACAATTCCTTCTAATCTACTTTTGCTTTTTTTTTTTTTTTTCATTTATAGTGGGCTTTTGAACAGTGGTGGGCAAAGTAAAAAAGAGCAATTAAATTCACACTAAACAGACTCAAAAACACAAGTTTAAAATAAACTTGCTCTAATTCAAACAATAGGTACAACATTAACACATTGAAATTCAGAGTATTACATCCGTATGGTACTTGAACACTTTACCAAAAAAGAATTTCAGTTTTCCCAGATGGATACACATAGTTATCCTAATGTTTTGTTATTGAACAGTTAGATACCTATTACCCAGAGACTGTTCATGCACAAAGAATGAAAGCTGAGTATGGACACCTTCCTTAAAATGCCTAATTGATATGAACTGAATGTGTACAATTGTCAGTGTTTTTTTTTAAGGGAACTAAGAGCACTACCGGTTCTTGAAAAGACCATCTGTAATCTAAGCAATGGCATTCCTTTGATAGTTGCAGGAATAGATGTGATTTGATGGAATTCAACAGTTCATTTTAATGAGATCCCAAAGATTGGTAATAGTCTTTACTTCTTTATCGTTGACAGTCAGCTAAGTGTATAAGGATGAAGTAGGATACAACCCTGCCATATGAACTTAAGAGTTAGGGGAAGGAAAAGCATGTGTATGATAAATGGATGCATCTAGATTTCACCTAGAAGTGTCTCTCAGATATAATGTTCTGAAAGTGGTCTCCACTAGGGCAGTGGGACAACCCTATGAGTGGTAATTTAAGGTACAGAAAAGCAGACTTTATGTTTGAGGTTTTTATTCAGCACACTTACAAACTAAAATTGAACTGATCCTGACTGAAATCCTTACAAAACTAAGTAAACTGCTGCATTATTTTTAAAAATTAAAGTCGGTGAACTTGGCTTGAAATCTGAATTTCATCACTTGTGAAGCCATTTTACTATGCATCATTGAGTCTTGACAGTGTTAACATATAAAGTCTTTTCCCTTCAGTGCAATACCTGAATTTTATTCAAAGAAGATATTTTTTATTTATGAATCTTGTTCAGGAGGAAAAAAATGGACTTTTAATTCAAGCTTCAAATGTGATGCATGACCACTTTGCTAACACAACACATGGGAATAGTAATCTCCATCAAGTGAAGCAAAAATGACTGAAACTCTCTGGAAAGTGTTACAGGAGCTTGTTTGAGTCTTGATCACTGCAATGTAAAATGAGAGGTAAAAAGGAGGCAATGTTTAAAATAAAGAAAGAATTTCTAGTTGTCTCATTCTCTGCACAAAACTACATGGAATTTTATAGAACATTCCAGGCAATTAGATATAAATCCACAGGAAAATAGTACCTTTTGCTATGCCTGAAATAAAATTTATGTGATCTTATGGCAAACATCCTCAGGAATGGTGATGTACAACTTGGGAATTAGATCCTGCACTATGTTCAATATATGTTCTGTACTGCAAAAACATTGCAGGGGCATTGTTTCAATATTATGCTTTTTTGGGGGGGTCATAGCTTGTATCATATATGCTTTAGAAACTCCTCTGTCTTCATTCACACTGAGAAATCGATCACACTTCTGTTTGTGCTGCTTCAGTTTCAGACTGAAGTTTATAGGAGTGGCAAAATCTAGTGGAACGGAGGAAAGGACTTTGCCTCTTTGCAGTCCTGGTTGGTAACTAATCTTTGCTACCAAACAGAAAAACATCAAATATATTCTCAGAGGTAAATTCATTAAATCGTGTCAGCTGCCCTCAAGCTATGCAAAGCAACAAAATAGGAATAATTAAGTAAAAGTTGCATCATCAGAGTCTACTTCTTGTCTGACCATTGAACATGAGGGGGTGTTCTTAAGTTTACGAAATGAAGGCACAGTTTATTCAAAGGGCAGTCCAGAGTGCATAAGAATTACTCTTGGCCTTTATAGAGATTAGACTGGACAAGATAGGGATGAGATAAGAAAGTCTTTTGGAAATCATGTAGGATTCCCTAAAACAGGGATGACAGGCATATTAAAATCATGATGTCCATTTTAAAATCAGATGTCCAGACTTTGACAGCAAGGGTGGACTGCAGAGCTGACCCCTGTGCAGAATGGCCAGGATGTGGGCCTGGGAGTGGGCCTGGCTTACTGGTCCTTATGGCCAGACAGGGCAGGGCTGTGGAGAGATGGAGACCAGCCCTGCTGCAGCATCACTGAGGTAGGGATGACTCCAGCATGTAGTTGACAAGTTAAATGCACAGGAACACATTAACAAAAATCATTATGAAATTGTATCCCCAAACTGGATAGCAAAAATTAATCATGAAATTTTTGAAAATATTTGAGTTGCTAATGATTATTTTTCCAGTAACTGAAGAATGTAAGAAAAAAACAGAGAAGTTCAGGAAATGTTTTACTGCTCTAGATTTCCTACTTGCCTTTATTTCTTCCATGCCTGAGAGTCAAATCATAGAGTAAGTTAAAATCAAGTTCACTTACAAATAAAAGTCAAATAATAAAACTAGCTAGTGGGATTGCATTAGGGGAGTCAGGTCCTTGTCCACCCAGTCTTGAGGCTAGCACATGAAATCAATTCTCCTATTGGACAGAGGTCAAAGTGCCGAACAACCTAAATGAATACTTCAGCACCCAGGAGTAATGATACGGAGAGGGCTGCTGAAAGGAGAGCTCCTTATTCCCTCATGCTTATATGCCATGATTAGACATTAACAGCCATGACTCCCAAGTACTCAACTGGGTGACTTTTTTGTAGACATCAGAAAAAACCTCTTTCTTATTGTTATGTCTCTGACAACAGTGTGAATGCACTGCAGTTGGATGTGTGACTTACAGCAAAACTTCATTTAGAAAGCCCTGCTGGGAAGTAGTTTCACACCATCCAACAGTATAAAAAAGATAGCTCATCATGCTCAGCTGCACAGAGTTTAGGCTTCAGGAGAAGCACTATCCTAATGTAGGTCAGCTTGACATTGTGCTTCTTGCAAACCCCTTAATTATCTCCTCTAATACCAGAGCTTTAGTTTATAGGCAGTTATCTGCATTTTGGCTTATACAGAGTGGTTAGAATAGAAAATTTTTGAATAAAAGGTGTTTGAATCTCACACTTCAGTCATATTTTCCCCATACATAATATTTTGCAATGTTCTGTAAGGCTCTTATATAATGTAGAGGCGTCAGTCATGGCTGAAATACAGATCAGAACTGTGGCCACCCCAGGCTTTTTGAAACAGAAAATGAAATGCCTCTAGTACACACCACCTACTGCCATTTCTCCCCTAATATGCCCCTGCCATCTTGGAATGCAAAGCAATTTTCCTCCCAGGAAGGCTATCAGGGTAGCATCTTTTAATAAAAAGACAATCTGAGCTTATTTCAAATGGAAACAGCAGAGCAGGGGAGTCATCCCAGGACTAAATGGTCCCTTCAGTCTTGCAGATCATGCAGCAATGTTAAAAATCAGACACATACATATAAATACATTACACAGAAATAATCTAGCTCCAATGCTACCCCAAAAAAATAACAAAGAATATCCCACTCAGTAAGTGTGTATATAAGCAATCAGAAAGATGATTTTTTTTTTTTTTCAGTTTGATGTAACAAACCCCCTTGGTTCTATCCAATAAACACAATAGTAAAGATGATGTATTGAAGCTTTTCACTACAAAAATAAAACTGTAAGGTTTTGACACAAGTGTATGAAATTTGTTGCTCTGCTGTGAATTCCTGTTTCTCTCTTTAAGAAGAGAGTTTCTCACTAGTTTGAACTCTTTATTCAAACCAAGTTATTAATTTTGCAATATAATTAAAATGTTTAAAGTGAAACAGTATATCAGGGATATATAAATTAAATAACCAACTATTTACTTACATGACCAATATTTTCTCTTGCATTTTGTGTAGAAGCACATTGAAAGCCCATACCTAACTGGATTATATGACTATTTTGGTGAGTATATTGGTGCAAGTTCAGTATAAATAAATAAATGGTTGACCATGGGTGGTAACTGTAACATTTACAAATTACTTTGACAGAACTAATAAAATGCTGTAAGCTAGATATAAGCCTGGGTAGACTGATGAATTTTAAACAACAAATAAATGTTCTACTGATCAAGAAGGAAGGAAGATATAGCTCACTGCAATACAATCCATTCCTCCCCAGAATTTTTTGTGTCCTATCAATAAACTCTTAGTATGCATAGAATACGATCTTCATTCTGCAAGAGGAAGGTAAGAATTATAAGTTACAATGTAGTTACTTTATATGTATACATAGTTGCACATATGTATACACACAGAAAGACCTTCATGGAGCCATTTATAGTCCAAGACCCATCCATATATTTTAATATGATAAAATATATTTTACATAAAATATCATTTTAATTTTTAAAACATATTTTATATGATTATACTGTCTTTTCTTAAATATATTACTTTCTTTTTTTTCTCAGCAGCATTTGGACATTTGCTTTTTATACAATATAGTTTATTTTTATATTGAGAAAATAAAACTCTATCAGAGAATAAGAGTGGTTCCTTTAAAAAGTTTAGGTACTGGAAAGAAGAGGTAATAAAACCACTCACTAATTTGCAGGTAAGAAGTAAATGCGTTTTGGTGACACATGTCTTTTTCTTATGCATAATATGAATAATTTATTTGCTTATTACATAGGCAATGTAAAATTTATAAGTTCGTAGGCTTAAAATATGAATTTCTTTCAAATTATCACATTTGTAACAAAAGATGTGATAGTTCAATGCATTCTTCTAAATTACCACTTCCAACAATAGATGGATTTAAACAGTTGGGTTTGCCTTGAATTTCTGAACTTTTAGCATATATAGTTGGGATCATTAATTTCAAGGTTGTCTTGGAGCTATTCTGATCCTGAGTAAAGCACATAGCTGAGCTAGTTTGTCACCATGTACTTTGTCAGCTACTGTCTCAAGCATAATAAGAAAGCACCCCATGAATGTCACAGGTGATGTGATTAATAGTTGAGAAATATAATGGTTCATATTTCTATTTCTCTTTTAAACTGATTCTCTGAATATTTTATGTGGTTGCTCTGTAATCTCAGCTTTCAGTAATTTAATTAAGTAATGACTCACTTCAGAACATTTTGAATGGGCTAATAGAAGGCTGCGGACAGTATAGGATGAGTTGAGGCCAGCAGTTTTTTCACTTCAGTTATATAATTCATTGCACTTTAAACGGACTTGTGAGTTCATTTTCCTGGTTGGCAATATCTCCAGGTGATCCTTGTGGATCCCTTCCAACTGGGCATATTCTGTGACTAATTCTGTGAAGTCAGCTGAAGAAGGCTCGTGAATTACATCTGTAACTGGGTGACAGGCAAATTTGAAAGACACAGGAGAGGATGAAGGAAAGTACCACAGGTTTGGAAATCACTTGATTTCTTTGTATTCCAAACGATTAGGCATGAGACACTGGAATGAGTTTTAACCCTGTAGATAGTTGGTCTCATTTGTAGTATCTCTGCTCTTTGCCAGAAACCAGAAATTAGGATTTTTTCTTTGTTTTTGTTTGTTTGTTTGTGGTTTTTCATTTGGTTGGGTTTTGTTTGTGGTTTTTAATTTGGTTGGGTTTTGTTTGTTTGTTTTTCTTTGGTGCTTTTTGGGTTTTTTTCCCCCATTGCCACTAGGTAAAATTTCTTCTTACTGAAGCAGTTTAAAATAAAATAAAAAAAAAAAAAAAAAAAAAAATGGAGAGTGCAGATCAGCAATGCTGTACCTAACAACAAATTGCAGCTGTGTGACTTCCAAAGCTGCATCTGTCATAGAAAAAAGGGTCTATCAGCTCTGTATCAACCGTATAGCTTTTACCATTCAGTTGCATACCCTGTGAAGAAGTATGTAATTTGTTAACTAAAGACTCATTTAATGGTTCCTCATTTATTCTTTTCACTTTTCCATTGTGAAAAATAATAATAGTAATTTTCCATTTATTTCCTGTTCATGAAAGTTCTAATTTTGCAATTTTTTACTTATTAAATATTATTCTCATCAGTAATTTCTTTTGCATATTGGAGAGTCCTAACTTTTAAAAGCTCCTGATATGTACGCTACTCCATAACTGTGGACATTGCTCTTGTATGTTTTCTCCAGTTTTCCTAAGGGACCAGACTGTTTTCCTTAATAGTTGAAAAGTGGAATCACTGTGGGTTTTTGAAATAACATAGTGACACTTCTAAATGTTTTTCTCTTATTGCCTAATAAATTTTAATGCCTGATTATATTGGTTTTGATGATAGTTAGTTAGAAACAGCGACTCAAAGTATCCTCCCTCAGTAATACCCATTTATTCTGAGCTCATGGTGCAGATGCATTTTGAGCAGGCTTTGCCTTTGTTTTTACCTTGCATTTTTTCTCAGTTTCAACCACAACTTTAGTTAATGCAGTAACTATCCATTGATTGCTTTACAAGTACTCACAGTTTGCTTTTCTAGATTATCTTTGGCTCTATCTTAACATAATGCCTAACAGTACCCTCTATACTGAGAAGCCTTACGAAGGATTTCTGTACTTTGTTTCCTGTTCTTAAATCAGTCTTTAAGATCATGTAATTCCATTACAGGTTTAATGAAAGACTTTATCAAAATCTTACTGGAAACCTAAGTGACTAAATCATATTATCCTTATTCAAATACCTTCAAGAAAATCTAGTAGATTAGCCTTCTTTATAAACTTGGTTTACTTTTCCCTCATGTATCCTAAGAATTGCTTGATTTTGATGTTTGAGACAGTTTCTAGACACTTTTTAAGGATAATTTCAGAATAGAATGGGTAGGTTTGGGGCTTTTCCAACACTTTCACCCCAGGTTCTTAAAGTATTTAAAAAAAAAAAAAAAAAGGATTTTGGAATCTGAACATTAAAGTTGAGATTATAAATCACTTAGTTTAAAAGTTCCAAGTTATTTGTAGAAATTAGGACTTGGAAGTTTTAGCATCTTCTGTTTAGTGTACTTTGATATATGGAGAGAAATGACTTCAGGAAAGTATATTTAAACAGTTAGGACTAATTTGTTATAGACTGGGAAAAAAAATAACACCAGTGACACAGCAAGGACCGAAGCTGGAGATGGAATTTTGTGCTGAGTACAGCTACAATGCTATTATTTAAAAATATAGGTCTGTTACAAGATTACTTGTCAAATCCTCAAAGTCAAACAAGAGACTCAGAATACAATTATTCTGAGCAGACAGGAATACGGTGATCATACTGACTGCCTGTTTCTTTGGCACTGCCATTATGCCAGTTTTCTGTACTAACACTGAAGTGAGATAAGAAACAAATTTCCTCTAAAGAAGCAGTCATTTAGTGCTAATCATGTTTGCATTTCTCATTTTCTTTTCAAATATGAGCTAGTGACCTTGAACTGAAATGCTCAATGTTTCATATTAATTTTTTGAACCAAGTAAATTTACCACACTTTTATTAAAAAGCCTGTCAAGAATGGGTTGCTCCTTAGCAATACCAAGGAACATGCAGACTGCACCATTAACAGGAACTGCACAAAGTGCAAAAAGACATTGACCATCACAACCCCTCAC
Organism: Dendrocincla fuliginosa; assembly: GCA_035047845.1. NCBI lineage: Eukaryota > Metazoa > Chordata > Aves > Passeriformes > Dendrocolaptidae > Dendrocincla > Dendrocincla fuliginosa. The sequence goes on along the minus strand of JAWWMO010000083.1, from coordinate 74,420,043 downwards.
ATTCAGGATGAATCCTTTCAAGTTGTGATAATGACTGTCATAAAACACCATGAAAAGAAAGAAAGCTTTTCACGTTCATCAGACAAAAGCTTTCTTTTCCACAGTAAGAAATCACAGCAACGTTTTCTTGGCTGTCAGAACCATGTAGAACTCTACAAGACACCAAGTAGCTTTTCAGCACTTGAATTAGCATGTTTCTGTCATCTGACCCATTTTCTCAAAAGGTGTTCTTTCCTTCTAAAATATAACTTGGGAAGAGACTGTCTAAGTCTAAACTGCTGTCCAAAGTCACTTACATTTTGATTGACAGACTGCACCTTCGTATGTACACATTAAAACTATCATTGACATGGCAGTTGAGAATCCAATGGAAGTCAAATGTCCAAGATAGCCAAAGATTTTGCCCCTTTTCCCTTTGTCCTTTTAGGGATAAAACTTAGATAGCAAGCTGAATAAAGCATAAGATGCACATATGGTGCATTTTTCTTCTGTGTTTTGTGTGATGTCTGAATTCCTCTGACTTTTTTTTTTTTCCACCAAGTCAAACAATGTGTGAGCAACGAAATCATACTATACTCTCCTAACCCTAAATTTGGTTAGATGTGAAAAGGCAAGAAGAGAGTCAGAAGAGGTTTTGTTATGTATCTCATGATCGCAGCTTTCCCCAATGCCTTGCAAGCTCTGATAATATTTTGTGTGCATACAAATCAGGTAAAAATACTAAATTCCTGTAAGTAGACACACAACCATTTTCACCTGCAGCCACCTGGTTAGCTATTGTCACTGTCCTTGCAATATATAATCTTTATCAGAAAAATTAAAATTCTTTTCCAGAAGTAAGGAAGTTGTAGCAGTTTTTCATTAAAAAAGTACAGTCCAAAACTTCCTGCAAACCAAACTAAATATTTTCAAAATCCACATGTCAAAGCAAGTCAAAAACCTAGGCATACCGGTAGGAATCTGTGTGTATGGCTGATCCAGCAATGTGGGTTATTTGCAATATCAGCAACAGAAATTAGCATTAGCTGAATAGTATTAAAAAAAAACCACAATGGGAAATAAATAAATAAGTAGCTTTTAATTACGTTCTATTTTCCACTGTATTTTTTTCTGAATTTCCTAACCATTATATATCACATATAACTTATGTTTTTATTACCTTTAAAGGGAATAGTAATAAAATATTGCAATGTTAAATCATAAAAAATACAATAATAATCATACTTTAATTAAAAATCTGTTCTGTATCACTATGTATTTTATTGTATTATCTCTAATCATTTCACCAGTAATTGTATGTGTCCTGTGATATTTGTTGGCACTCTAATACCTTTCCATTGCTTTTCATGCTTCCTTCCATCACTTCCCTCCCTTACAAGTCTTTGCTTTTTGCAACACTGAAATCAGAAATCTTGCCTTTTAAGTTAGAAATAAATTCCTTAGGCAAATAATGGCATTTTCTGTGTGACCTAGTGCACTAGGGTCTTGGCCAGTATAAATGCTTAAAACCAGCAAGGCAATTTGAATTTTATATTATTACACATAGAAAAAAAAAGGTAAGAAATTCAGCTGTGATAAAATCAAATTTAAATGTTTGCCCCAGAGTTCAAAACCGAAGATTAGTGCATTTAACATCAGATACCACTGATAAGTATTTCCTTTTTTTCAGAGAGATTAAGTTTTATTCCTGGATTCCCCTGATAATCTTAACATAAATTATTTTACTACAGTGCTTCAAGCACTCAGCACAAAAAGGGGGTCTGTGGGGGTAGAAAAGAAAGAAAGAAAAAATTATAAAGGAGGATATAAAGTGAAAAATATATAACTCATGTTTTCAGGATCCCTCAGTCCCACAGACCCTGACAGAAACCAAGAATGTTGTTTTATGTAAAAATACTCATTAAACAATCAGTAAAAATTCACTGAAACTTGCAATGTGGGATTATGATAAAGCGACAGTTGAACTGGGAGACCCCCATCTGTCACCTTGCTCTGAAGTCAGTTGTGCACATCCATGAGATAGTACTTTGACCAGCTAGTTATTGATTAGTCCTTGCAGATTTGAATGAGAAATCCTATACTAAACTTGCTCAAAGAACTGTTCTTGTGATAGACTTTCCATCAAATTCAAAAGAAGTGACTTTCTATTTTTCTGAGGATATTAAAAGAAGAAAATTTGTCAAAAAAAATCAGTAAGTCTTATTGAAGCAGTAAAGTATTACTAAAAAAAATCTTGATAAAGATACATGGAATTGTCATTTGGAAAGGATGCAACATGAAGTAAGCACGAGTGGGCTTTTTTGTTTTCATTTTTAAATAACACTATATAGGATAGAATATGCTTATGAGGTGGTGGGTTTAGATATGCTTAAGATATGCTGACCTTCTGCTCCACATAAATGATTTGAGAGGTTTGCTTTACATTTCATTTCCTTCTCTCAGAAAATCGGGTGCTATATTTACACTTATATAACTCAATTAGACAACACTTAAAGCATACTTTGGAATCCTACATTAAAAAAAAATATGATGAAAACAAGTAAGAAAGAAAAATAACATTTTTTTGTTGTTACCAACATCATATGCAAGTGACTTGTTTTTCAGAGCTGATAATCCAATTTGTTTCATAAAGAAAGATGCTTTCAAGTTTTGTCTTTTTTCATAGTTATAGCAGCTAGAGATTAAAAAGATTATGATCTCTTAATCATTCCAAGTTGCCATTTCCCAGTTGAAAATTTATGTAGCACAAAGCATGGAAATTACTGCAAAATACAAGTTTGAAAAAAATAAACCCCCAAAACACAAAAACACACACAAAAAAAAGGTCAAAATGTGTTGGGAACATCTGAAAACTGTCTAATGAGAAAGATGTTAACAGGACTATCTAGCTGGCCTTGGAGCTGTGAAGGAAGGAAAGAAACTCTCCTCCCCAAGCCTTGAGAACTCACAGAAGAAGAGATAATTCAAGACTTGTCTAGTAAATCACTAGCTTAATTTAAAAGCCCTAATTGGTTTAGGTTTGTAATTAGTTTGTAGATATCTGTGAGAATTCCTTTGCTTTTCCTCCTGTCTGAACACTATGACATGTAACCACCCAGAGCCGCCCTCTCCTTACCCAGCACAAAAGTTATCTTGTTACACCTACTACCCCTATATGTTGTGAAGCATGCTTTCAATAAAAGTTTTTAGTTATTGCCCCCTAACTGGGAATGTGTAGATTTTTAGCAGTTGCAAAACAGTCTGTAAATAGTAAAGATCATGAGCTGTGTTAACTTCTTTTTGAGAAATCCAAATGTGGTCTGTATGACAATCAGGATGTGTATATTTTATATAACTTTACATTTGCACCATAGTTTAGATTAACAGACCTACACTAACAAAAAATTAATAGTTTGCTTTGCTTTTTGTACGCACCCAGTGTTTAATTTTTGCTGAACCCAAATCCAATAATGAAACTTGCTGTTAGATGTATGTGCTTGAGACTTCAAAACAGGGCTGAATTTTAATTGTAGTTGCTTCCAGCTTTCCAGAAGACAGAAGAATTAATTGCTTTTAAACATGAAAAATGGATATTAATTCAGACTTAACTAAGCAATATATAATCTTCAGAATAAAGTCAAGAGCAATCTAATGTGTTTTAAAACAGTTAATGTGGCAGCTAAAGGTGTGTGCTAAAACTTCAGTATGTCCCAATTATGTTCATGCTGTAAGCCTCACAGATGTGTTAAAACTGATCCACTCCTACCTAGGACTCTAGCAGAAGATGTGGCAGTTCTGATATTTGAACAGTTCACTTATTTACATGTACCTTTACTGGGCTTTCCACTGAGTTCACAGCTATTCAGACGTTGAACATGCATGATGACAAGGTCCTCTATGGTGGAAGGTCCCACGGGCCCTGAATTTGTCCAGGCTCAGATAGGAATCTAACACCTTTCAAGGTCTGTGTGTGTGCCTTATGATCCTCTGAGTCCTAATCCCAGTGTCCACTTTTGCTTTGAAGGTAGCTTTGCTGGCTGAGCGTGTTTCTGCAGGTACTGACTCGTATCAGTTATAATATGCTCTGTTGCATGTACTTCCAGAACAAACCCGACTTAGAGAGACAGTGAGCGTGGAAAGTTTGCTGGACCTTTGGGACTTGCTTGATTAGAGGTTCAGGTGTGTTGATGGACTTTGGAGGAGTTACAAGGACACAAAAATGCTGCATGGAATCATGAAGCCCACAGAAAAAGTCTGCTAAACTCACAAGTAAAGCTTTCTAGTTGTTGAAGACTCCTTGCACCTAAATATAAATAACAAATTTGCTACATATGGAATTAGTATGGACTCCAAGAAACCTAAAAATCAATTTCATGATAATATGATAGTAAGCTTTGCTAAAACAAAACAACAAAAAAAAATCGAAGTTTAATCAGTCTTAAACATGAAAGATTATCTAAAATATTTATAAAAATTCTTTTGAAAGTCTAAACACCTCAACTGAGAACCAAAACAAAAACCACAAAACCTCCCTGAACTTGCATTCTGATTCAGGCTGACAATATTTACCTTGCTAATATTGTCTTGCCATAATAATTTCTTTTCTGGGTCTGTGGTGAGGCACATGTGAGAATTGCATAGCATGGTGGTTCACAATCTAAACTGTGAACCTGTGGGCAATAAAGTAGAGGAAGTAGGGTACAACAGCAAAATTCTGCTTTCATTTTGTGTCAATTGTAGCTTTATTTTTGAATTTTATGTCAGTCTGGGAAAGACAGCCTTGCATGCAACAAATTTCTTGTGAGCCATCGTACCGTTATTTTCTACGATGCAATTTCTTAGTAAAGCCTGTTAATTCCTTTGAGAAAGTATGAATGACTCCTGTGCACTGGAATCACATGTGCCTGAGCTTGATCATTGTAAATGTCCTTGCCTGTTTAGTCATCTCTGTCAACTCAGGATAATAAACCTGGCTGTTGCCAAGAGTCTGGGTCCATGGATGTGCAATTCCCAAACTCATTCGTGCAGAAAATGTATTCATCCTATAACACTGTATTTCAGCTTCAGGACAGTGACGGTTGGAGCAGAGTAGTTGCCATAAGTAAAAGTAATGAACCACTTAGTTATACTGCAGTCTATTGTACACGATCTATTGTGTCTTTCTCTATCACTATCCATCTGTAGCAATAATCATTTAAGACAGTCTTTGAAATAGTGGCACAATCAAGTGACTATAACAGGCACACCACGCATTAAAAATCTATTTAAAGTTGCCATACCATTTCTGACATCAACCTCATTAATACCACTGTATCACATCTGATTCTTAAAGACTGTCTTTAGATGTTCTAGTTCTTTGGTGAGTGTAGAATACTGGAGTGAAGAGAAAATTGTTGTGATGAGGAATACAATAACCCATCACCATAGCAAAGAGCACATTTTATTTGAAAAATACGAATAAAAGATTTTGTCCCTTTTGTTTATTAAAAGAAAATGTAACAATTTCTATCAGTAACACTTGCATAAGGAGGTATACTTTACATTACTCTTTGTTAAAAAAAATATATATATATTTGGAGACTTTGGAAAAATAAGGATGGCCCAAAACTTGCAACACACTTCTAATGTTCCTTAGAATGTACTGTGCCATTTATATGTACTGCAAGTACAAGGTCTTAGTACTTTATAACCCACAAAATTACCCTAGGCAGCATAATTTCATATTCTTCTTTGCATTTAGAATATTTGATTTGTTACCCTTGTGTGACTTTATGAGTTTGGTTAATTCCAGACTGGTCCAATACTTAGATTTTCTAAAGGTTGATTTTAAAATGCCTGAGACCACAGAAATTTTGTAATTCCTTCTAAATACCAGTGAGAATACTTTCACATATACATTTTTTTTCCAGTATTTGCAATTTAAACAACTGCATCAATTAGAATTCAAAGCCAAAAATGTTTGCAATTATTTTGGTATTCTAAGAAGAATGCAGAAAAATAAAGTGCATAACAGAGTAAAATTACTTTCAACTTTTACAGTTTTCTATGTGTATGTAACAAAAGGTAACACTGATAAATTAATTTGTTTTCAACATATTAATCTTAATCTAATGCCAGTTGAATTCAAGCTCTTCCTTGTCTTTAAAGTGCATTAGACTATATTTTTGACTGGTTTTAGTTTGACAATATAGTTTCACATTTTAAGTTCTTATACTGACCCTTTTCTCAGATGACTTGTCACGATTACAGCATCCTGAGTGCCCTCACCATTACAAGAAAGAGGGTTTGTTTGAAAGAATACAACAAATTATTTTGGTGCAAATGTACTATTAGTTGAATAGCTGTTGCACAAATCAAATTGTAAATTGGAAAGCCCTTAAGTATCACTTTGCATGTGCCATTTAACTTTACTCAGTATTTTCCAGTTTAAGTAAAACTGGCAGTTTTCAGCATTTAGTTGTTACGCGGCAGCAGGATTATTATTTAGGCAAATAGGAAGATATTTGAGAATATGAATACACAAAAGATCCATGAAAGTTTAAGCAAAGTCTATATAATCAGACTTAACCATAAACCAGGAAAGAGTTTCCCCCAATATTCTGAATGTATACTTTGTTTAAATCAGCAATGCTACAAAATGTGTTGTCCATGGCATACAGGATTAATTTCCTTCCACTTTAAGTTAACAGAAATTCTCAAATATAGTTTACATTTGTTTCTAGGACATAAAGGACCAAAGGAAAATATTGTGGGATTGGGTTAAAAAAAAATCTGTAAACCTGTTCTTTCTGCACTGTGAGGCCTTCTTCTGTGGCCCTGAAGATTTAATATTCTGCTATTTGTCATGCAAACAACACGACACTGTGATGTGTATTTGAGTAAAAAACAGTAAGCATAGCAAGCATGCAGACATATCATGATAGAAAAACACATCTGGAGATCACTGTGAATAGGATATAAAACAGGACACACTGCAGCATCACAGAAGCAGCGTCTCAATAACCCTGCAGAGTTTCAAAGGATTCAGAATTCCTGGGTCTGGGGGTATGGTGCATGTCCTGTACAGCAGCAAAGAGAGCACTCAGAATGGTGAAAAGGGGATTCTTATTTCTCTGAGATATAATGTTCTTAAACAGAACATTAGCATAAGGAGTGAATATTTATGTCACCATACTTGTGTCGTCTTTAAACCTGAATGTTCTATGATGCAAATAAAAGAAAACAATGGTGGGAACGCTGCTTAAAACACAAAATACAATTGATTTTCCCTCCTTTGGTGTAGGGCCAGAGGGAACAGACATAAAGATAACTAATACTTCGTTCTCAAAACTATAATACAACAATGAATGCAATTTTCATGCAGATGTGGTGCAAAGTATTATGGCCCATGGTAGCAGTAATGCTGAAAAATTTTCTTTTTAACACTCTACTCATACAATATAAAAATTCAAATGTTGGCATAAAGCAAGTGTGACCTAAATCAAAAGAAAACTTCTCCTAATAAAACTGAACACTACTGATCTCTTCATTTGGGACAAAACTGAAAAATATCCTAATTCAACCCCAAAAAAAGACAATATATAGGCCTTTCTCAGCTTGTATGTAACTCTAATTGCATTTAAACATCTGTTTAATCTCACTCCACAGCAATAATGTCTTCTTAAATGAATTTCTAGAAGATTAAAAAAATCTGAACACAAACTATAAAACTACTTGCAAATTATCAGAATAAGATTTTAGAGTTCAGGGTTTTTTCTCTTCTAATTTTTCTTGTGTGTTCAAATGGTGAAAAAAAAAGAAACAATTTTCAAACAAAATATCATAGTAAAAGCCAGTTCTGGAACTACAGCGCAACTAATGCTTTTTAGAGTTGGAAAAGTTTCTTGCAAAGCTTACCTTGATAATTTTTTCAGAAAAAAGGCTTAACCCAAAAGCAGTAAACTACATCTCAGGAAGGAGTTCGTTAAATAAAATAAAATAAAAAAATCCTCAAAGTCAGAAAAAAAATCCTCAAAGTCAGAAAAAAAATCCTCAAAATCAGAAAAAAAATCCTCAGATCAGAAGTTTCAGTCATGTCTAGGACTTACCCAAACACAGAGCAAAGAAAGAAAGGCTTAATAACCTGGTTCACCTGTGTGGCCCACAGTAGGTCAGCAATAAATATAGACCCTGCTTTACTAAGCTGAATGAATGGCACCTAAAATGCAGAGGAAGGAACCTAGCTGAGTGCACAGATCTGTATTACTCTGCACTCCAGACCAGAGAGTAAGAAAACATTACGCAGCTTCTGCTCTGGACAGGATTCCTATCAAATGCATACTGGAAGAAGCCCACTTTCCTAGGTGGAGTTACTATTTTCTTAGAAGCAGGGAACTGTAATAGACTGTGAGCCTTATAGATCGTAATCTTTCCTGGGATATTTTGAGTTCCTGGTCCCCTCACAGTGTTGTCACAAGAAAGACAAACAAAAAGGTCAAAGATTCAAACAAAGCAAAAAAAAAATCAGAACCTGCTAGATGAGGTGTTAAGCAGCCTGCGGTGTCAAGCAGAACTGTTTAGCAATTCTGTAATGCTATAAAGCTACTAACATAGGAAATTAATTTATTTAATCCATAGGAACCACAATAATGGTACCTTTCCTTCACTGACTTAAAAATGTTCCTGTTCTCATAATGCTTGAAATAGGAAAAAAACCCCACTTGTTCTGCTTAGGTGGAAATTACTCTAAGAGAAATAATTATCATTACATTGAACTAAAAAGAAAAAAAAATATCTTATTTGATTTTTCAATTTTTCTCTATCCCAGTGGCCTAACAGCAGCTCTATTTTGCTTTTAGTCGCACACAGAAATAGAAAGACATTATGATTAAGAATTCTGTGTTTTAAACTGACTGTTGTAGCTCCTGGACTCAGACCAGCAAAAGACTTAAAAGCTTCAGCTCTTAAGTAAAGCACAGTGAACCAAACAACTGCATAGTTTAATGGTGCTGCCATTGTTTTTATTGAAAGATCCTACACTTCATCTGCTTCGCTGCATAAAGAGTACTTTGGGCCTGTTCCCATGAAAAGACAAAAAGAAAAAGCACAACACTGGAAAAAAAACAGTTCCTTCAGCACACAGCAACAGAGCAGGTCTGGGGTTATGGGCTTAGAGCTGTGTTCAAGCTACAGCTAAGGATGCCCTCCAACTGTTAGCCGGTTATGGATGACAAGATTATGAAGGACATAATGAAATGACAGCTTCTCAATGCAACTTGCTAATTCAATAAGATTAAATCATCAAAGGACCATTTATTTAAGAGGACAGGTGTGGCTTATCACCTCTGTAAAGGAAACTGACTGGTAGCACTTGCACTGATAGTAAACCCCACTGGCTACCTCACATTGGGATCACAAGGCCTAGAGCACAGCTAGAAATGCAGCATCACAACCACCTGCAAGAGATTAGCTCCTCCATTAGCTATCTTCTTAAACAGACATGACCATAAACTTACTGTAGCTCCCAGATGTTACGCATATTGCAATAAAAATGTCATTGCTTGGCTTTACTTTAGTTATTGTTGCAGATACGGTACCACAGACTTTATTGAGCAATTAAAAAAAAATACACAAGGGACAATAGATTCTTTTTTCTGTATTTTTCAAAATTTGATTTTCTTCCAATTGGAGAACCCAGTTTCAAATATGAAAAGGGCACTTGTTCTACAGTAACTGCATACAACTTATTGAGTTCCAAGTACTGTATTCACCTTTTTTGTTACCGTTGCTGTCATTATATGTCCAGTTGTTTAGGAACTTCTCTGTTCTGGAAATTACAACTAAGTTGTTCTTTCTGATTCTATTTCCCCATAGAGTTCAGCTAGCTTCTTGAACTCCGGTCCCCAGTCTCCAAGGTAATTATAATCCTGGTCAGAGTGTGTTGTGGCTGAATCCAGGGAGCTGATAGATCCAGCTTCTGATCTATGACCCTCATAGGCATATGTCTGCAGGGAGTCATACGGGGGCACACTGGGGTCCAGATCAGCCTCTGCCAGTCTTTGTTTAATGAACTCCTGAACATCTATACTGTCAAGGCTTGAGGAGAGATGATGTCTGGACACAGGCTTCACTTCAGGACGAACATCCCTCCGGTATTTTAGCTCTTCAGCAGCAGATGGATTCCGCAGTGCTGTGATGTCAAATGCCTCTGTGTCTTCCTCTCCACCACCCTCATCATCATATGTCACAACATTTTCCCGGACGTCTTCTTCTGAAATGATCAAGGGCTCCTTCTTGCTGCGTCTTAGGGTGATGAAAAGGACCACAATTGCTAAAGAGAAAACTGCAGATATTAGAGTAGGTTTAAAGTTTACATCTGAATATGCTACAGAAATAGCAGATGCTAACTCAAGAATACAGAGGTGTAACATTTTCAGGCTAATATTGGTATTTGGAATCATCTGCTACTTAGATTATTAGGGATTTCATAAAGGACATAAATAGAGATAATATTCTTCCAGGAAAATGAGAATTGAGTTACTAGGGCTGACATTTTTCAGAAGCATAGTCCAGGGCTTTCAGTGCTTCACTAAAACCAATATTTAGCATAAAAATTGAATTAACATGCAAAAGGTTTATTTTTCTCCTATGAATATTCAATTTTGTATAATAAAATACAAAATTATAAGCTAAATGTATTATCATATATTTTAAAACAGCATCCTGTCAAGGAAATTCTGAAGTAAACTGCAAGGAAAGTAGTCTTTGGAAAATGTCTAAAAGAACATTTTAGAGTCTTTGGGGAAAAAAAATCCTCAAAACCTCCTATGTGGTCACACTGCAATTACCATTATTTCTTGTCATGTCTATAAGAATGCAGAAAGGCACGTGAGTAGCACAGAGATGAGTGCAGCAAGTTGTGCCTATGACAGAAAAAAAAAAAAAAAAAAGAAAAAAACCTCACCGCCCCCCCGCAATATTAATTAGTGGGTAAAATTCAAATTGGTCTGGGAAAAACAATAACCAACCAACAGTCAAGAGAAAATGCACTTGCAATGGCATTTATCTATGGGTCAGTTTATAGTCTCCTATGTCCCTTGTCCCTGTGGATTACGTTGTGTATTGCTATCAGTTTATCCCACAAAGGTAATTAAGAAATGGCTTTTGTACAAGTGCTAATGGTTCTTCTTGCAGTGCAATGGATTTCAAAAAGCTTTCCTCATCTCTTTTCTATAATTTTTCACACTGTTCTAGACATGGAATTAGAGTCAGTCATTTTTTTGAAATCTTTCCAAATTACAGGAAAAAGATCTGCAGTGCTAATTACTTGATAACCTCTGAAAAAATAATTTCTAGTGGATTCCAGATATTCATGAGTATACTTTAAAGGCACTTTTTCCTATTAATTTTAGCTAAACCTTTCCCCCCTAATCACAGCTACGTGCTTTTAATTGCCTCCTACCACTAGGCAGCCACTGGTTCAAAAGCATGCCATATTAAAAACTTCTGCCCTGTCACATTCAGAGAGCCAGTGGAGGCTCATTACTTAATACTGAAAATGGCTTACCAAGTAGAATGACAACGCAGAGCAGGATTGCGATTAAAGCTCCTGTGCTCAAGCCAGCCGAGGAGAGGAAAGCTTCAGCATGGCAAGTTCTCACCCGTCCATCTCTCTCACATGCACAAACCCGAATGGTGAGGGTACTGCTGCTGCTGAGAGGGGGCACTCCACCATCAGAAATCAAAACTGGGAGATAATAGGTGTCTTGAGTGGTTCGACTGTATCTCCTTCGTCTTGTCAGGATACTGGCTGTATTATCTACAATATTATAACCAGAATAGCATTTCAATGAAGGAAAAAAATATTGAAAAGAAAAAAAGTTATTGATTATTTGTTTCCCACCAAGTGGAAGCATGGGACTTCTTAAAACTTCACAGTCCTAACATGTGAAAACACACAATCTAGAATTAAAATTTGTCAGAAAGCATCTGTGACCAACAGAGGAAAGAAAAGAGGCAGTGGAAACTAATTAGCATGATATAAATAATGTGATTTAAAACTCATTTTTATTAGAATCTGAGACAGCTGCTGGGTGATGTTCCCCCTTTTGTCCCACTCCATGTGATACCAACTCCATGTGTCCCACTCCGAGATACCCCAGAATGAGCCACACAGAGACTGCAGGAGAGGAAGCAGAGAGAGCATTTATTAACCTGAGTAGATATATTTCAAGGTTTTAGGGGGATTCTATCTACTACCAATAAGAATCCAAGGATAACAACCAATGGGAAAGGGTTAACTAAGAGCCAATAGGAGAATTTAAACAGAGTCCTTCAAGGATGAATGCCTGCAGGCCTGGCTAGGGAGATAAAGGTTTTCTCTGGGGGTTTTGGGAAGAAGACAGTGACTAAGGGAAAAAAGACAAGGACTCCATCTCTACATCACAGTAAATGCTTCAGTTTTTAAGGCATTATGGCTAGCTTCTTCATCTTCTTCACAGGCCCATTTCTTACATGATTTTTTTCCATTTCTGATGCTGCAGGTTCTGTGCCATGAGAATCTAAACAAACTTTGACAAATGTCTGGGGTCCAGTTTGCAAGTCTCTTAATCCCATGTTATGCCATTGGTAGTATATGTAAGCTCATCAATTTGAGTATCTGGAACTCTGAGGATATTTGTTGTTGAATTTTTCCACAACACAAAATCCTCTTTATTCTCAGAAGAATGTTAAAAGGTCTTTAGTAAAAGCTAAAATAAGACTTTCATATTTTACTGTTTGTGACAGGTTTTAAAGTTCTAGTGAGCTTTCAGAAAACATCAGAAAGGATGGTAGCCAAAGATCCATGCTTCAGAAGACATTAGGAGGAACAGGGAAGGGGAGAGGGATGGAGAAAGGGAAGAGAAAGGAAGGCAAAGGAAGGGGAAAAGAGCAGATATTACATGTTCTAAATTAATGGAGGTTAAATGTAAGTAAGCTAAAAGGAGAACAATCACAGGGATCTATTTTAAAATACTTCTAAAACAAGCAAATAATGTTATGGAACACAGATTATAAAGAGGTGGGTTGCCTGCACGTCTTAATATTGCAACACATATATGGGTATAATCAGTGGGTAAAGTAAGCAGCTGTTTTATCTTTCTCCTACACAATGCTGCATGTAAAAAAAACTTTCACTTTTTTTGTTTGTTTTTTTTAATAATATCTTGTCCATTTGATCACTCCACTTTTTTAGGCTAGCTAGATTGTAAATCCCACAGATAAAATTTTCAGTGTTTCAAAGAGGGAAGCCACCATCGACAATAAAATGATCTTCCCCTTGTCTGCTTGTCAGATGTCAAAAGAGTGGTAGATTGAGCTCTTGATATAGCCCAAGAGCAGAAAAAACCTCACATATCTGTGATTAGTACAGAATTTCAAATGCATGCACAGTTTGTATAAAAAGAAGTAAATGCTTGAAGTATATTGTTAGAGTTTCAAAACCTAAGTGTGAATTCCTTCCAAAAAGCTTGGAGCCAACGCCTTAGTGTGGTAAAGATGTTTGACAAAAGACACAAAGGGTGTGCATATCCAATGCTATCCGCCCCAGCCAGTCCTTTTGTTCTGATCTCTTTCCAGGCGGTCTCCCATCCAAGTACTCCCATCCAAGTACTAACCAGGCCCGACCCTGCTTAGCTTCACGAGATCAGACCAGGCATTCTCAGGATCCCCATCCTTTGTGTCTTTTGTTAAACATCTTTAACACACTAAGGCGTTGGCTCCAAGCTTTTTGGAGGGAATTCCCACTTAGGTTTTGAAACTCTAACATATATATAAGGTGACGACTGCTGCTTATGCCTTTCTACATTCAGAGAAAAGATTCATATCATCAATTCCTCCATGTGCAGGAAAAAATCCACTGACTTTCTAGTTTTTCATAATTCAATTTATAATTGCTTCTTTTCCTTGACAGATTATTAGCAGACCTATCCTCTAGTCATTTCTCTTTTTATGTCCTGCAGTTGCTCATTGCTCTTTGCTAAACAAAACAAGACTGGGAGTGAACATGTCCCCTGGAACACCAACTGTTCACACTGATCAATTTTAGCACTCTCCCTGGTATTTTGTTGGTCTGGGCTAACTAGAACACCCAACCACAATCAGTTATTAACATACACCAGGGACCTTTCTCAGCAGCCAGGATGGACAAGAGTGCACCACGTTGGTTTCCTCACACTTTTCTCAATGCCTCAACATTATTTCCACAGCCTGTGGATCTTTAAGCATCCATAAACAGCTTTATGCTGCATAACCGCAACACACTGTGGCACAAAAATTCCTTTTGTGACAGGCTAGCACTATTCTGTTGGCTGAAATACAACTTTTACGTTACTCCATAAATTAAAGAGAGAAAAAATCCCATAATGGAATGTGGGCTCCATTGGATTCTACACAGGGTTCAGAGAAGATACAGGGCTAAGTGCTATGTATATCACCTGTTTTATTAAGCTTCTTTGAAAGACAACAGTCACGGTTCTGTTTAGCATTGTGGGCTGTTCTTTCTTTTTACCCTCAGCACCAATACTGTCACTATAAACTAGTCTGACTGGACACCTAGAAATCCCACTGAAGTCATTAGAGAAGTGCAACATTCCCATATGCTCTTTTTAGCACATGTACTTATCAAGAGAAAAAGAAAGCAATTTCAAAGAAGAAGAAGTTCTAAGGAGAATTATATTTCAAGGTGCAATAAATGAGAAGGTAACAATTGCACAACAAAGTTATCTGGAAATACCTTAAAGATCTAGGGATATGTTCAAGGACAGCTTAAAATGTAATTCCCTATTAGTAGTAAGTGACACAATATCCATGAGTTAAGCATTAATATCAACAACTGTCATGTCTCTCACCACAAAAAAATAAAAAGGGTTCTTATAGTGGTAAATCCAGAAGGTGACAGACAATGGTATAACCCATAGTAAAAACAGTTATTCATTTCTGCTTACAAGCCCCAAACACTTCAGTTCAGCTATATAAAAAGAAAATCCTAAAAATTTTTGTCCCTGTGAATGTTCCTGGGCCCAGTATTCACATCTGTGCAGGAAAGGATAGCCCCCTCCTTCCATCCTCTGACATAAATCTAAAAAAGAGTGAAAGATGTGGTATCACCATACAGCTACAGAAGCAGTGATGAAACTGCTGGTTGACAACAAAAGCATAAGAGACTGAATATAATGGAGAAAAACTGAGGGTTCCTGAGCAGCAATCTTGCAGTAATGAAAGGATTTTAGCACAGAGACTATTGGTGAAGATGTAAAGGAACGAGCATTAAGATATGAGCATGTATACTATGACAATAACATGGCTATGTGGATATATGGAGGAAAAATTGTGAATACAAAAAATAAAAACAAAAAAAAGAGACAAAAATGACAAAATGGACAAATTATAAAATTCAAATATTACACTAAAAGAATCTTAAAAAAAGCTGTCATTAAACCATGACAATTTCTCTGGGGTGGAAGGTCTTGCCAAACAAGGAACTAACATTTTTATGCTGCACAAAATAAATACAAATTGAAACCAATGACATTTTTCTTTCAATGTAGCATTTGTTCTTTCAACATTAACTTGTTTTTCTTATACTGTTAACATCATACAATTAAATAGTATTATAAGAAAAAAAATTCAGTAAAAGGTGGAACCAGTATAACATTTTTAATTTCAAAGAATTGTCATGGTGAATTTGTGTTTGTATTTTCTTGAGTAATAACTAATAACATCTGTAGAAACAGATGTTACATGACATATACCCAGGAGTTTCTGCAATAACGTATCCAGGTATAAGCATTTTCAAAGAAGCAATGCAAAGCTTTTCCTTCAATGCAATTTCACAGATTTTAATACAAATAAAATGTATGATCACAATCCTTCAGGTACTGGCATGAAAATTTTCTGTTCCGAATATTATCAGGGATGTTAATTCTCACTATTGCTCTATTACATGTAATAACTCTTACTGCATTGTGCGTACATATAAATAAAATACTGGAAAGCAACTGAGTTCTCACATAAGATATCTAACATTTTTTCAATGAAGAAAACTGTGTCTGATTTTCCAAAGGTCACTGTGAATCAAGGATAGCAAAAAATGGTTAAAGCTAATCATATTGCCACAATACATGTCTCCATGTCTCTAATGTTCTAATCAGAGCTCTATTCTTGAGAACAATCATATGTAAAGTTATGCCAACAGAATGAATGGATAATAAAAGTTTAGCCAAACTTCATTATCAACTACAACCTGACAACTATTCTGATGTTTTAAGGTTTAAAATGTTAATTGTTTACATTCCTTATAAAAAACCATTGTAGGAATACATTGAGAGAGGACCTAGGATCATAGCACAGAACCAAAAAAATCTCACAATCTGTAAAAGCTACATGAAGCCAAGTTTAAAGACAAACACTGATGACCTAGTTTACTCAGGGGGTAAAAAAAGGTATATCAACAGCAGTAGTCTGAAAGGTAGTTAAGAGGTTATGTATTGAGAAATTCCTTTGATATCTGAAAACAGGTACAGCAGATAGACAGGGAAGACAAGCATATAGGGTAGCAGCAGTAGTACTAGGATGATGAAACTAAAGGTCTGATTCTTTAAGGAAGGAAAGACCTTTGTATATCAATAGATTAAAATGGTGAAATTCACCTCTGAAGAGTACAAGAGCCAGGACTCACTGAAGGTGGAAGGACTGACACCTAAGTAAAATTAACTCCAAGAAAATATTTATCCAGTTCCTTGTGGTGCTCACTGCACCTAAACTTTCTAATTATCTAAACTTTCTCATATTTGGGCTGTTCTTTGCAAATACGGCAACTAGAATTTAAAATTCATTTCAAGTGAGTTTGAGGTTATACATGGGAAATTCTGCATGGCTCTAACGCGGAAGCTCTTCACACTTCGAAGATATAGTAGTTTACTAAGCCAGACAGCACACTGGATGTTATCACGTTGGGGTTTGTTTTGTTTTTTTTGGGGTTTTTTCCATCATCTCCACCTTTTTACATTGAGTTTTTGAACTAAGAAAATAAAGGAGGGCATAGGAAAATCAAGGAAGCAGAGATACAATGATAGCAACAGGGAAAGTGACTACCGGAGTACTTCAGAGGATGCTCATTTATTATTCACAATTTGAGAATTCTTTTGACACGTTATACATTACAAGTAGAGACAAGAGAAATGGAAGTTAAAAAAAAATGAGTAAAATCCTGTTTATATCTTAAGGCAAGTTTCAATTTTCAGTTCTGATTATATCAGCAGTCCAACTACTATAAATTTTCTGAGAAGTCATAAACTAATTAAACCCAAAGAAAATACATTGGAATGATTTGCATTTCTTACATTTCTAAAGTTAGAGTAGTTAATATGTTTATGTGGACTATCTTGATAGGCATTTCTGTTTCATTTCTCTACTGATAGCTCATGTAAATATTTTTTCTTTTGTGCTGGCTTCAAAGCTATTGCCAATGGGCAGAAAGCTATTGCTTTTTCAGTGGGTATTTCTGTTCAGAGGGTAGCAAAATGAAAAGCAACATAGGAGACTTTTTGGGAATAAAATATTGTTATTTGCTTATGGTTGGTTTGTGAAACACCAACAGATTGCGGGCCTGAACTGCGAGAAGCATCTATACAGTCTGTATTAACATACCTATGTAATCAATCTTAGAGCCAACTTTTTTAAACCAAAAAAATTATCAAAGATGTTCAGATGCCTGAAGATGAAAAATGTCTCCCTCTGCAGTAGCTAGTCCTGGTTTTCTGTCTGTTGTACTCATGGTAGAGTTCTTTTTTAATTTTTATATGTTGATTCATACATTCAATCTCTTTAGAGTAACAGCACTTCTGCGGATTTACTTACAATCACCATGTGTAATATTGACTTTGCACTTTCTCAGATATCATTTCTCTCAAGTTGCAACTTGCATTCTTTACAGGATAATATTTCATGGAAGGTCAGTAGTAACTCACAATACTACATAAACAGATCAAGCACTCCACTTTGATGTAAATGAGGGCAGGAACTATGTAGCTGTTGCCCCCGCCCTTGTGCTGGGTTGTAAAGTGGAGGTTTCAACCTGATCGTTTTAAATGCCATTTCAGATATTGTCGAAAAACTAAAACATGGTGTGGAATCTGGCATGCTTATTTGCAACTTGAAAGCCCTAATGTCAGTTCACTGGCCTTCTACAGACGCATTGTGCAACAATGGTAGGAAACAAGAAGGGCAGAAAGATAAACAGAAGGTTGTCTAAGGAAACTCAACTGGGATGGAATCAATTACACTCTGGATTCTGCTCTTTCTAAATGACAGCAATGATGAGTAAAATTGATTTTTTTAATTTATTTTTTCTATTTTTCATCTGTGATACAGGGAAAAAGGTTAATATGCATCACAGGCATGAGTGGATGAACACATTACAAATTTAATTTTATATAGATGTCATTGAACTCATTATGCTCTAGATTTTACAGAAAAACACATCTCAGCTTCTGTGTGTATTAATGTATCTTCTGACATAATGTTACAAAAAAGGAATCTCTAAAGTGACAGTATGAGGCAAATGGCATACCTTTATCCCAATTCCAGAATATTCTCCACTACCGGGCAATAATCAAAAGGACAGATCTCTGGGATAAGTGGGCAAAGGGGAAAAATAAATTGCAAGTACTCTTGTGATACGAAATCTTTGTCCTGAAGAAATAAAAGGAGAGGAGAACAAATGCTAAGTATTCTCTAGGGTGTTGTTCTTCCTTGAAAGTAAGTTAAACTCAGTCTGTTATCAGAAGTCAGCAGTCTCCATTTATTAAAATAAGAGGATGCACCAATTTTATTGCCAATGTTGGGTGAATGTGCCCAGCATCTGCATAAACCCTCATCGTCCAGGCAATTTACAATACCCATTGGAGCATCCGTGGTAGATCACAAGATTTTATTTTGTGATAAAAAATAGCACCTGCAAAACAGTGCTTTTTACAGTTCACAAGATGCTTAAATGTTCCAAGTGAACTATTCTCTGAGGGTTCAACCTTATTTTCAGCTCCTGGAAAGTATTATGTAACTTCTGACCTCTAAGAAGTAACAAATTAGGCAGAAAAAAGAATGATTTTTTTTTAACTCAGAGAGAAAGAGATTATGCAAATGTATTTGTCTACATATTAATGGTTGAGAATACCATAATAATGACAAGTTCACATGCGTTTTCCATCAAACTAACAAATTTTGATAAATACATCCATTGTTTTAAAGCATCTGGAAAAAATATTATGATTCTTTCTGTGTAAAAAATTTAAAAAATTACAATTTTAAAATACAGTACATAGAAACAACACTATTGTGAAGAACTGACATCTTTTCTCTGATTCTTCAAGAGAAGATCGTTTTAGCCCCATACTGCCCTCAGAAGTTTTTAATGGGATATGCAAAAGCAGACACTTCTGATTAAGCAAAAGGTGTAAATCTGAGATATTACGCACAAATGGAAAAAAAAAGTTATCTATGACAATATCCTAAAAACAAAAGAAGGAGAACACAGACAATAATGAAATGAGTTATGTAGCATCTGATCTACAAAATAAAAGCGCAGCCCAAAAAGAACTTGGCTACCCAGGTTTTAATAGAAGTTGCGACATTTTTCTGGGCAGAATAAATCATAAACAGCACTCTTTTCATTAAAAGAGCTTTGTAAGTACAACTCCCAGACACACAAAAAGGTTTCTTCCCTGGGTTTGCTCTCTCAAATTGCAGGAAATAATTATAACTTAATGCATTTTCTTTGTATAGCTCTTGTTCTGTCTTGCTTACATGAATGCAGATACTGCATAATTTTGTTTGTCCTGTTGTTCATATTCTGAAGCTTTTACTCTTTCTGAATAGTACTTTTCCAGTATGTAATAAAACTCAAATAGCAATAAAGAATCTTGTGTACCTTAAGAATCCAGTAGGGGAAAAGTATCATATTCTGTCTTTTCCACTTTTTTCTTTAAAATGAAAGTTGTAACACAAACAGAATCCAGAAGGTGATCCAAGCAACTCTGAAGTTCTGCTGGACTGTATATTTGGTATAGCCCTCTGTCTCCTGACTTACATTTCCCTGAAGCTTTTAGCTCTGCATTATGAGGGTGAATATTCAAAGAATGGAGATTGGGCATTGTGGATATTTTTCTTTAGAAAAAGCACATGTCCAGGCCCAAGAGACAAAAGTTTAACTGGTCATTCAATCAGTTATCTGAACTGAGCTTTAATACCTATTTTGTCTGTTAAGCCATAGAATATTATTGACCTGAATCATACACATGCTGAGATTGTATACTGCTGCAGTTTATACAGGTAGATAGGGACAAACTACAAAATCTTATGCTTGTGCGAGCCCTGGATTTCAGTCAAAGTGCATAGAAGCATTAATATTTGAAGATCCAGTGTACTGCTGTGGAGTGTGCTGATAATAAGGCAGTAGGGGAACATTCCCAGAAAAATCTATTTGGACTCAAAAAAACTCCTGTTGTTTGGGATATGAAAACAAATGAAGAAAATGCCTACTGAGATTTTTATGAAATTAAACCTTTGTTCTGAACAAATAAAAGGAGAAGATGACTGGATTTGAAGATGACTGCAAGAGAAACATAGTTTTGCAGTGACAGATACAGCTACTACTGACTACCACTTTCAATGTGACATCAAGAATTTGATTTTTATCATTCTGAAAAATATTATTGAAAACTATCTTAATACAATTTCTGTAGTTTTTTCCTTTAAAGTCTAACATAGCAAAGAAACAAATAAAACACTCATGAACACCAGCCTTTATAAAATTACTAAATCCAAATGTCAAAATAACAGCTATCTTGTGTTAATAGAATGCTGATTATTTTTAACAGCTGATGCTCAAAAACATGAGTTTTCAAAAGTGCAAACTTGCCACAGACATAAGGAAGGCCTTTTCTGCCCACTTTCTTTCAGCTATTTCCTAGAGGAGAAAGCAACAGAAATGCCATTTTTGAATAGGAATAGATGACAACTATGAAAGTTGTAAATGCTAGATAACTGCATATTGTGAATGCACTTCATTAGTGTTTCAGTGATACTTTATATATAGAATGTAACACAAGGAAAAGGTGCCAATAAAAGGCTGTGTTTAAGCAGTACATTCAAAGGGTCATGTGCCAAGCAAAATAGTAAAAATGTATTTTTTTAAAGATAAATTACTTATTAATTTAGCTAAACTATCATTGTGCTAATTATATAGGCATATTGGAAGTTACACTTTTGGAATCTCTGTATGTGAGAAGTTTTATGCAAGATGCTAGAGCAGTGCCTACTTTTGTACTCCTTAGATGAAATAAAAACATAATGCAGAATAAGCTTTTACCTTAAAAGACACCCTTTTCAGTTCCTTCCCCTACTTCCCCCTGTCAAATCCAATTTAGGTTAGTCCAAACATTCCTTTCTGCTGTTGGTTCTCAAGTCATTGCTCACTGTTCTTGGGGAAGTAACAAGAAAACAGCAAGTACTTAGTGCTGCACAGTCCTATTCAAAGCATGACATTGCTGTATCAAAGATTTATTGAAAGTTCTCACACTCTTATAAACCTGTGTAGTTAATAACATGTATTAATAAACATATAATTCATATCCAGACTAAATTATGTTCGAAACTATAAAATGTCTACTTTATCATGAACCACAATTTTAATAGAGTTATTCAAAAGCACTTCTTGATATTAGTATCTTGTACTGAAATGAACATGCCCATGGTCTTCCATGAGACCACAATCCAATACTCAATGAGTTTATTTGAAACTTAGAGTAATATACAAAAATGCCTAACAGTACACCTCCTTTATTTCAGGAACAACTGTCTGGCTTTTGCTATCATGTTCCATTGCAGTTTGAGTGGGATTGATACACTAATCTGGAAAAGGGCTAGAGTCTCACTTAAGGAATATTTTTAATTCATGAATTAGCCCTTTAAATTTAGTTATTACTTATTAATATTGATATATATTTTATTGAGCTATTTTGTAACTAGAATATGAAATACTTTAACATAGTCCAAACAAATAGCATGACTTATTTTTTTTTTTATGCTGTTAGTATAGTTCCATGTTGGAACAGATTCTTTAGGAACACTATACAGTCTCCTTCCCTGAAAGTTTTTACAAACAGGTAAAAAAGTCTGCAAAGAATAGTCTCAATATCACTGTATGTACCATATGTACCAGTGATAGAGTCAGTGCTTCTCAGACATTACAGGTGTCTAGTGATCCGCAAGACCTCAGAAGGTATTCCATAGCAATATTGCAAATATATAACTGTAAAATAAAGCCAATACCCCACACATCCACACAGGCATACCACATAATACACACATACACAAAAGCACAAGAGGAAAATTCAGACAAACATTTAGGGTTCAATCCTATTTTCATCAGGTTGAAAAATGAAGACCACAAATCAATACTCAACTAAGAGTAAGATAATTTGGGTTTGGGTTTTGGAAAGGTTAAGGGGTACGATTCAAAAAACATTCAGAAAGACTTGTGTTGGTGACTGAAGGCTGTGTTCCTTCTGGGCCTGTCTGCTATGAATTTCTGATTTTAATTTTCAGGCACACTTTGTTAGGAAGGGCATGAAGTGATAAACTATCATCCAGGAAGCACTGAAGGACATGTTCCTGATGTCATAACTGTAAATGCCCCTTACATTTTTATTTTCTCCTCCAAGCAATAATTGGCAATAATCTTGACAGTACCTAGAACCTTATTTCACCCCAAAACAGGCCAAATTGCCAACATCTTTCATTAATCCACTTTAAAAAAAAAACTTTCCCGAATATATGAAGTATATATGTTAAAATTAAGTGCAAGTACATATGTTAAAATTAAGTGAAATATAAAAATAAAATGCAATATCCGATCATTCATAGTTTGGCATATGCTGTATATGCACGTCCTTGATATCTGACAATTCAATGATTACATATTATAGTTTTTCCTTTCTCTCAAGAAACACATGGAAATTGTCCTGTTTAGTTAAACCAACCCAGAAAAAAGGGACCCATTTCTTTGAGATTTATGTGTTTGATTTACCTTCATTGTTCCTTAGAGTAAAGTTGGGATTCAAAGAAAGCCCTTCATCAAGAGAAAAATGGAATCTTGCTCCATTTGCAGAGTTATCTTTGTCAGTTGCAGTGATAGTCTGAATTACCTGAAACAAAAATTAACAATGAATGTGTTGAAATATGAGCTTGACCCATAGAGTACCTGACCTCAGCAGTACGCTCAAGCTTCCCTTATTTTAATTTTCTACTTGACTGCTGCTAAATTCAACAGATGAAACAACTGGGCCATTAGCTTGATTTCTCTTCCATGAAATATTTTAGGAACCACACTTCAGAGTTAGATAGAAGCATCTAAAGGATCTTGCTTTGATATTGTCAGAACCAGGTACAGAGGTTATCACCATCTGCATTGCATCCTGATGACGTTAGGAAATACAGTTTCAGCTAAACATCAGTTTTTATGGAGCCAAAAGACAGGCTGGACCATGATGGTAATGTGAGGCATCATCTGCTTGTCATCCTATTAATTAGATGCATGTCAATATTGGTTAATAAAAATAATTATCTGAAATGGCAGGTATATAATACCATACTTCTGTTTAAAATTCCTGTCGAGAGTCGGTTTTAAATTGCCAGAGAACAGAACAGGAAGAGCAGCAACCACTCCTGGTTTTAGTTTGGTTTGCCCAGAAAGGAACACAACTAGATGTAGCAACCACATACCAAAGAGATATTTTCGACAAGTAGGGCTTTGCCTTCAAAAGCCCTAGTGGTTTTTAAAATTTACTTCCAACTAAAACTGATCTAAGCTTTTGGAATGCGGGACCAAACAGTGTTTCTATGTCAGCTTTAATTTTCATGCTGGGTCTTGAAACTCAAGTGCTAAAGTGGAATTCAATAAAGGCTGTTCTTGTGATATAGGGAGTGAAGCCCACATAAACTGCTGCACAGAGCTGACAGATAACCTGAAGAAAATGTAAAAGGGGGAGGGAAATTGCTCTTTTCATGAGAATTTTTCTTTTCAGTTTTCAGTGTTCAGTTGTAGTCTGTCTGGACTGAACATGAAGTATAAACAGTGCAGTTTCAGTCTGTTTTAAAACTGAAAGCCAGCACACAGTTCCTTACCTCCATTCACATACCAGCAGCAAAACAAATACATTTTGAAGCCATGTTTTGGTTTGGGCTGCACTAGAGTCAATTTTCTTCACAGTAACTAGTATGGGGCTGAGGTTTTGCTTTGTGCTAGAAATAGTGTTGATAACACAGAATGTTTTTGTCATTGCTGAGCAGTGCTTACGCCGTGTCATGGTCTTTTCTGCTGCTTGTGCCACCCCACTGGCAAGGGGGCTGGGAGTGCAGAAGAAGTTGTGAGTGGACACAGCCAGGACTGCTGAACTCAACTGATCCAAGCGATATTCCAGACCATATGGTGTCAGGTTCACATATAAATATGGGGAGAAGAAGGAAGAAGAGGATGTTTGGAGTGATGGTGTTTGTCTTCCGAAGTCGCCATTGTGACATGCCCTGCTCTCCTGATGATAATCAAACCTGTCCACAGGAAGTGGTAAATGAATTCCTTGTTTTGTTTTGCTTCCATATGCAGCTTTAGCTTTACCTATAAACTGTCTCTCACTTTTACTTTCCCTCATCCCACTGTGGGGGAGTGAGTGAGTGGCTACGTGGGGCTGAGTTGCCAGCTGAGGTTACACTGTGACTACTCAATAGCGTATAACGCTTATTCTACCTACTATATACAGCAAAGTACATTGTATTGACTATACACACCCGAGACAATTAACAATACTTATGACGGTTGCTAAGAATATTTTAAGAGTTTGCAATAATACTTTTTTTGCTGAAGTACACCAGAGTAAGTTCAATCTTAAACAAGCAGAAGCATCTATAATCATGCAGTTTATCAAAGTCATGGCAATATTGATTAAAAGTTTGGTTAAAATATTGGTTAAAAGTATTGGTTTGGCAAAAGCTAGTTGTTCCCTACTGAATTTTGCAAAGGTAGCAAAACTGTTAGTTAAACTAACATGCAAAAACAGAAATACAAGATTTTCTTAGCTATATATATTTAGTTCATAATATATTAAGTTCATTCTCTTCAATGGTATGAGGTGAGTCAAGAAAAAAAAAGTGGTGATGGAAGAATATGTTTAAAAGAATTAATTTCTGTTATTATTCAAATACTAAAAATACTGTTAAATACCATACATAGAGTAAAAGCTTCAGATAAGGCCATAAAAAAATATTAATTTATGAAATATTTAAAAATCCTCAATGCTGCTTCTCTAAGAAATATAAGTCAACTTGCCATACACATTCAGCTTTTATTTGACAGCCAAGGGGATAAATTTTTGTCCTGTTGCCCTCTACTACACAAAACATTCAGTGACATTTTACAGAATCTTGCTTCAAGAGCATGTCATTTTGCAATAAAAATATCTTTGATCAAGGCCTCAATGCCACAAGACTAGTATAAAAATTATTTAGTTTTGAGAGTAACTTTATAACTCAATATTCCCTGATTTTGCACATGGAAATTCACATATTCACAGAAATCAGTCATTTATGCAGAAAAAAATATAGCACCAAATGTAATATAAATCCTGCTTTTCCATGCACAAAATAAACATTGTATGTTTAATAGGACAGGTCAGAACATGTTTTTAAAAAGAAAGTTCACACTCTTTCAGAAAAGATTTGTAAGACAGTCATTCAGTGGTGAGAAATGAAAGTATGTGTCCTACTGATGCCCAAATGTACTGTTAACCCTTTTCTAATTAATTAGCCAACTACTTAATAGCCTATTAGCAGACATTAAGAGGCACCTTACCAAAGCTGATTAAAATAAAAATGTAGAGACATAATCTCTGCTGCAGTAAAGCTCATCTGACAACACTGATAGAATGAAACTGATGTGCTATGCCATTTTTTTAAAGGCAAGACTTGGCAAAAAAAGGGAATTCCAAGAACTGAGGAGAACTAATTGCAGAGGACAGAGAGCAGGTGCTAAATTCTAGTCAGATCCCTTTTAGAACTGAATCAATAAACAAGCAAATATACACACAACAAACACATATTAGAGGCATTCCTTGCCAGCTAACATTGATTTTCTTTGTGGGAGATTGCAAAATGTAATTTTCCTACATTGGCTAAATTTCACAATCCTTCACAAAATCAGTACATGTCTAGAAGTCAGTATTCTTCAAGTTGAAATGCCATCTAAGATAAAATCACAGCTGCTTTATCTACTTTAATATATGATATATACCAGGCTTCACGTGGAATCTGTTGTAGATACTTGATCTTCTCAACAATATGATTACTAAGGAACTAAAGCTATCATACATCATGGAAATGATCATCTTCTCAAAAGCATTTTCTTTTTTACATGCCTTAGGGCATGTAAGCATTAAGCATTAAGCTGTTAAGGCATTTTTGGTTTGGATTTTTTGTTATTATTTGGTTGATATTTTTTAAGTAAAAAATAGAACAATTGAGGGAAAAAGAAGCAGGAGACAGAGGCTCTATCATTAGATGATACTTTGATTCTCTTCACAGAAGCGTCTTCTGATAACAAACAAGCAAAGACAAAACACTTTCCATTCACAACCTACTGGTTAGTTTATCTTGCATGTAATAATTTCAAAATGGATATACTGAGGAAAGAAATAAGGACTCTTTCAGGACAGTGCAGAGTGGAAGCCCAGCCTGAAAGTCCTAGTCAAGCAGATGTCCTTAACAGTACAGAATTTGTTTTTTAAGGATAAAGCTTATGAAGCATTCCCTTAAGATGATGAAAACCTCAGAGTAATATTGCCTATTCATGATTCAAAACCAGTCAGCCTGGAATGCTTTTTAGCATATGGAACACTCTCCTTGTTCTGCAATCCTTGTTTATTTGTCCCTCCCTAGTATTTGTTGAACACTGTCTTTTTCTTTTTTTTTTTTTTTCCCCTTAGACTAGATGGTAACATCTTCTAAGAAAGACCCATAGACTTTTGTGTTTTGGTTTGTGTTCTGGTTTGGTTTTTGTATAGTGCAACAGTGTCACAATTTTTCTGAAATCTTGTTGTGCATTGCAAATAAAAAAAATAGTGCATGTCATGTACGTCCTCTTAGTTTAAGTATACAGCATCAAGTTGGTCCAGTCTTTGACATTAAAGGACTGCTTGTAAAGTCCCTCATGGTAGCATTAATCTCAGGAATTAAACTGCAGTGTTACAGAGGTCAGGAGTCATTCACACTTGCAACAAAAGCTCAGAGAGAAATACAATGTTGACCCAAAGAGGGAGCAAATGCTAATGCTATTGTACTATTTAAAGATCTCTCTCATAAGTTACCATTTGTAAAACCACTACTGGAGAACTAAAACTGCTAGAAAACATTAGCTACTTACCAGCAACAACATCCCTTGCAAACTACATTTCTGAGCTAGCTACACTGCATGCTTAAGCTTATTGCTGGTGGTAACAGTTTAACATTTGTTGTTATATTAGCTAATTTAAAAAATATCAGAATAAGATGAAAGCAATTGTAACTGATGCTTGAGATTTTATCTTTTTTTTTTTTCTCAGTCTTTTACAAATTCTAATTCTTCTATATTTGGCTTTATTTGAGGTTTTCAAAACACTCTTTTTACTTTAATAAGCATTTAATAAGAGATATTCTTATTATGTACTTAGATTTTCCAGGGCTTGTATGAGGTCTCTCAGTAAGAGCATTGAAGAAAACTAGTCATTAGGTAAGAGGGAAGGTCTCTTCAATAAATCGTCCATTCCACAAAAAGAGAAAGTCACAGAAATTTCCTGTTTATGCTGGGCCACTTGTTGGTCAGTGTAATAATAAACATCTTATAAAGAGTATGAATATCAGCCCACCAAATCTACTTATGATACTGAGTTGTTCAAGGAAGAAAAAAGGAAGGGCTGACGTTAAAGACCTTTCAATACTCAGCAGTCAGACAAAGATGGGTGAAATTCATTATACTCAGACAAAAGTCTTAACTTCACAGACGTGATGATGATCTCTGAGCTGACTGTTAATGATATTGATGTTACGGCAGGCAGTTTTTTGCATTCAGTGCTTACTAGTGGTTAAAAAGCAAAGCCACTGTTAGAAATTGCTATGAAAGTACTAAAGAGCAAAGCAGAGATCATCATATACTATGAAGCATAGGCTATCATAACAACTATAAATCACTGCATACCTGCATCTTGAATCTTGATTCCCCTTCTCAAGGTGAATAGAGAGGAATTGGAGGAGGTTTAAAGGAGGAAAAGATGAATGATCAAAAGTCTAGAAAGGTTTTATCACGGATTGTTCCAGTAAAGTAGGACTCTGGACAAGAGACAGCTTGTGCTGTCTAGCAATGTGCTAGATTTATGCGTGGCACAGTGATAATAAACACGGATCAACTGCATCTCTCTCTCTCTCCCTCAACACAAGAACTGGTAAATATTGATTGAACACAGCAAGGGAAGATTAAAAAAAAAAAAGAAAAAAAAAAGAAAAGATGCGGTAGGTCTTATTGAAGCATGCAATTAAACTAAAATTCCTTGCTGCATGAGGTAGAAGATATCAAAACATTATGTTTCTTGTAGGAAAAGCTGGGTAGATTCATATGAGGTGGTTACTAAGGAATTATTAAAAATACAGAATCCACATTTGGATCAGGAAATGAAATGCAAATTATCTGAGACCAGGGACGTACTTGGAGTAAATACCATACATGCTTGCCAGGCTCTTATACTGCAGCTTTTGGTCACTGTTAAGAGTGAAGATAACTTTGATCAGGCAATAGTGAGATGAAGTACAGCATTTTTATAGTCTCAGCTTTAAAAGTTAAGAAATATGCCACCATGCATTCATGTACACTGCTTTTAATGATTTCATGAAAAAAAAATGTTATTACTAGCAATATATTCCTCAGGAAAGATATGAGCTCATAATTGAAACACACAACCTGTGCAATAATGCAAAACTAGCGTAGTGTGGTGGATAAAAAAATCTATGCAGAAAAGCAAAGGCACTTGGTAAAATTGTCAAACCCTGGACTGCAATGAAGTGTATCAATCACAGGAGCAGTGGCTAGAATGTGATTCAGCTATTTACTTTCAGTTCTGCCCCTCCCCATGCTCAAAGTTGTCAAAAACTCAATCAACATCTTTTCCATAATGATCCTGCATAGACAAGGGCAATCAACATACAAAAAGTGAGGATGCCAGCCATGTTCACCAGCCATTTCAGTGAGCTTTATTTGAAACCTTGCTGCTACGTGACACCTAAATCACAGATGTTAAATCACCTTCATTCACTCTGTTCAGGATAGTGGCTTGTCAAATTTCACTTTTCTGACAAGATTAAAGTTTCACTTGCCTTTAGTTTACTTTAGTTACTACCCAATAGTTTGGGTATTTTTTTGTTTCCACAACAAGAAAGATATATTCAACAAATTCTCAAATTTTCTCCCTTTTGCCTAACACAATTAAAAAGTTGAACCAAGTGTGAAATACTAAAATGAAATAAAAAATAACTATTCCCAAGGATTTGATTTGTTCCCCAAATCAACCTTCTGACACATTACATTAACAACGTATTTTTTCCTTATTGCTGAGAGAAATATAACTGTAAAAGTTACCTGACCAGGCTTTGCATTTTCACAGACGACTACATCATAATCTCTGGCAAGTTCTGGAGGATTATCATTGATATCCAGGATTCTAACACCAACTGGAACATGGCTCACTAGCTCAGGATTATCTGCAAAACACACAAGGGGGTATTAAGCCCTTTGAAATACTCAATATTCCTTGACATCCTCAATTTAAAAGTGGTTTATTAATACAAGGACTAGATGAGAGCTAGATACAGCTACAGAAATTTAGGTAGCAAATATTGAAAGATGTTTGCTGTGCTTCATTAACTGTTTTGAAAAAACAGTAATTAAAAAGGGTGGGAAGTATGGTATGAGTCTTAAGTCACTTAAGCCAAATGCAAGTTATTCTGGAACTGAAGTGGGAAATGAAAGGAAGGACACAAAGCATATAAAAAAAAGAGCACGTAAAAGCATGTAAAGGAGATGTAAAGGCAGAGACCACAGTTAAGGATTAAAGATGAACAAATCTATTTTAGAGAGTATTCACAAACTGTAATGAAGAATTTGAGGATTTTCATACTAGAGAAAACTCCAGGGAGATTTAGCCAGAAGGCAGAAAAAGTTGTGATTATCAGATAATCATAGGATCACTGAAAAATCTTAGTTGAAAGGGACTTCCAGAGATCACTGGTCCAGTCTCTGGCTCAAAGCAGGGCCATCTTCAAAGGTATAAGGCGACATAATACATCTAGGAGTAAGGAAGCGAAAAAGCAGGAAGAGCACAGGGCAGAGGGTATCAGAGATAGAGGACTGCTTTGTAGGTCTGGCATGTTTGAATAGTTATTGAGGAAAGAAAAATCAACCCTTTTAGTCCAGTGTGTGGCAAAAAAAGGTAATATTTTTGTATCAGTATACTGTAGCAGACCTTTTTACCCCACCTTAAATGTGTCCTCTTGTATGCCAGTCATTACTACCAAGACCAGTCTTACTCTAGTCAGTTAGATATGCAGTATTTTCACTGAGAGATTTTATGGAGATTCAGAAAGTTCACCTTTATTTCTTCTGAAGTTGCTTTGCAGTACAAACATTTTATAAATACCTAACCAATTTGAAAGAGTTCTTAATGTGCAAGGTATTATTAGTATCTCTTGGAAGCAGTTACCTCATGGGATCACTGACATTTGCAGGCAAATTTCCATACTGACAGCCTGCTCGGTAGAAAATGCTAATGGGGACAGTATTAACAGTACTTACGAAAACAGTCTTGAAGATTGTGCATACAACATAGATGTATGATGACAGAATATTTTATAACAGGGGAAGAGAATGAGAATGAATTGAAGCATATGAAAGCTTTTTTTTTCCTTATCTATTTATTTATTTATTTATTAATATTTGATTTTGTGAATCAATATAAACTTCAGTCTTTTTCAGAGATACAACTCACTTCTAATCTCTAAACCACTCTAATAACAGGCCCTTTTAGTAGCACATTTTTGTTAATCAGACAAATTTTTTCAGCAGTTTGGCAGATTTCCAGTTTTAAGATAATCAGTGCTGACATAAATTTCAGGCCCGTACATTACAAAACATTCTGTGCCCTATTACCATTATGCCTCTGGAGTATATTTTTCAAAGTGTATGCTTCCTGTTTTAAGGAATAATTGAAGCGGAAACATTGTTCTGATTCACCTATGCTAGGGACTTGTTTCTTATGATTGAGATTTTTCCCAGAACAGATCTTTTCCAGAATACTAAGCATCTGTAAAGTCAATTTCATTATCAGATCTTCCACTGGCAAGTCCACTAAAAATTTACAGAAGACCCTATCAACAGCCACTCCGAAGCCTTGAATCATCTCTTCCATTAGTTTCTGTAGGCAAATTTTAAAATCCCTATTGAAGAAGCTTTTTAATAAAGCTACTGCTGTTGAGACTTCCTTTTCATTAACAAAATTCCCATGAGCTTTATGAAAACAAATTCTACCTCAATGACTTTCTGAACAGAAATCCTGACATGAACAGCCTTTTTGTGGTTTTATTTGCTTTTTGCCTGTTTTGTTTTCTTGTTCTGTTTGTTCTTGTGAAATTTTTTGTTTATTTGGTTTTTTCCCAGGTTGGTAGACTTAAACAGTTCTGAATTGTTTAACTCTACTATATAACCCCCATTTTGACATCTTTCCAAGAACTTATGAGGCAAACCAATACTTAAGAAATTCAACTAACTATCTATAACATAATTTTTTTAAAGAAAAGTGGAAAGGGCTCATCACACTTCTCTAAGAAAGATTAGTTTTAACAAATTAGAATAATTAGAATAATAAACAGATCTAGGAAGGATAAAATACCTATTGAAGCAGAGTTAAAGTGATGAAAGAATGTATAATACGAGAAAGCTGCAATATTCAGAAAATACAGGGTTTAATTAAGGATGGTGTATATGTGATAAACTAAATTTTCTGGCAAGGAAAAGATTATGCAGAATCTAGTAATAAGTGCAATTTTCTAGTCTGCTTTTTTTAAGGTAGTGGGCACTTTTAAATATTGCTACCTGTAGCTGGCTAGAAAGTGGTTTTATTTTTTTCTTGCAGCAAAATTTAGCTTTCACTGATGAACACAAACTTGAAGGCACTGCTTACTTCTCTTAGATCATAGTGACAGAAGCAGCAGCTACAGGAGTAATAGCAATGATCATAGCACTGCAGCAGACTGAACACATTTAGGGTTATCAAGCTGGAAACCCGCTTTGCCCTAATGCAAGCAAAATTCTGCAGCTCATAAACGATGCTGGTGCTCACCTCCTCATCTCCTGATAAATCAGGGTACCACGAAATATTCTGGTTCTGTGGCCAGAAACATCTGTTTTGAGATTCTGTTACAGATTCACAAAGCCTTAAACAGGAAAACAAATGTCATGTGATCCCCAAATCTAACCCTTCCTTGGGAAGCAACCTGGATAACCAAACAAAAGCCATACCCTACACCACGTTCAGATGACAGTGTAGGAATATCTTCATCACAGCTTTCCCCAAAGAAACAGTGGAGAAGAAAATCCAGCATGCCTAGAAGCCAATGACTAAACCAATATAAACAGGGAATACACATCGAAATTAGAATTATAAGCACCACTTCCTGAGCAGGATGGAGAACTAGTTGCCTTTCAACAACTGTTGGATGTTTTATTAGTTTTGTGTAGGCTTTCCTTATTGCATTGGTAAGTACATTTAAATGAATGACAAGTAATTCTATATCCACACAATTTTTGAACACCCCCAGGGATAGTGATTCACCACTTTCCTAGGCAGCCTGTTCCAATGCTGGACCACACAATCACTGAAGAACTTTTTTCCAAACATCCAGACTAAACAACTTGAAACGATTTCCTCTAGTCCTATCACTCATTACTTGGGAGAAGAGATCATACCTCATCTTTCTGCAACCTCCTGCAGGTTGTAGAGAGCACTAAAATCCCCCTTGAGCCTCCTTTTCTTCAGGCTAGATGGCTGGACTCAAAAAACTTAGAAGTTTTTTTCAACCTTAATGATTCTATGATTCTATGAATTCATGTTGATGTGATGTATTAGTAGGCAGTTTGCCAAGGCTGAGAATAAACAGTGTATCATTGGACATTTGGATAGGATACTGTGTCTAGTTCTCACAATTAAAAAGAGCAGATATCCAGTTTGTCACTATTCCATAACAAATACAGTCCTAAAACTCAGACCATATAGCTTTTAAAATCTACTTTAAACTTTTTCACATTTAGGGAAATATTTTCGTGGCAGATTCTGTTTCTTGGAAAAATAAAGATAAGAATTGTATGTGACTTTTTTCCTGGTGAAGGCAGGGTTTACGGCAAAAACATTATTTCTGCTTCTGTAATGTACTTACAGAGATAATTGCAAATGTAGCAAAATAATACATAATACTCTATTTCCTTGTAGTGATGTTAAAAAATTGAATGAATTTCATGATTTAAATCTATTATCTATTGATAAAAAATCTATTAGTCTCGAAGAAAAAGATTGAGACCAAAAATCACTATGATGACATTATTTTATTTATTGTAAGAAAAGAATTCTCTTCAAAGAAAAACTGAAACACAAAACTAGGAACAAACCCACTGATATTAAACAATCATCCTGTTCTCCACCAGTTACAGAGGGTTAGGAGATTCTAACACTGTAACAGCATTTTGACCAGATTTAGATTACATTTTAAAAGATATTGAAAAGGGAATATTTTCTAAAAATTAATTATTTGAAACAAGGCATTAGAAGTACTCTTGATTATAGGGAAAAATTTAAAATTATAAAATGAATTGCCATAAATTATCTTTTCATAATTATTTCAAGGCTGTAGTCTGGGAGCCTGTTACTCCACAGACTTATTTCCTTCAGACAATGTATATATTTTTTCACATTTCAAAATAAACAGAAATGAATTTTGTACTTTTATCTTTTGATTTCACTTTTTGTAAAATAAATCAGTGTGTCTCTTAATAGAAGGAAATACTATGTACACTTTACATTTTCACATTGGCTTCAGTTCTCCATCTTCATATGGCAGTCTCATGTAGTACTATCAGGAGTAATATATTTTAATATCCTACCAAAATCTTAGCAATGTCTTTTCAGCTGCAATTCAACCATAAAACATGAAAAAGAACTGTCAAATTCTTCTCATAACCTGCTGTTCACCACCAGCATTATGAATTGGCAATATCCCTGTGATCCTAAAGAAAAGATAACTGCACCTCACTATGATTATGTATTTCATCTGTTTATTTGATGTAATTATAGGACTTTCACGTTTCTATTCATTCAACATGTTAAAGGGTTTTATATTTCACTACTGCAAATTAACATTTGTCTTTGTGCATCTTGTTTCATCTGAATTGTGTAAATATATCTTTGTTACTGTTTCTACCAAAATGTACCAGCTAAAAAACTGCTTAGAATTGGAAAATGCATTTCAATGGTTTTTACTCTAAGTTTTGCAAACTAACTGTTCCAAACTAATTCCTGTGAGCTTTCCTGCCCTTTCATATATTTTAATTCTGAACAGGGTTTGTTGGTACTCTATGAAAACATATTTAAAGTTATTTTGATTTTTTTTTTTAATGGTTAATACCACGATGTGGTTAATACCACATCACAGGGTATTGAATATTTTGTCAATGAAGTACTGCTCTAACTCAACACTTTCATATCTTTTCCCCTGAAGCTACTATCAAGAATATGCATGGCAAATTAAATACAGAAGATGTATAAACAAAGACAAATACATTTGTTTGTTGGGTTTTTACAATATCTGGTTTTGTCTAATACCTTGGAGATTTCGGGGGGGGGGAGAGGGGAGGGGTTGGAGTGTTTTTGGGGGTTTTTCCCTGTAAAATCAAATTGCATAATGATGTCTCTTCACTACTTTGATTTCTACTCTATTGCAGTATCAAAGCTCTGTATATTCAGTATCCTTTCAGGTGGTCATTTTTCACTCTCTTGATAGCATTCCTTTAAGTCTTGGAGATCTGACAGAACCCGGCAGGAACACTGTTATTTCACTTCTCCTGTTCTCTACAGCCTCTCCACAGTTTACAAATTAGCAACTCTTTATTCACCCTTCAAAGACAAGTTTGTGTGCTCATTGTATTTAATTTCGTTCTTTAAGTAAATAGCAGGAAATTTTCTACTTTTCCATTCTCAGCCATTGAAGAGCATTTTGGAGACACTCAGGAACACCACAACTCCATCAAAAAAAAACAACAACCCACTGATGATCTAGTAAACACAGAAATCCACTTTACATACTGGTATGCTTACCAGCTGCATAAGACAAATATGTAAAAAATTCCCAATAGAAAGTAACTTTAAAATCTTTGAAATATAAGCACTCAGCTTGCTTTCAAAAATCGTGTTTCTAATTACAAGCATAGTTATTATCCATCTAAATGTCCAGTACTTTATGAATTCCAGCAATCTTTTGATGTTAGCATCATGAAACATCTAGATACATCTGAAAGCTGTATCTAGAAGCTGGTTTGCTCAGTGTCTACTTCGCAAATACCAAACACAGTCGGTTCTGTTGTTATAAATAACATCTAAAAGGAATTTCTGTCACAGTATTTCTTGCTATATTTCTAAGTAGAAATTTCTAGTTAAAGCTATAATCCTCACTTTGATTCTCAGATCAAGACATTCTCTGATCCCCTCAATCATCAGTGTTTATTTCTCCCTGTGGCTTTTTTCCTTCTTATTGAGCTTCAAGGATACTATTATTTGTCTTATTTGCAGGACTTCTTTGAAAAACTTTGAAGTACATGTTTATTTTTCTAACTGAAATTGCCTTTGGAACTAGCAAAAGTCCATCCATTTGCATTTAGTGACTTGCAAGGACTGTGATTTGCAGTTTTGCTGTTATTGTTGATTTTGTGTTTGTTATCAGCACAACTACATGCTCTTAATTGAATCACTTACAGTTATTTTTAAAATCGCCTGTTTTCTTTGAGAATACATCACAATTTGTTTTCTTTTCCACATTCCAAACAGAGTTCCCAGTATCATAAAATCACAGAATCATTGAGTTTGGAAGGCACCTCCATTTGAGCAAGTTCAAATCTTCTGCTCAAAGCTGGATCAACTAGAGTGCATCACTCTGGGCCATGTCCAGTTGCGTTTTGAATATCTCCAAGAATGGAGAATCCATAATCTTTCTAGGTGATCTGTCATAATTTTTGATTAATCCCACAGTGAACCCATTTTTCTTACTTGGTTTAAATGAAATTTTCTGTATTTCCATTTATGCATATTGCCTCCTGTTATTTCACTGGATACTACTCAGATGAGTCTTTCCTCATATTGGTCATCTTTACTCACCTTTTAAACTCCCTCTAACAGTTACTCAAACACACTAATAAGATCCTCCTGAGCCTTCTCATCTCCAGGATGAAGAGTTCCAGCTTTTTCAGCCTCTCCTCCTATGAGAGATACTCCAGTCCTTAATGATTTCATGCCCCTTCACTGGACTTAGTCCAGCATGTCCATGTCTCTTCAGTACTGGCGAGCCCAGATCTGGACCCAGTATCCCATGTGTGCCTTCACCAGTGCTGTACGAAGGAGAAGGATCACCTCTCTCAACCTGCTGACAACACACAGTGAAGAGTGCTGGTCGCCTTGTCTGCCACAAGGGCAAATTGCTGGCTCATGTTCAGCCATCATCCACCAGGACCTTTACAGGCCTCCTTTCAAAGGCTACTCTCCAGACAGTTGGCACTGTCTGTGGGGTCTAGCACAGGATTTTTCCTCTCCAAAGGCTGGACTTTGAAGTTCCTGTTATTAAACTTCATGAGCTTTCCTGTTCATGCATTGCTCTGCCCTGTCAAGGTCCATCTGGTTGACAGCACCATGAATCACCCACTACTCCAGTTACACAAACGGGCCGAGAGTGCACTCTGTTCCACCAATGAGGTTATTAATGAAGAGGTTAAATAGTATCATAACCCATATTAATCACTGTATCCCGTATCAGCCACTGGGGCCTTCAGCTGCACTTTGGGCTACTGGTCACAGCCCTTTGAACGTCTATTTCAGACAATTTTCAGTCTACTTCATCCTTCGTTTATCTAGCCCATACTTCTGTGTGTCTTGCTCTTACAAGAATCCATCTCCATCTTCCTTAATTCTTAGAATCTAAGGAGGATTTTTTCGGAATTTGAATCCCTTCCTATCATTGAATACTATCATTATGAAAAATTCTAATTGACAGATTCTACACCAGTCCTTAAAATAGCTCAGCCTTAATTTCTTCTACTTCCAAAGGGACAGACATTTACTATGACTGTATTTCTTTCCTCTGAATCCTCTGAATCTGTTATAAAACACCATGCACTTACTTTGTATTTTCCTATTTTCATTATTCTTGTCAAAGACTTGTTCAAAAGCCTTTACTAGAGCCAAGAAAATTCTATCTCCTCCGTCTTTCAAATAGACTTTTAAAATTTTTTCAAAGATTTCTAAAAAGCCAATGAAAAATGAATAATTCTATGTATTTTAAAATCCTACTACTACTACTCCTTCACCCTGCCTCAGACATAGTCTGTAGATCCTACAATATAAAATATAGTTTTACTTTATCATCTTATTACCTAATATTACAAGGAGATTTCAGGAAGTACCAGTAGTGAAAGAATCAAAGCAAGAGCTTCTGGACACCAAAATTTCACTCTTCCTCACTGTATGCTGCTGTTTAAGGATACTTAATCACATTAAAGACAAAAAGGATTGCCCGTCCATTCTTAAAGTAAGGAACTCTGGTGTGCTTTAAGAAGTAGAGCATAAACAGAAAAAAAATCCACTGATTGTTACATCAGCATTACTCCCACAGAGGAAGGTAGTAGATCTTCCACTGATTTCAGAGAGGACATTTGACCAATGCAGAGTGTATATCACATCCTGAGTAAAAAGTGAAAGCAAAAGTTCAGAAAGAATAAGGCATGAAGACATCATACAGATGATGGTAGAAATACGATGCTGATTCTAAATTTCATGTATGTAAAATAAGCCTAGCTACAGATAGCTGCTGGAAGGATGATAGGTAGAAACTGAATTCTATCAGTGAAATGTAGCACAAAGTCAAAGATGAAAACAAGAAACTAATTACAACCAATGCTTTATTTCTGCAGAGCACCTCTTGTTGAAGCAGTACAATCTTCCTGGGCCTCACTCCTCCCAGGTTCTGCTATGTTCCTGGCTAAGCAAGTGGTGTCAGAAGCTACAAATACCTTCTACCATGACAAATAAACTTGAAGACTCCCACAGCTAAGTAACACTTTGGTCACAGCCTTTGACCTATTTTCCATCTTTAGTCTTAGTTCTGAAACACTTTCTGCATGAACTTGAAAGCAAATTAGGTAAAATACTGTAGATATGGGACAGATAACTCTTAAAGTAAGAGTTTTCGCCCTGATGCACAATACATGACATACACTCTGTGCTCCACTGTAGATAAAATTACTAATTTCACAATGAATCTGGAAGAGTACAACAGTGTTGTAATTTTCAAATTACTGCAAAAAAGATGGCTGAAGTAGACACAAGGAAAGTCTGCCCATTAAGTCAGTCTGTCATCCATCTCTCCTTCCCTACTATCTCTTCCTTTTTTCATAGCTGAATTATTTTTCCAGCTGATGCTATAGATTTACTTATTTTTTGAACCCAAACTTTATCAGTACCAAAAGTAATGCAAGGGAAAAACATCACAGATCTATGTTTTCCTGTAACAAGTTGCGCCTGGACCACAGAACTAGAAGCAAAGTGTCTTAAAAAAAAAAAAAGTAAAGAAGTACCATCCTCATTATTCATTCCATTCTGTATTAGTTGTAAGCATAATCCTCCTTTCTCCATACTATTCTCTCAGCATGGTACACATATCACACATATTCTTTTGACTATGTGAAATAAATACTGTGTAGAAAGCTATATTTAAGATTTATGCTACTGAGATTTATTTCTGCAAAATAATTACATTTTGATGGCTTCCAAAAAAGGATTCATGACTACTCCTTTTTTTCAGTGTCCCAGTGTAGCTTTTAAATCTTATTTCAAATTAACACTTACTGTGCACTTGCTTACAATTAGGCTTACATTATATTTTACTTCATGCTTCACTGAAATAGGACATTATATATATGATGACACCTATAAGCACACAGAAGTGTTAGTCGTTACTTTTTCAAAGAGCTAACCATAAAACTCTAGATTTTACTATTTCCTGTAGAAAAGTGCATAGCTCAAAATGTCAATTTAGTTATGAAAGTAGGTACAATAATAAGAAACAATTTGTTGTCCTTATAAAATACGTTCATGCTGTTTATTCTGTAGGATGTGCCAGTGATTTAGTGGCAGAACAGATTACATTGTAACCCAGAGATGAAACAGATGAAAGCAGACCAGGCTCAAAAATGTTAGTGGCATCTGTTAAATGTAAAACCTGTATTTTGTTATGTGGAAATGATGGAATACACACACACACACACAAAATTAAAAAGAAATGGAAAGATGATATCATGAATAGGGCTTAGCAGGAGTGAAGCTATTGATCCAGGTTGGGATTTTTTTTTTCTTCATTTTCTTTGTTGAATTCTTTAACTATAAAACTTTTACCGTGCAAAAAATAAAGACCCTGTAATGAACAGGTTAACTGAAATGTTCTTTAAACTGTCCTTGCCTCATGTGAAAATATTTATCTGGGACTACTCAGCCAGGGCTTATCTGAGGCAATGGAAATTCATAACAGTTAGAGGACTTTCAAATGCACAGGTAAGTATTTATCGTATCTTTACTGGCAATTTGCCTAATAAAAGACCAGAAGTATACCCTGATAATCAGCAACTACTAGGCACCTCTCAGTTATA
Source organism: Dendrocincla fuliginosa (assembly GCA_035047845.1). Lineage (NCBI taxonomy): Eukaryota > Metazoa > Chordata > Aves > Passeriformes > Dendrocolaptidae > Dendrocincla > Dendrocincla fuliginosa. Next base: position 74,379,968 of record JAWWMO010000083.1, on the reverse strand, counting down.
AATTAACTTGGGCATATTAACAGCCAATTCACTAAAATAGTTCAATAGTAAATACAAGAAGGAAGGATGAATTTCTCAAACAGTACTGTACAGTGTTAACTTCTAAGATATGTGAACTATGAAACACAAACAGGAGAAGCCATTGATTTTAGGACACTGAATGCTTGGAACTGTTCCAGGGTAAACTGGCCACCTTCTGTCACGTACAGAAAAACATGGTAAATTTACACAGGTGGAATCACATAGGCATGTGGCATTTTGTTTACTCATTCTATAGAGTATTCACATACACACAGGAAACTCTCCTTTATCCAGACTGGTTAAAAAACCCAATGGTGTTAAAAAGAACATAACATCTCAAGATAGTGATTCTTAAAATCTGAAAATTATTATTTTCCTTTCTAATTTTTATATTTAATACTATGTGCCAAATATATTATTTACCTATCTCAGAAGCAGCCACCGTGATGTTGTACCAAGGTGTCTCCTCTCTGTCAAAGATCTTGGCAGTCTTAATGGTCCCAGTACTAGCATCAATGGTGAAATACCTATCTTCTTCTGTGTTATGATCAATGAAATATCTATGAAGAAATATAACAATATACTCATTGTAGTATATATAATCCAAAGTAACAGAAAGCTACATAAGAATATAACTTTCAAGCTTTAAAATCATAGACATTTTTAAAAATACCCTAAGAAAATTTCTATATTATGGAGAAAGCCAAACTAACACCATATTTAATTTCTTTCATAATGTTTTGTTTCTTTTTATACATAACAAGGTATGTGTGAGCCACAAAGATATAAATTGCTAACAGGTGGTATTTTACACAGCAGTATACAATCCTGTCAAAGGTAAGATACATATGTAATTTGACTGAAAATCATGAAATGAAACAGCAGAAAAGAAAGCAGAGATATTAAGATATTATTTTTCTGCTTATTTGCTTGTCACTGCAAACCACTGTGCTCAGCCCTGGTACCTGTTTTGAAGTATGTCTCTCTGACATGAAGTCGATGACATGATGACACAAGCCATTCTGAACATAATTATTACAGAGACCGATGTCAGAAATGGCTGGTTCCCAGAGCTGTAATTGACACTACTCGAGAAGCAGAACTAAGCATCCCTGCTTTTCTCCCTTGGCTTCTGAGCACTTTGCCTAGCAGAGAAAGTAAAAGCCTTGAAGTGGGTAATGAAAGCTTAGGGAAAGAACACAAAAGATTTTTTTTTTTTCCGAAGCCAGAATCATTTACAATGGCTTTTAACAAATGAAGCAATTTCAGAACCCTATCATTCCTCTTTCACTACCCCCAGAAAAAAAAAAAAAAAAAAAAAAAAAAAAAAAAGAGATTATTTCATATACCATAATTGTTTTTCCTGATAATTTTTCAGTGCTAGTTTCATTCTGTGAAGTTTTTAATATATGGAAGATATATAAAGGTCAAATGATTTATTTTTCCCATCCAATTGCTCTTATTTTAACATTACAAGAAGTGTAATTGCCAGCTAATAAAAAGAGGGTGCTAGCTCAAAAAAAACCCAAAAGCAATTTACATACTTATGCTATTTGTGGAAGGAAAAAGTAAAGAAGCAAATTGAAATTTAACTGAATGTTATTCTAAAATCAGAGATGATGTGAAAAATCAAAAGAAAGAGAAGGAGGCAACAATTTGAGTCACCTTAACTGGTCAAAGTATCAGACAGTCAGTGGAAAAGCCAGGTAGGACTTGATGACATAGTTAGATCTTCCTTATTGGAGAGAACGTGAACCTACCTCTCACCTGAAAGAAGCATTTTACATCTGCATTATTATGTACTATTTTGGCTTGTGGCATTCCAGATTTCCTTTTCATGCTTCCAGTATTTTCAGCAACTAAATAACCATAATTCAGTCAGTGGAAATCAAAGCAGTCAAAACTAGGCTAGAATATCTTTCCTTCTTGCCTGTTCTCCATCTTCCCTTTGGACATCATGAAGACTGAAACCCCTGCCATATGATTGTGGGAGTTGTTTGAGAGACAGCAGACCTCATTTTATGTTTCTCTGGAATAAGTATTTAACTTGCTTTCTCCTGTCTGAGCTAAGTCGGGAGAAACTATTTTGCAGTTCATTACTTACCAACACCTGAGAATACCTCATTCTACAATACATCAGAAGTGCTCAATAAAGGCACTGTGGATGTACAAGATGGCAGCTGAAGTTGCTGTTAAGTAACAGACTTAAACTGTCTCCATATGGAAGTGGACTGCCAAAATTTTAATTATGTAGGGGATGGAGAAATTTTTAAGAGTTTAAGTCAGGATTTCTTTTTTTTTTTTTTTTTTTTCAGAGGACATTACTTAACCAGCATTAATTTAATTTAATCCCTAATTGGATTAAAAAAAACAAGTGAGGTTGCCAGAAAAAGAACTAAAAAAAAAAAGCTGAATTTATAATTGCTGGATCACAGTGGTCATTGCAGAGACATTTATGGAAGTTGGTATGCTTCTCTGTGTTCAGTAAACTTGGGAGAAGAATTAAAAACAAACTCTTGATAAACATTTGTTAGTCACTGATGAAATGTTGGATGGTGCAGATATACAAACAAGATGATATTGCTTTGAGGAATATTGTAATCCTCTGAGGACACATCTCAAAAAAAAACAACCAACCAACTAAACAAGAAAACCACAGAAAACAAACAAAAACAACCAACCAACCCCCCAAAAAAACCAAACCAAACAAAAAACCCAAAAAAGCAAACAAAAAAAGGACCACGCAACTATACTCTTGGCATTCTTTTGCACGGCACTATTCATTCAGGTTACCATCACCTCTTTATTTAGGAATCTGGATCTGCTTTTCAAATTCAAAACAACAGATTTTTTCAGTGTCTCCACACATCTTGTTCTTCCATGAAGCACAGATTTTGAGGTTCTCCAAGTGTTTACGTTTATGTTGTAGAAATGTTTTGAAAGACTCTGTCAGTCTCAGTGGAGAAGTTCTATCTCCCGTGTGCAGAGATAGCATTATGTTTTACTATTTACAAAACCTTTAGAGACAGAATGGTATCAACCTCTAAAAATCCATAAAGCTGCCATATTCGTCACTGAGTTGTGCTGCTGATATTTGAAATTTGTATGGAAGATACATGCCTCAGGTGGAGAAATGCCCCCATGCCTTATATCTTATGCTTGGCAGCGTAGGAAAACTGAGCTATGACAAATAGTTAGAATCTTTTGATTATACTACTATTAATGTAGAAATAATGAATGTTTTGTTGTGTTGGGCAAGACGCACGCATAGATACACAATCATCTTCTACATAACGAACTAGAAGGCTAATAGAAAAAGCATAGAAAACATAATTGCTCCTCAGTTTACTTGGAGACCTTTAACTAATCAGCTCTGCAGTAATAAAATTTAATTACTTCTCTCCTACTATAGCTTTGTTTTTCTTGACTCTAAAAGTCTCCTGATAATGACAAGAATTATTTCCTAAAAAAAAAAATATGCTCTCCTGACCAATTGTCATGGAATATGTACTGCAAATCCAAAACAACTTATAATGCAAGAGTCTTTTCCCTGCAAACATTTATTACTCTGGATATGGTTTGCTTATTACCAACATCAGGCACAGTGACTATTCTGAGTCGCTATTGTGCTGATCAGAGAACAATAAAGATAGGACTATGTATTGTTTGTAGACAGCACCTTAAAAAACAGACAGAATCTCAAATTGGCCTTCAATGGGAAAAAAAAAAAAAAAAAACACAAACTTTAAACAGTAAGAATACCTAGCTGGTTTTTTGTGCGTGTAACTTATAACAAAATATCACATCTCTCTCTGAGTACAGAAATAAAAATGAAAAGTATCTGTCCCAAATATGAAGCTTGTGTACAAAAACCAGTTTGATTTTCTGATGACTTGTGATTATCTAACAATTCATTTTCATTAATATATAGTAAAAGATGGTCCTTTTTATTTTTAAAATAAAAAACCTTTTTCTAAACCAGTTTGTTAAAAGTGTTCCATAGAAACTCAAATCTCTCTGTTTAAAGATCTCTGAATTCAATAAATAAATTCAATTTTATTTTCTGTGCCATTAATGGAAATAAAATGATCCTGAGGTAACTTATTGTGCAACACTTTTACTTCCACTAATGAATAATGGCATGGCAGATGTTAATAAAGAGACTTAATATTAAGACATGCCTAAATAAACAGCTCTCCATAAATTGCTTACATTCAAACCAGCCACAGAAACCAATTTGAAAGAAACTACATTAAAAATGATCATGAGTATAGAAAACCTTTTAGTCACATTATTTGAAGATAATCTGAAGGAAATTAAACACCAAAACTGAATCCTGCTCGCACTGGGAAATGCAACATGTGCCATCTTTTTATTAGGCAGTGTCAGTGAATTAGAAGGGCATTCCCATCTTCCATCCATGTCCTTAATCCTTCTTCCAAGAAAAGTGAGCACCTGATTTCTCTGACTTCATTCCTCATTTCCTCCTCATTTCCAGCCTTTTAGTGAAGCAGTGGTTCAGTGGCAAGAGATATTCCCCGCATTTTTACTGAAAACTAAAAGCATTTGCATCAACTAGGAAGTAAAGAGTAATATATATGCAAGGTGGCCTGTGGGCAGAAAGTCACTCTAGAACATATAAACCTGCTTTCAGTATCAAAGCAGTCAACTCTAATAATAGAAAGACTGCTTAAAATGGAGAAAATTTTAAAGGTGCTGAAGTAGTTTAGGAATATTAATGATTTCCAAACCTTTGAGCTGGGCTTCTAAGCTAAAAGCCGTAAGTATTTTCAGAATGTCTCTCCCTAAATTATTCAGTCTTAATATTAACATTGGTTTATCACTGGATAGACAACTGGCACAGGCTGTTACTATTCCAGTATCTCTCTCTCCAGTTATTATGTTTTAAGGAAGAACCTCAAGTTTGAATTTTTGTGATAGTTTTTGAGCTTTTAACTTGCCTCTTTTTCTGTCTTTAATAAAACCTTTAAATTATCTTTAGCATAAATTATCTAAAATAAGCTATTTTTCATTTATTACCCTATTTAACAACTGCAAAAATCAAACTCTGTTACACATTTCTACCCTGGTTACAAACCTGGTACTGCTCAAAAACTTCCAAACCCACATTTCAGGCAGATGTGGATTCACAGATCATGGTACTTCTTTGGGCTTTTGTTTTGAGACATAAGCAAATAGCCAGTTCTCTAATAACAAGTGAAACTGGCTACAAAGAAGCTTTGAAAAAAAGTCCACAGGAAGGAGACAGTACCTTTATCCAACCAATTGCACCTTCTAAAGACTTCTCATTTCGAAATCAAAAGGCATTATAAGGAAGCCTGTTCAGTTAAAGATTTAAGCAAATAAACTTTCTCAGAAAGAGACAGACTCGAAGTACAGAAATTTTTATTTTCTTTTAGAAGATACCTCAGAAAAAGAAGAGTAAGCAAAACTGCACAGGATGAAAAGAGGAGGTATAACAGGGCAAGGAACGAGATAACTGATCAGCTGCAACTCTTTGTGTCTGGCCAGCTGGAGAACAAGAAGAGATGGCCCATGCTGGGGCATAACTCAAGTGCATGCCTTTTATCTTCTCTCTGCCTCCTGGCAGCAGCACTCATGAGCCTGGGAACCAGCAGCATACCCTTGAAGCCAAATGAGGTGGTGGGGAGACATTCTGTTGCCCTGTCTTGAACTATATTACCTTCCTTCCAGGGCTGATCTATTTCCCCATAGTTCAAACAAACTTCGCCAGGAGAGAAAAGCAATTATGAAGTGTGAGTCAGAAGTCATATGCCAATACAGCAGGTAACCAATTTCCTCACTGCAGCATCTGGTAGATTAAGGAGGCATTCGATGTTCCAGAGGTCCTTGGCAGAAGATTGCTACTGAGAATTACAGCCTTCATATGTGCTTTCTGGTTGAGAAAATTAAATACATTTGAAGATATCTTGGGGAAGGTAATCCCTCTACTTACCATTCCTTTGGGTTTGTTTTTTTTTTTTTCAGACAGACTTAGCATAACTTTGAGAAAAATACTGTTCCACTCAGAGCATTTGAAGGAAGGCGAACTGATACAGTGTTCCTGAGTTATCTCTGGAGCTGGCTGCCAGCTGCCATCCATCAGCTCATCTGCAGTACCTTGTTGTCTGCAAAAGAGGACTCCTGGCTCACCTCTCATACTGAAATCTCAGCTCAGCACAAGTGGCAGCTTTCCATCTCCTTGCCCTGAAGATGTGAGTTGGCAGATCCCAGAAAACACAGGGGAGTTGCAAGCAGTGAAGCACTGCCTCCCAGAACAGTTTCTGAAAGGCAGTCACCACTGGTTTGCATTTTATGCAGAAGTTCTCATTCTCAATCCCATTTGCATTGCTAGCACACTGCTCACCTTGGATACAGAAAATGGGAAACACTGTTCATTTGAAGTAAATAGGCCGTTTCTAGACACCCATAATTTCTAGCTGACAGTTTCTGTGTGCATGTATTAACCACTGAATATTTTCTAGCTAATTCTCCCTGTAAATGTAGGCTAAAAACAGGCCACACCCTTAGAGGCATAATTCAGAATTCAAAGTAAGGTAAAGGTTTGGCTTCTTTTCCTGAATTTATGAATTTCTTGAGAGGATTATGATTGTCCAAATGCATTTCAGGTAGATGTGTTGATGGCAAAACTGTTATATCTAAGTTGCTTCTTATTCAAAGAGGTTAACATTCATATTCCAATGTTGCTAAGAAATAAAGTGCAGTTAATTTTACATGAGAAACACTGTTTTCCTAAACGCTAGCTACAGATACAGCTACTTTTCTACAGCTACCAACTAAAGAATGGTATTCTATTTACATATTTTCTTTTTCTCTACATATTAAACCAAATAAACCCAAGATGGATAGATTTATGCCTATTTATTGGAGTTGAATCACCCTGTAAAAAGACTACACTGCAGAGATATTCAGATACGAAGGCTGACTCTAAAAACATAAAAGAATTTAAACATGGGAGGCATTCTGAAGTCAGTAGAAATCATAGAAATATAAAGATGATGTTCTGGCATAAAAAAATCAATCTTTCAAAGTCACCATACAAAGATTATCTGTCAGTGTTTTCTCTCTCAGTTCTAAGAAAGCAAAAGACATCATTCCAGTTGATGTGAGATTTTGACTACCATCTAAAGCTGGGTGCTTCCTAGGCAGAAAGACTGTCAGAACATTTTACTAGTTCCTGCACAAAGAGATAGACATTTCTGTTAGTGGGAGGTCCAGGACACATAGTTTGACAAGGATGAAAAATAATTTGAGGCCTCAGGGAATAAAACAGCAACAGACCTCCCACCTCAACAGTAAAAAAAAAAAAAGGTTGCAAAAAGTCTCCTCCCTTTGAGCACTGATGGAGATTTAGAGAAGAAATTGAAGAAAAATTCCCCCCTCTTTCTCCAACCATTCAAAATAAGGTGTTATTTCTCTGTCTTGATTTACTGACAAACTTAGAGAATAACTTGGAGAAACACAGAAAGCAAATGAAGGACACAAGATGGAGGACAAGGACTCCATTCCTCTCTGCTAACTTACTGTGCAGGCTGCCCTAAGTACAGCTAACAAAGAATCATAGAATCATATAGTCATAACCTGGGTTGGAAGGGACCTTAAGATCATGTACTTCCAAACCTCCTCCATACCTCTCACTAGACCAGATTGCTCACACCCCCATTTGACCTGGCCTTAAACATTTCCAGGGATGCGGCATCCACAACTTCTCCAGGCAACCTCTTCCAGTGTCACACCACCCTCACAGTAAAGAATTCTTTTCCTGATATCTTATCTAGACCTACTCTTCTTCAGTTTGAAGACATCCCCTCCTTGTCCTGTCATTACATGCTCTCAATCTTTCTTGGAGGCTTCCATCAGGTACTGAAAGGGTGCAATTATGTCACCGCAAAATTTTCTTCTTTCTAGGCTGAAGAAACCTAATTCTCTCAGCCTTTATTCATAACAGAGGTGCCCCATCCCTCATATCAGCTTGGTCTCTTTCCTCTGGGCTCACTCCAACAGGTCAGTGTGCTGAGGACCCCAGAGCTGGATGGTGGGGTCTGACCAGAGCAGAGTAGAGTGGTAGAATCACCTCCCTCAATCTGCTGGCCATACGTCTTTTGATGCAGTCCAGGATATGACTGGCTTTCTGGGCTCGAAGTACACACTGCCAGCTCATGTCGAGCCTCTCATCTCCCAGCACTCTCAAGTGTAACCGTGGGCCTGTGAAGGAGATGAAGAAACCAACCAAAGTGCCTTAAAAACCTGAGGCTTTTTACTGTATTGTAAAATGGAGTCTTTGCTTTTTTTTTTTTTTTTTCCCTGCACCACCCTTCTCCTTCCCAAGACCCCTTGAGAGAAAACTCTTAGCTATGCAGATATTTACCTTGGCCAGGTGATGTGAAAACCCCCCTTACTGGTCCGTTGTTAACCCTTTCCCCATTAGTTCTTAACCCTTGAATACTATAGGCTGTGACCAACATCCCCTAAAGCCCCTTAAATACCTCTGGCCATGTGAATAAACTCTCTCTCTGCTACCCTCTCCTGCACCTCTGTGTGTCTCTTTGCTGGGACGTCTCAGGACCATGTGGCTATGGGGGGACTGGAAAGGGGGAGCGAACCACCCAGCTGTCACACTCACGTGCCTCTCAGTGGTGCTGCTCTAATTCTATGCATCCCCTATCTCAATCTGTGTAGTGATACTGGGGGTTGCTCCAACCCATGTGCAGTACCCTGCATTTGTCTCACTAAATTTCATCACATTCCCATGGGCCCACTTCTCAAGCTTGTCCAGGTCCTTCTGGATGACATCCTGTCCTTCAGGTGAGGCAATCACATCACTCAGCTTGGTGTCATCTGCAAATTTTCTGAAGGTGCACTCCATCTCCTCACCTATATCATTAATGAAGATATTAAACAACATTGGTCCCAATATGGACCCCTGAGGGACACTACTTATCACTGATGTCCAACGGGATTCTGCACTGTTGTCCACTACCCTCTGGATGTGTCTGTCTAAGCACTAAGAATCCACTCATCAAATTCTTTTCAATTTAGAGAAAAAGATGTTGTGGCAGACCATGTCAAAGGTTTATGGAAGTCCAGATAAATTACAACTGTAACCCTTTCCTTGTCCACTGATGTGGTCAACCAATAAAAGCCACTACGTTGATCTGGCAGGACTTGCCCTTGCTGAAGCCATGCTGATGGTGCACAGGATAGCAGAAAACAAACTGATCTTATTCCACTTATATGACATTCAAAGAGCAAGTAAGACAAGCAAATACAACTAAGTGAAGACATTTTTAAATTTATCAATCTTATCCTTTCTTCCTACTGACAGTATGGGTGAGTAGCATAGTAACTGACCTCAGAGGACAGGAGTAAAAAATGTTTAAAAATACAATTTTATTTTTCCACCCCCGCCCTTGATCCTCTCATGCAGTCCTCTCCTGCATCTCTCTTATATAATGATAATATATAATGATATAAAATATATATTATATATAATACATATCCTATATATTATATAAAATATTAGATATAATTTATAATACATACTATATATTATGATTATATCTAATCATATATAATTATACTATATAATATAATGATACTGTGAGGGAAGAAAATTGTGTGGCTGAGTGTGAATCGCACGTTCAGGTTTTATTCTACCTCTAATAAATACAAACTTGACATCAGAAAAACTGTCTCAAACTGGAATCTTCCACAATACTTTATGTCTTTAAGATTCTAAGAAATAATAATAGGAATTTGTGAAACTCCCTGTGTGTGTTCTTTCGTGTATATATGAGCATGCCTCTATAAATGCCATTTATTGAAAATTAAGATTACTTTTTAAAGCTTGATGACAGAAAGTATTTAACTTCAGATGGACATCAAAAGATGTCTATCTTTTATGGCCAATGCAGCATAAGTTAAAATAAGTTTCTCTGCCTTCTGATGTAGAAATTGAAGAAAATTGAAGAATACTGAATTAAAAATTCCTATACCACATTAATTGTTACCTGTAATTCATTATTTTTTTCAGTATTCTTTCAGAAAGAAAGGAAAGAGAAAGCTGTCAATTTAACTCAAAGCAGGGAAAGAGAACTATGTATTATTTAGAGCTTCAAGATACAAGGTGTGGCACTGGGAAACAAACTTTTGTATTTATTAGGATATATATGTATTATAACCATTGTCACATATCATCCATTATAAGTCAATACCATGTAACCATTAGAAAAGGAAGAAGCCAGAATCAGGGCTGAGACTGTACTTGTATTCTTCACCAACGTAGCACAAAATCAACAGTCAAATTTTAGCACAAAATGAAGAAAAAAATTCAAACCCAACCCAAAGCAAATCAACGTAACAGCTTTTACTGACTTATCTTTCCTATAGCTGATCAATCCTTGTGAATAAAATTCATTATATTAAGATATATATTACAGCCCGATTGGAGTCCAATACAAAGTTTACTTGAATTCCAATATAGTCATAAAATGAATCAATCTTCCAAGGACCCAACAAAATACGACGTTCCTTTAAACCACTCCAGTGCAGACATTCTGAAAGTGGAAGATTCTTATATTTCTTATCATTTGACAGGCAGAGTACGGATCAGTACGCATAGCCCATTCACCAGAAGTTTTCTGCTAAATACTGGGAAAAGAACATTTCTTTGCAGAAAGTTAAACATAATAAGTGGGAGCAAAAACTCATCCGAGAGGACAGAGGTTCTATCATTAGTGCTCAAAACAGTGACTTGCCTCCTGTACCACAGCATGACAAAGATTGCACAGCAGCAGCCAAAGGAGAGATGTTACAGTACTTCTGTAAGAGCATGTCTTATTTCTCAAACATTGCCCTTTCAAGGGTACAATGTTAATAAAGATTTTCAGTTCCTCATAGTACATTATCAAACTGAGATCAAATTTAATGAGGGAACTGGTTTATGTCACGGAACTATTTTCACTATTATATCACTGCTTTTGAAAGCTGTATGATCTTAAAACTAAGCCTTTGCTCTTTTTTGGATCACTAACTCGGAGGTGGCTTGGGGAATAGCTGCAACATTATGTTTCTGAAAACCATTCCACTGAAAACAGACCAGATGCAGTCAGCAAGCTCCAAGGGTCATCTGGAGTCTGCTCTGTGGCTGGGCAGGCTCACCACCCAGGAATCACCTACAAGAAAACGACAGGGTTTCAGCAGGCACTGCTGCAGCCCTGAGGCAGTACTAGCAGCTCTCAATACATATAAGCCATTTGCCAATTAAAAGCTGTTTTCACTCCTAATCTCCATGCAAATCTTCTGTGCATTGTTTCAGAAACAAAAAAGGTATTTTCTAAGTAGGTATGGAGAGATTAAAAATGAAAAATAAAATTGTAAGTAGAGCATTTAATAGTAATATTTTATGGGGAACTTTCAAGACACTCTTGCACATCACATACTATTATAAAACATGAGTTAACCCTGATCTTTTCAAGCAACAAACAATAGGGGTATGAAAGCAGAATACCAGACACAATGCAACGAAAGGGGATTAGTTTCTCATAAATGTTCAAACAAGGCATTAACACCTGTGAATGAATTGCAATTTAGGATGCTTTCTGTTGATTTAAAAACAAACAAACAAACAAACAAACAATTTCTTAAGTAAATATCTCAAACTACTAAAAAATCTTTATATTTAAAATTAAGACAAATTAAGTTCTAATATATGTCTTTCTTGTGATTTCTATTATCATGCTTGCTTTCCATACTTGAATAGAATAATAATCTCTTATTCTAAACCAGAACATTTTATAAAGTTTCCCTTAAAACACATTTCTATCTATTCGAAGAAAAAAAAAAAAGTAAAAATAAAAATTTTTTAAAACAGTTCAAACTGCCAATTAGGTAAGTACTGAATTAAAACAAACAAACACCACAAAAGAACCAAACAAGTAACCCCCCCGCCCACAAACTCCAAAACGCCTCTATTACCTACGTTTGTTATTACAGTGGTTGTTTTGCTGGGGTTTAAAAATTAAAACACTAGTACAAGCACTGGCACAAAGTCAGTGACCTCTGAACAGTGCTTAGCTCAGGACCAAGATGAAATCACTGTAATGAAATCGCAGTGAGGAAATAAGAAAAAAACTGCTTTGTCTCCCTCTCTACTGATAACAATAGAGGTTGCTATTTATTTTTATTTAAGTTCAAATAACTTATTAAAAAAGATTGCTCTTCAGCATTGTTAATTACTTTAACTACTCCTCCAACCACTACTCTGTATATAAGAATCATTCCGCCTTCAAAATAAACTGTTACTTAATTGGGCAGTGAACAAATCTCAGCACTGTATCTCTTTTAGCAGCTGAACAGCAAAGTGATATGGTTGCAACTGTGTGTATCTAATGCTTCATCAATCACATATTCAGCAACGAGTGTCCTCATAAAGTGCAAAGGATGCACAAGTGGATTAGAAAAGACTGATAAGCAAATCACTGTTCTCTATCTTGTCCTGTAGCTTCATAGCACTGGAGATGTATCTGAGCCATTTAGCTGAGGAAGGTCTATTCTGTTACTCCCCTGCTGCACCCAGATAAGCAGTGCAAGTTCTGTCTGTAGCTCTGTTCCCTGCAGACTGTGATCTGCGCTTTCTAAGAAAGTTGCATTGAATTCTCCTTGTTTAATTTTTATAATCACTATTTTTATTTTCAGTGAACTAGGAATTGTTTGGAAATGCAGGAGAGAGGTGACCTCATTACACTCTGTCTTTCGGACTCATCTGTGTTTCAGATGTACAGTGGAGACATTTCTGGAAAACCAGCACAGAAGGACACAAGTGTGGATGTTTCTGAGACATCTAGCCTCCTCCATGTTGCTCCTTTGCTCTGTGAGGGCTGTGAGTGGAGCGTGGGACAGGACCCCACCTCCAAGTGGAGCAGCAGCTCAGCCCCTACAGTCCAGCTTCTCAAGTTGTGTACTATTCCCAACCCAAGATGAAGACAAATCTAGAAGCAATACAAGTCCATCTGCACCATGGCAGTGTTTGTGTGTGAAGCTGAGGTAAGGAAAAGGAGATTGAAGGTGCCCATTCACAGACCAGCCTTTCTCCTCCCACAGGAGAAGGGTCAAGGGCACACCACCTTGGTGCCTCTTTAGAGTCCCATGAACCAATGTGCTAGTTCAGACCTTAGAGAATTGGCATCTTCATGCAATGCCCACACCCTCACAAATGACATTCACTATCAGTTCCACCAAGATGGATAAAGCCTGGCTAGAGAATGGATCTGGTCACAATAAAATCATATGTCAAGGATATCTGAGCTGCTGCTGCTCTTGACAAACTCCACCAACATGTAACTGAGGACTAGCCCCTTTCAAAACTTCATGATTTGGTATATTTTAGCACTATACTTTTTTACTTATTGAAACATAGAAAGGTGGGAGGAACAATGCAAAAATAAATGTCAGTGGAGGGAAAAATAGGACACACAAGGGCAATTTTTTCACTCAGTTATATGAATAATTTGGATACTTAATATTCTGTCCTCAATCACTGCTTACAAATCCATGCTTGAAAAAAAAAAGAAAGAAAAAGAGAAGATGAATACAAGAAGCAAAATATTTGAAAATCTTCTTCTGGCCTTCTCAGGCTTTGCATAAATTGCTGCTGCTGCTTCCCTTTTACCACAGTTGTCTTACCTCTTTCTAGACAAAACACTTCTGGGCCACAGACAATTGAACCATGGAGGAACAAGTCAAATCTGCACTTACCCTTTCTACTCCAAACTACCATGATGGCTAATCTAACTGATTGGATTATTTGCTTCAGATTTATTGTATTAAAACTACATGCATGTGGCCATTATTTTTAGCAAAAATTTCTTATTTATGTTATAATTTAGACATGAATACCATAGTGGCAATTTTTCAAAGGCCAAAACTTGCCGTTAAGAAATTGCATATATTGATTCTCTGACACAAAACATTTTGAATGTTAGACTATTAGCACAAGATAACCGTAAAGACTTGACTTTTCCATTGTTCAGAAAAAAGTTGTTTCATCTTGCCAAGACAAGCACATTTCAACTCAGTCAGGAGACTAAAAATGCCCAATTAGCTTGAGAAAGACTGTTTTCCAAGTATATAACAATATGATTTCTTCAAAGGCTATACCATTATGTCTAAAAATGAATAGCATCAAATATGTTTTCACTAATACTGTTTTTTAAACTTTTTAATCTACTACCACCTTTGAGACATAAAATTCACAAATTGTTCCACAAAATTCTGACACTGTATGCCAGTTTAGAAAGTAATTCATCCCACAAAAGAAGCCAGTAAAAAATACCATTAGATCATATTATAGATGAAAACACATAACTGAAAACTTTAAATCAGTAACATGTTAAACCCTCAATTTCTGGATGTTCAAAGTTAAATCAGAATGTTCTTAAATTTAGAAGAAGTTAAATTAACATGTATAAATATTTTCAGCACCAATGCTTTTCAAACTTGCTGTACGGGTATTTCCAGCTTAATTTCAGTGCTTTAGTTCGAACCATGATCAATTTCCAAGCCAGCTCTCTTATAACAAGTATTTTGGCCAGAGTGGCAACACAGAAATCTTTTTTTTTTTTTTCTTTCCCTTTTATAAAAACATTTACTTTGAGACTCAAGGAAATTTGAAATCCTATGAAAATGTTTCCTTTCTAGCCTATTACATATTCATTTAGCTTTCAAATGATGTATCTGATGCTGCAAGTGTTTGCTTCTCAGCACTTCTGTTTACCCTAGACCACACAATTGCAGATGACATACCCCAGCAACATCAGACAGGTTCATTAGTAAACCTATTCTATTTGTTTGATACTCCACTAAAGCTGAAGCATATAACAAAATAATGGGTTTGTTCTCAAACAAAATTTTGCGAAAATGATCCTGCTTGTCACTTAAAGAAAGATGGCTCTAAACCAGTCGCTATCTTCCATAAGCACCTGGGACAACTACATTGCAGCAAGTGTGCAGAGGGCCAAAGGGGAAAAACAGTGCTATGATCCTTAACAGATTTGCAGGATCTGGCAGGATACTGACTGGCAGCTCAGACCTTTGCTTAGACCAATTACTAGATGGGAATTTTAGTGAAAACAAAAAGAGGTAGAAGATTATGTTATTAAATCCATATAGACTGATCATAACACTGTCCTGACTTATGCAACCCTTTATGTACTAAAATAAATAGTCTTCATACATTCCGGATCTCATTAACCCTTTAAATTATGAAATGCAATGTCATATCATTTGGACTTACTATACCTCACTAAACTGTTTGCAGCATCAGGATCTTGTGCCGTTACTGTGCCAACAGGAGTCCCAATCTTTGCATTTTCATAAACTTCCATGACATAAGAAGGCATAGTGAAGAGTGGAGGTTCATCCACATCACCAACGATGATCTTCAGCATTGTTACATCTTTGAAAGGTCCCAAGTGAGAAAAGCGGAAATCAAGGTGAGTATTTGCTCCTTCTATATTAAGAGTATACGATTTCTTTTTTTCATAGTTGAGAGGCTGTTGGCAGAAAAAACCCAAAGATTTATCAGTGCCATTCTATTTTTCCGAAAGTTAATCACATCTTTTCTGCTTAACTTAAACAACATTTCTTCATGTTACTGGAAGGGGACAATATTCTTTGAAATTCTCACAGGCACTGGCATACCTTGTAAATAGAAGGATATACACAGAGCAGAATGGATTCAGTTTTTCTTT
This sequence comes from Dendrocincla fuliginosa, assembly GCA_035047845.1. NCBI lineage: Eukaryota > Metazoa > Chordata > Aves > Passeriformes > Dendrocolaptidae > Dendrocincla > Dendrocincla fuliginosa. The sequence continues at coordinate 74,364,156 of JAWWMO010000083.1, read as the reverse complement.
ACAACAGAATATTGGACAAGTTTTAGAAATAACTCAGGGTTCAGAAAGAGCCTAAGATTCTTCTTCCATGATAATGTAAAATTTCTGGATTTTATCACTATCCTAGTTCAGCAGGTGGGACCAGTTATCACTGTATGGGGGGTGATCAAAGCTATGTATTCTACCCCCTCTATTCATTCCCCAAGAACAATAGACCATTTGCAGCAGCTGCCCAGGGAGTCGTTAGCACCTTCACACCCAGCCTGAGGGGGCGTGGCTGCTAATGGGCC
>JAWWMO010000083.1:74345764-74363787 GCA_035047845.1 Dendrocincla fuliginosa | reverse complement strand
ACTATGACCATCACTCCTGACCAGACCACAGCCACCATCTGCACCAACAGGTTCTTCACTTCCTTTTGCTTTGGACTCGGGAGAACCACGCGGGTCTCAGCACAAGGGGCTAACAAACCCCTTTGGGCTTTTGCCTGGGACACTGGGTTATACTGCTGGGTTTTGGTGAGTTGGAAGCAGTTTTCTCTTTGTGCCAGTGTTGAAGATATTGTAATATCTTTCATTAAATTGTAACTCTGATTTATAATCTCTCTTGTGGTGAGTCCATTTCTCCTGCCAGTTTAGCCTTAAACCAGCACAATCACCTTTTGATTTTAATCAGTAAAAGGTAAATCCTGAAAAATGTAGAGACTGATGTATCCTGTATTAAATTAACTTTATGTCTTTAATTAAAAAGTTTAATAGACAGCAACAGGGATACTAAAACTATTTTGGTCATCTCTTAAGCCCTCAACTGAAAAGAAACAACGCCTTAAAGGAAAGCACTCAGTTACTTTAAGAGATGGGAACTTTTATGACAAAGTGACCCATCCAGTGGACGAGGATGTAGATGCAGTCCATCTGGACTTCAGTAAAGCCTTTGATATTGTCTCTCACAGCATTCTCCTGGAGAAGCTGGCAGGCCACATCTTTGACATGAGCCAGCAGTGTACCCAGGTGGCCAAGAAGTCAAATGGAACCCTGGGTTGTGTCAAAAATAGCATGACAGTACTAGGGCAGTGACTGTCTCACTGTACTTGACACTGGTGAGGCTACATTTCAAGTCCTGTGGCCAGTTCTGGGTCCTTCAGCATAAGAAAGATATTGAGATGCTGGAGAGAGTCCAGAAAAGGCCAATAAAGTTGGAGAATAAGTCACATGAGCTGCTGAGGGATCTGGAATTGTTTAACCTAGAGAAGGGAAGGCTGAGAGAAGACCTTATTGCTCTCTACAACTACCTGAAAGAAGGTTGTAGTGGGTTTGGGATCAGTCTCTTCTCCCAAGTAACTAGCAACAGGACAAGAGGACATAGCCTAAAGTTCCACCAGGGGAGGTTCAAGTTGGATATCAGGAAAAATTTCTTCACTGAGAGTGTGGCTAAGAATTGGAATGGACTGCCCATAGGAAGTCGCTATCCCTGAAAGTGTTCAAGAAATGAGTGGACATGACACTTAGTGCTATGGTTTAGTTGGCATGATGTTGATCATTAAAAGGTTTGATTGGATGATCTTGGAGGTCTTTTCCAACCTTAATAATTCTGCAATTCTATGAACGTGTAAGAACAGGCTAAACATGCTTGAGTGCTTTTCTAATCAGAAAAATGCATATCGCTATTCTAGCCCATTTTCTTTTCAATTCATCACCAGCAACAAGCGAGACTTCAGCCTGTCCCACCATGTACTGCTGTACTGCACATGGATTACTCCATCACGAATGGGAAGAAAATCTGCAGCTGGGGATATGCCTTCTACAGAACCTAATGTTCCAGTAAAACACAATAGAAGGCATTTCCCCAGCTGTACCATACACCAGAAACACCTCTGCCATTTTAGCATTGCCCTGACTTCACATCAATATGTTCCAACAATGAATCCTACTTTCTGCTAGGAGAGAAGAAGCTGCAGATCTGAATTATATGTCACACAGCACAGATACTTCCTTTCTTAGGACTCCCATTGCTATTTACACATGTGAAAATTTTATGTCCAGTTTCTCTAGTTTTCAGATTATTATGATCTAATTTTATTGATTTTATTTTAACCCTACATCAACATGCTATTGCTCTGGTTTATGCAAAATATAAGACAAATAAGAAACATGTGACTCTCAACTCTTCAAGTGTAGTAAAGGGGACTAAAAAGGATATTTGACTTAAAAGTTTGAAGTAATGCAGCTCATTAGCAGATAGAGAGTTAGTCTATGTTTTTTACTAGAAGGCATATTTGCAGAACCACAACTATTTTAGGTTGCTTTCTTCAGACTTACTAAAGTAACTGACTACTTTCCATAGACAGTCCGTCAAGAATTTCATGTGAGAAGTAATTTTTTCTATATATTGTCTGTTAGTTCTAATTAGTAATTAAAAGTCTTTAAAAATACCAATTCAGTTCCAGGCAGTAATAAGAAAGATTTCAAATTTCAGATCATTTTTTTTTTTAAATGTGTAAGTATGTTGAGCAAAAGCACTCATTCTTGATAAAAGAGACCTCAATACTTACTGAGTTACAAATTTATGGCTTCAGCCAATTTATAAAGAAGTACAGGCAGGTTATATTTTTATCATTACTTGGCAAAACAGGTAGTTTCTATAGGTATATATAATACAACCAAGTTTTAAAAAGTCTCAAAACACAGGCATAACAATAAAAGAAATTGCATATGCATGCATTGCATATTTTATTTTATTTTTTTTAAAGAATCAAAATATTTATGATATGATGGGATTGCATAATTCCACTAGTACCAGTATCATTCTGTGTGAACATGACAGCCTCTCTGAAAAAAACTCTGTACAAACATTGAAGCCTTCATCCAAGGCTAAACTGGATGACTCTATGACCCCGAAGAGTGGAAAAGTAATACTTTAGGCACAACATATGAGGAACTCAATGCATGACTTGTCAGTGTCAGTTTGTATTTTATAGATAAAATCTACAATCAATTTGACTAATGATGTGTAAGAAAAATAGTTGGTCAGGATTTATACACGCTTTATGTATTTCTTTGATTTCTTCTCTATGTACTGAAAGACAATTAATTGATTCTCCTAAATGTAATGTATTAACTTTTTTGACCCTTTCATTCTGTCTCCCTTTTCTGAACGTAAAAATAAAAATTTTAAAGGCATGGAAATAGTCTGGTAAATCTATTACTATAAGAAAAAAGAACTAAGTATGCTACTTGATTAAATCAATTCATAAAGGAATATAAGATTAGTAACTTCTAACTCAGATGTTCATTAATTTATGATGTATTTTTGTTATGAGCAGGGAAATATTGAATAGTAATTTGCGTTGCTCTGCAACATATATATTCTAAGATTAAATAAGTTTACAACAGGTTTGAAACTTGTAATTATGATGTCTTTTTGGATAATTAGGGTTTTAATCACAACAACTGGATTAATTTGTACAGGAAGATTAATTTCTCCCAGAAAACACATGCAAAATGGCAGACTTGTAACACAACAAAGTCTTGTTTTCTTCTTTTCTGTCATTATTCAATCAGGCAATACTAACACTTTTTCTCGTTTTTTTTTTTCCCAAGAATACACGAATGATCCATTCAGATAATCAGAAAAAGCTGACATTTCAACCATAGCAAAGCAGTTTTTTGCTTTCATTTGCTTTCTCTTCTTCCCATAACATCTCAATCATTAGCTGTAGTTATAAGGTGAGAGGCAGAATTCTCTTGTGTCTCTGGATATGTAAATTATTTCTAGACTTACTTAAAACTCTCCCAACACTCATTAACTCTTCCCCAGAACTAAAGCAAAGCATTTACATTTCAGATGAACTAAACTGAATTTTTCATGTTTCATGTTTCTTATTTTCCCAAAAAATAATGCCTTTCCATGACAATTACCCACATAACTTCAGTATGTATTTGTTGAATATTATTATGATTTTCATACCAAACTGAAAATGCCAAATGTAGCTCAAGTGACCAGTTACAGGGATAAGTAGAAAATACTGCTGTACATTATACTGCAGTTTGTGTTTCTAATATAAGACTTACAAAAGGAATAATAGAATTTTATGAGAAGTAACTTGCTGTTTCCTGAACATCTCCAATCTCATTATACAAAATGGAAGAGACATGGGATGTTCACACCACTTTTTCTGGGAAGCCTGAATAATAGTTGCTGACTTGAGGTCAAGAAAGCTTGAAACCCAATCTAAAGAAAAAAACAACAGCACACAGGATATAGTATACTTATTAAACTGCATAAAAAATTTGAATTAAAAAAAAAATAATTCAAACCAACATCACTTTTTTGTACCTTAAAAGGGAACATTGTAAGTTATCTGAGGAAATAATGCATATATTACAAGTCATTTTATGTAGCTTTAAGTGCTGAATTTATGCTCAACCGGAATATAACATTACCTAAGCAAAATGTACTCCTTGCCCTAATGGGAAAATAACTCAAATCACTGTCACATGTATGTACAAGAACAGCTAACATATGCATTTGTCATATTCTGAAACTTAGTAAAAATTTCTCTGAAGCTATCTTGTCTGCAAAAAACAGTAAGAAATGTGATTTAACACATTTTTATGTCTTTCATTTTGTTGCACATTTTTTTCTTTCTGCTTCATGCGCTCAATATGCATAAACGTTGTAGTTAATTAACAGTAGCCATGGTGAACTTTTAAGTAGAGTATGATGCTCATTTTGAAGAAGAAATAACAGACTATGGCATTAGCTACATCAAGGCCACCAGGAAATAAGTTCAGGGGTATAAAAAAGATATTTTACTAGTATGTGGTTGAAAGAGGCGGATATTACGTAGTCTTTATAAATAAAGACACTGACTTTAAACTTTTTAAGATACTAGAACAGATAGAAACCCTTTTTTAAATAATTATTAAAAAAATTTCCTATAGTTACAAACTATTTTAAAGTTCTTAAATAAAAATTTGCATACATATGTATCCATTGAGAAGTAAAAAAAAACAAACCAAAACAAACCATGTTTTATTAAATCTCTTTTTTTCCCATTTTCTCTGGATTTCATTCCTCCATTAATCAAGCCTAGAATATGTATTAGCAAATGCTTTTATTTTTTTAGGCTCTATGGACATAAATGATGCCTACAAGACTCAATAATAACTCCACATGAGAACTATTAATCGATGTTTGTTACTCCAAATGAAAACTGAAATCAATAAATTTCCTTTTGTTGGAAAGGTTTCTAAAAAACTCTTACTCGAATAGAATATCTCTGGATTACTATAAAAGTGGTTTTAAATTTAATCATAGAATATTAACATAAGTGGGCAAACACATCAAGAAATGTCCACTGTGATCCTAGTTCAGAAGGCTTAATATGGAGATGACATTATCTACAGAATTTGATTTGTACATTGAATTCATTCAAGAATGGAATTAAAAAACAAGAACAGTTTATAATTAATGGTTTAAATAGACTGGGACAAATATAGGAAATTCATATAAATCATAACTATGTGATAGCTTAACCACTAACATTTTAAATCTTACTGGACCATTTAGATGTCATCTGTCAAATAAATCAAAGCATAACAGTTTATGAAAACTCAATTACACATTTATTGCCACAAATAAACTTTCTCTGTCAATATTCAAGCAGTTTGGGGACAACAGTACAACTTTCAGCCAAATTTTACTCCTTTCAAAGAAATTTGACTTGCAAAAACATCACTTAGAAAAATTGAGCTATCTTAATTAAAATTTGGTAAGATTTTTATATATCGGGGTAGAGTAAATATTAGATAAAACCATTAAAAAAAAGCACAGAGGATTTAAATAGCTATTTCTTTCCTCAAATTTCTTTTCTCCCTGCCTTTCCTGCAAAGGTTAAAAGTGTCTCTGGAGACAATATGGAGAAAGTAACATTGCTGAAGATCATAGCTCTACAGATTTCCACAATCAAACATTTTTGTTGTGGTGTCTGCTTATTCAGCAGTCATCATTATATTTTAATTGCATACACAGGAAATTTCCAGTCCATGGCTTACCTTCTTCAGGGAAAGAATTCCTTCCCTCGTTTCTTTGTCAGTAGATATGGAGAATACCCCAGAGCCATCACCGTTTATAATTGTGTATTTCATGTCTGCATTTGAACCAGTGTCTGCATCATTTGCTTTGATTTTGCCAACTGCTGATCCAACTTGAGCTGATTCAGGAACATACAGCTGATAATGTTCTGAGGGGGGAGGGAAAAACAACACAATAGCTTGAACATTTTCTAGCCAAACCATTATCTGCTTGATGTGCCTCAGAGTAAATAGAAGAGTATTTCATATGCAAAACTGACAAATAAACAAATTCAAATTCCTGAAAGAATTCAAAATACAAAATTCAATTCAAAAGTTGTATTTTACTTGGGATGCCTTCATTCCCTATTCAAAATCCAAACTACCAAACGTAGGATTTTGGTTTTCGTAATTACTATTGCTGTACATCACATAACACAGAAATTAGCTCTGAAGTTTACTTCACATGGGTACTTTTTATAAATTTGTATTCTCCATAACCAAAAAATATAAATATTCACAAACTTGCAATTAAATGAGTAGTTGAGTACCTTTGAATTGGGAAGTCCTTTTATGTTACAATTTGTTTTTCTGAAATTCAACCATTTTTGCAACCTTGCATCAACATTGCAAGAAATATTTTCTTTCTAGAGAAAAATGTAATAAATCCTCATATTTTATCATTTGTTTGTAGAGTTTTTGCTGCAGCATAAAACCTTCTGTACAAAAATTTTAATTGATATCCACAGTAAAAGGAAATTAAAATAATGGGTACATAAATGTATTACACATGTGTGCCCATAAAAAGCACCCTTTACAGCTATGGCTTCCTTTCAGTATTTTTATAACCTGTTAGTTTAATAATTAGAAAATGAAAAAAAAAAAAAAATGGATATAATTTCCTTAACTGTCTCTATCCTCTTGCATGAAATCTCCTAAAAGATACAAAATTTCCTGGTGGACAAGAAGGTGCCACAAAGAAATAAAAGTGGCAAACAGACACGATGTCATTACAAAAACCTTAATTTCCATCAGAACAAACAGCTTAAAGATTTTATCTCCAATAATTCTACCACTGTAATACAACAGCGATGCTGAAACCTCCCAGCACTGAAAAGGAAAATACACACTGAACAGAAGATGTGCACGTACCAACAGCATCCTTATTCTGTACCTAAACAACCCCAATCCAAATGCCTACAGAATACTCTGCAGAGTTTGTATCACAGTCCCACAACCAACACAGAAAAGAGAGAAAAATAACTTCTGTCATTAGACATCTTCTGAAACTCTACGAAGGTTATTTATGTTCCTCTTAGGTATTCTGTGATAGTGCAGTAGTGCAAAACTGAGTTGCAGGACAGTGGAACAGCAGATTTGAAAATGGACATATGAAAACTAACATGTTGTTACAGTTTGCTGAGTTTAAACCAGCTATCATGACTATGGAGGTGCCTGGTAAGTATGTAGAAAGGCAAAATTGAAACTGAATTCAGAGATTAAACCTGGATTATGGCAGAAACCCACTAATGGTTGGATGGATCGAAGAAATTATGAATTTACAGATGGTGCAATTGGAAAGGGAATGGATGCCATCACTAAAATATAGCTAACTAACTTTTACAGATACTAGTTAGAAAACAGAAGATTTTATTATAAACTTATCTAATTCCTTTCACAACAGTTCCTAAATCTATTTGTAGTTTTGAATTAGTTTTGTAATACTAACCCATAATATTTATAAACAAATAGTAGTGTGAGAAGGATGGACGAATGCACTAAATTTTGTTAATCCAAAAGGAAAGAGAGGTTTCCTAGGAAAACGAAAAATAAGTTACCATTCATTAGGGAAATCTCAAGGAAAATAAGAAATGTCCAGGAGACCAAAAGAAAAAGTATGATTTACCATGTCAAAAATACAATACCAACACTTATGTAAAATGGCAATTACTTAATTCAACCAAAACATAGTTAATACTTAGATACGATTCTTTCATATGCATACAAAAGCCACCTACACAAATTTCCAAATAAATGCTCAGCCATGCTTTCTGCTTACAGATGATGTCAACTGATACTTCTATATTGCTGATTGCTTTATTTTAGACATAAAAATGTAGTAATGGAATAAGATTCACTTTGGAATTTACTTATTGTCACTTTTTTTCTTTACTTATTTCTCTGACTAATGATACTGAAAAAGGAAAAGAGTGAGGCCATTAAGAATATATTATATTATCAAGCCACTTCAAGAACTGGATAAGTTGTAACACATGATAGGGTGAACTAATTGGAGACTTCCAAATAGTTGAGCTAGTTCAAATACATCTACATGACACTCTACTCTGCTTTAGAATCACACCCCAAGAGTTAGCCATCTGTTTCAAAAAATCATTTTACTGATACCAGTTTCAAGCATTCTTAAATACTAAAACTGCAAGCAAAACAAATATTTGAAACAACTCATTAATTATCTGCCAGTATTTGCTGAACTGAAATGTTTTAAAGATGTAGATGGAACTAAAATAAAACTGTTAAAAAAACCCCTCTTAGATCATAAGGTCAGAAATCTCTACAAGCAAGTATCCCAACAAATCCCTTTGTCTGCTTGACAGAGACAGCCTGAAGATGTCTCATACAGACATGAGCCAAATAGACAAATACTAAAACTACTATCTAAAATCAACAAACATAGAGCAGTAATGGGTTTATGTTCCATGACACTTTGCCTTTAGAGACAGTAACTAAAAGTTCTTGAGAATTTTCTGACTAGTTCTCAGAGATAAAAAGTATCCTGACTTCTTGTAAAAAGTGTGATGTTTATGCCACTCATGGGTAAAAGGAGAAACTGGATTTCCTGGATTTTCAGGCATTGAATAACTAAACACACATGTTCTATGCAAACAGCATGGGGAAAACAACATATATACTCTGTAATAATCACTAATTAGCAACTTAATGGTTGTCTGTGATCCCTTGCAGTCTCTAGAGCTGAGCTGTGTTAGGCATATTCTATGCCATTTAAAGGGGTACCATGCCTAAAACAGGCAGCTTGGGTGAATCAGAGAGCAACAGCAACACCTGTAAAAAGGTTAAGCTCCATTTGACCTATGTTTGGACCTGTTGTTTGTTTGCTTGCTTTTTCCTGGCATTAGCACAGCTAGGATTGTGATTGTGCTCGCACCGGGGTTTAGCTTCACAAAGGACAGGAAAATGAAAGCAGTTCTGAAGAACACTCCTTAAAATCGAGTGGTCCTGCTCTGAATTCTCCACTCAGTGGAGAAAACAAACAACATCCCTCATTCTCAAACCATTACTGTCTCATTCAGGACCCCACAGAAAAACGAAGAAACAAACCCACACTTTTTTTTTTTCCCTGTCTACAGTATTTTGAATATATTTCGAAATATATTATATATGTAATTTAAATGCATCTAGTACACAAAAATCTTCATGGACGATACCAGATAAAGTGAAATAAAACCCACTGCTAGACTCCATGCTACTCTTATGAGTAAAGTTGATGCACATATCTGGTGCTAAAACTTAGTACGTACAACACATATTTTCTACAAATATTTAATCTGATTTTGACATAAATATATTTTTCCTCCATCAATTTTCCTGTTATAATTTAACTCCATAAACAATTCTGTGATCAAGTTTTATTGCCATGAATTCTTGTTAAATGAGAGTTTAAAAATGAGATACTTGATTCTTCTGAAAAGTATTAGATTTAATCCCTTTTAATTTTACAGTAAAAAAACTGATTATGTCAATCACACTTATTCTGCTCAAGAAACAATATAATGAGATTTCCTATGTGATCAAATCTCATTAAAAAAACATGTCAGATTTCAGTGATAAATTAAACACTTCGCAGCTTTAACTTCAAATACTTTGCAAATATAAGAATATATAACACTTCTCACAAAAAGAATAAGAACACAATTAAATTACTTTAGATAACATTCTCCAGTCTATGGATGCTTACACTCAAAGATACATATACTTTCACTTTGTAGCTCTTAACTCCCTTTGGTGCATAAGGAACACCATCGCCTCTTAAGTAATGTGTTCCTTATCTCATATATTCATCTCTTTAAGTATATCATAGAAAAATGATTGATTCTAGAACATAAAAAGATACAATACAAAAGAAATTTTAGAAAATCACATCAGCAAGGCTTGTCTCTTTCACCACTCTGTTAGGCAACTCATTGTCCTTGTGCATCAGCCTAGCTAGGGAGGTGATTCTAAATACTTCTGGAAAATCAATTGCCACTGTTTTTCTCTTACGTTTAAGAGTAACATCTTCACCAGGTAATACAGCTATATAACAGCATTTTTCCCCTTTACATTTGCTTCTGGCTCTCACAGTCAGAAGGACCCATCTGAAAACTGACAGAAGTAGAAACCTGGTAGCTTGTATTTACCTGCCACTCATTCAGTTTCTGATGTGACACTTTAACTATTTCTAAAAAGAGGTCATGGGATTTAGAGATTTACTTGTGATGATTCTTTGTAAAAGCAGAAAATCCATATGCTGAACACCAACTGTATTTACAAAGGAAATTTCACTGTCTGATCATTCACTTTGGAACCTGAGCATACAGTTTATAGACACAATTCATTCATTCATTCATTAACTGTTCCACAAATCATTGGAATAAATCTCCACCTTTAAGAATATATGAGAAGCAAAACAGGTTTTAGCACCAGAATCATGCTGTTGTGACCATTACACTTTCTCTTAATAGTCACAAACATAGGAAGTGATGAATGTGAAATATGAAAAAGACATTCCTCTAATTATAATGAAAAAAAAATCTTAATAAATAAGCAACATTTAAATGCACTCACTATTATCATGTAGAATCATAGACTCAGAATGGTTTGGATTGGAAGGGACCTTAAAGATAATCTGGTTTTAACTCCCCTACTATGTGCAGGGACACCGTTCACTGGACTAGGTTACTCAGAGCCCCATCCAACCTGGCCTTAAACACTTTCAGGGATGGGGCATCCAAAACTTCTCTAGGCAACTCATGACATCACCTCACCATCCCCACAGTAAAGAATTTCCTCCTAATATCACATCTAAACCTACTCTCTTTTTAGCTTAAGAATGTTCCCCCTTCTCCTGTCATTACCTGCCCATGCAAAAAGTTGCTCTCCATTTTTTATTATTCCCTTTTAGGTACTGAAATGCTGCAATGAAGTCACCCCAGAGCCTTCTCTTTTCCAGGCTGACCACCCAGGCTCTCTCAGCCTGTCTTCACTGGTGAGATGCTCCAGCCCCCTGATCATCTTCACAGCCCTCTTCTGTACCCAGTCTACCAGGTCCATATCTCTCTTGAGCTGTGGACTCCAGATCCAGACACAGTATTCCAGGTGGGGCCCCACAAGGGGAGAGTGCAGGGGGCAGTCCCTTGACCTGCTGAGTGCAACTCTTGATGCAGCCCAGGATGCTGTTGGCTTTCTGGGCGGCAAGCAAACACTGACTGCTCATGTCCAACTTTTCACCTACCACAACCCCCAAGTTCTTCTCCACAGGGCTGCTCTCATAGAGCACTTCTCCCAGTCTGTAATCATGCCCTGACCCAAGTGCAGAACCTGGCACTTGGACTTCTTGAACTACATCAGGTTCATGTGGACCCATTTCTCAAGTCCGTAAATGACACAATCAACAGGAACTACGTTATAGTAGATATGAACAAAATCTAATTTAAAAGGGTACAGTTGATCAGATGTCAGCAATCTTAAGCAAAACCAGCAATCATGTGTTTGTCTTATTTTCTTGTAAAAAGTTTCTGAGTTTTTTCCTAAACCTGAGGACCTGAAGCTTCTGGAGTCATTGTAGCTCAGTATTGTCCAGTAACTTTTTTTTTTCACCCTTGTCCAATGTCAAAAATCTAACAGAAGGGTAGAGGCCTCAAACATTATGATTCTACAAGCCTCTTAGCAATTTCTGGGTGAATAGAGGAGAAAGACCTGCTAAAAGAAAAATACTAATAACTGCACTTTACTCATCACATTTGGCATCATCCAAATGGTAAAGCAGGCAAGATAGCTCTGGACTAGTCACCACAATAGAACAGGACAACCTACAGTGCATGGTAGTGGGGAGTGAGAGGATGCTGATGGTTACACATGGGAATCATGGAAACTGGATGTACTGTGTGGCACTGGGGATACAGAAAGAACCACACAAGATTATGGATTTTAAAAGAAAATGAATAGCAGATACTTTTGCATTTAATTACCTAACGAGTTATATTAACAAGGCTGGATAGTAGACACCTTACTAGTACAGAATAGAGTCTGCTTCTCAGATATGAGTTCACTTTTTCACTAGCAGAACTAGCGGGAATATCTCCATACACCATTCCTATTTAAACATGGCTGTGTACTTTTCATACGACATTGTAAAAATTGAGGCCAAACTAATTATGCATATACATAATTTAGCATTATATTTACATACTATCATGAAACAACCAAGCCTCAACAATGAAGCTTTATAAAAAGTGTTTTAAGCCATGACTTGTGCTTCAATCCTGCTTCATCCTAAAAAACTGAGCTAGATGTATCAAACAACAAAATCTACGAATTAGATTCTAGACAATAACTACACAGTAACACAATAACTACAGATCTACACACTGGCCAGAATATAATCATTAGCACTTGATTACAGAGCACATCAGTTGAAGCATCTGCCTAGCGTGATGGTCTTCATGCAATCAGAATCTCTTCATACTAAACAAAGCAAAACACACTGAATTTATTCATCCTAAGCAACGCCAGAGAGAATTAATGACAGAAAAATATACAGAACATTTTGATATAACTCAAAGCTGATAACAGTGTCATCAGTAGATGGAACATCTATCAAATTACTGAAATAAATGTATGTCTCTGAAATTAGGGCCCTCAGTCATCAATCACATGGATACATCAGTAACACTAACAAGACCAGAGAGATGCAAAAATCTTCCCATTCAGAGCACTGTCTGTCAACTTAGATTAAATAGATAGTTCATTATAACTCATGTGTCTAAAGAAAGGAAATTTGTGATGATGAAGAAAAAGAAATCAGTATTATTCAAGATGCACTGAAGTAATTGATAAGCAAAATGTATTTGAAGTTTCAGGCTATTTACTGTCCTGCTGAATATGCAACCCCTTGCCTACTTCTGAGACATACTACAATGTTTTGCCCACAGAACGTTTCAGCTGTCTCCCATTGCAGAAATTTTTATTACCAACTATTTCAGAACTGTAGCCATCAGTAAACTCATTTAAGCAGATACATTTAGAACCTTTATTTCTAGGTTTTAATTGAGGTTTTAAAGTGTTTCTTTAAGGGGGAAAAGTCCTGCATATCTAACTGCAAATGTATGTCTAATGAATAATGATCTACCAAAGTCAGAAAGGTACCATCTTTTAAATATATACAATAAAGCATATTTCTAAATAAAACAAATAATAAAAGAATCAATCAGGTGTGTTTCTCAGCATGTTCTCAAGTAAGGTACTCATACAGTTAGAATCAGATTCAAAACTCACAAGTATGGTAAGGGAGAAAAGGAAACTAACCAAAAGAAAGTCTGCGGTTTAGCTGAGGCTCAGCCTGTCCCAAGGTTTATACACTTGATATATGCAGTTTTGGTTAGCACTTCCCTTGAATTCAATTCTGAATGTGACAAGCCTCAGTAAGTCTCATTTAGCATTCCGTCTAATAAGGAAATTGAAGAGAAATTTAACTGAAAATCATGGCACACAAAGGAAAGAGAAGAAAAATAAACAATGAAGTTATTTCTATTAGTGCAAGACTCATGTATTTCTGTAATAGTTCATGATGCTAAAACAGTCTATTTTAGATCAACTTTTGTTACTTTTGTTACTATTTGTACTTTTGTTATCTATTACTAGCATATAGCTATTGCTCTTTTGCAAGGGGTTTAAAATATAGTTCTTGAAAAGGATTAAAGAAGCAATGTCAGTCATAACTGTGGCATAGAAATCTGGGGGGAAAGAAAGCAAATGTTTGTACTCTACAAGACTTGTTCTAAGAATAAGATTTTATGTTAAAAATAATTATTAAAATACATTTTTATCTTGCCTTGTTAAATGATAAGTTGTCATTAAATGTGAAATGATGTTTTGTTGTTTTCAATGTTATATATGAAAATGTATAAAATATAAATTTAATATTTCAAATTTCTTTGATTTCTGAAAAAATATTAATACAGATAAAGAAATATATATATTAATGTACATTTCTGCCTGCCAGTCAGTTTGATATCCAAACCTTCCTATTCAAAATAAAAGAGGCCAGTTCTTGAAACCTGATATGTAGGGATCCATTTTTGCATCCATTGAGTTTGCAGGAAACAGGACATTTTTTCTACTTTAGCTCTTTTAGATATTACATCTGTTCAAATATGGGCCTTATGTTTTGCCTTTCCAATAGTTAGGAAATATTAAATAGAATGATGGATGCAATGAAAATTTTATAGACCACGAAACCAAACATGTTTTATGTAAGTCCGTGTTTCAATGGCTCTATGTTTTCATGTCTTTCTGAGGCACAGAAAAAATATTCATTTCTACAACACTTTTAATAAGCCTACTTACTGTTTGGCCAGATTTTATATAATATTGCCAGGGAGCTTTGTTTTTCCCTGGAGCTTTTTGATCTTTACTATTGTTTATAAATCTTCCAATTCAAACAGCTTAATGCATTTCCTGGAGGATGTACCTATAGCTACCACTCAATTATGTTCTACAACAGCTCATACAATGTCTGAGACCAGATTACAGTATTTTTATTGGCCTTGAGCCATCATGCAAAGGAAAAGCATTTACATTCCAGTGGATTTTTAAATAAATTGTCGACAGAATTCAGAATTCTTACAAGACCCCAGCTAGTGTGTCTGATCAATATACACCCAATGAGCTGGATAGAAATGAACTACTTATTAGTGGTCATATTAAGATACTCAAAGAGTATTCTCGTATATATTCTTAATATATGCATGTGATAACATTGCTTGACATCAACAATTCACTTTACTAGGATAAAGGCAGACTCCATCATCACTCAACACAGTGAGAAACAGCTAACCTTTTGACCATCTCTAAAGATCTAAATAATTGATCTTAAAGGTTTACTTGAGTGTGGAAAAAGAAACAGAAGAAAAAAAATTGATATATGTGTATGGAAGCAGCCAAAGGCATGCTGGATTAATTTTTTCAATGCATTACCTTTTGTTGTTATCTACCATAGGAACAGCATAATTGCCTTGTGGGATTAAAATCACACAGTTATTGAAACAGACATTCAACAAGGACTGGAGAATAATCAACATATGACAAGAGTATTCCTTTGTCACCTATCTCACTCTTATCCAGTGGTTAATTGAAAGAAGTCTTCTGTGGTTTCAGTAGTCTAGCTATGCCATCTCTGTGCTTCACCTGAAAACACTGGAAAATTAAAAAAATATCAGTGAATCCAGACACTTTCCAAGCTGCTTTCTCTCCACGAGTTTGACTACTAACTGGATTTCACTAATAGATTCTTGTTTCACTGAAAATCAAAATGATTTTTAAATCAGTTATATGCTGAAATTGTACATACTCTGAGGAAACCTTGGTGGATTGTCGTTGACATCAGTGAGTGTGATATTTACAGTTGTTGACCCTGACAGCCCTCCGACCTGCCCAGCCATGTCTTTGGCTTGAATGACAACGGAATAATGCTCTCTGGCTTCCCTGTCCATGTTGTGCAAGGCAGTCCTGATGACTCCTGTGAGATAAAGACAACAAACAAAAAACCCAAAAGATCAGAATTAACTTGTTCAAGCAAGAGCACAGGCCAGGCAAAATGTCTCTTTAAAGAAAAGGTGAAACTAAACAAAGCTGTCTTTAGCTGTTTGTCTCATTATATATATATATATATATATGTATATATATATATATATATGGCACAACACCAGATGCTGCTAGACAATCAACTTGCTTGAGGTTATGGAGAAATCAAAATTGTATTTATTGAATCAATTATTACATTCTTAAACAGTTAATCCAACTTATATAACATTCCTAGCCCAAAGTACATTTGTACATTGCCAAAATACCAGTGTTTTCTCATATACTACAAATGCTTAAGTAGCTAATTAATAGAAATACTCATGAATGGGAACTCTTACCCCACTGAATAAGATAATTTTTTAACAAAAGTCAATTTCTTCATAAAAATACGACATACCTCTTAAAATTATCCAAAAGCTAAATTTTATTTGACCAATCTCAAAAACATATACTTTTGTATTTGATATGTCATTCACATAGATTTATGTTCCTAAGTGTGACTTACCTAATAGTTGCCTGCAAACTAAAAGATAAGCTTTTCATTGGGTTTACTACAGTACAGAGAGAACACCAAAACTGAAGGAGTCTAAAATTCTATTTATTTGTAATCCACCACCATCAGATTTTTTTTCTTTCACATTTAGTTAATTATACAGGCAGAAGCAAAGATTAAAACAGAAGGAGGGACAGTCAACACTCTGGCCTCAGTTTCAATTATGGAACATTTTCACCTATCATGGTGCCCATAAATTAGGCCCTGCTAATTTCTTGGATCAGAGGCTGACAAGACCATCATGGAATTCAATAATGGGAAATGTCAAGTCCTACGCTAGGGAACCATCACATGCTGTGGACAGACTAGCTGGGAAGGAGCTTTTCAGAAAAGGATTTGGGGTGGTCCTTAAGTTGAACATGAGCCAGCAATGTGTCCTTTGAGCAAACAAGGCTAACAGCTTCCCAGGCTGCATTATGAAATGCATTGCCAGCAGGTCAAGGGAGGCGATCCTTCTCCTCTGCTCACCATTGATGAGGTCAAATCTGCAGTGCCGGGTCCAGCTCTGAGCACATCAGTACAAAAAAGTCATTGACAGACTGGAGTGAGTTTCATAGAAATAATGAACTACAAAAATTTTTAAACATTAAATTTTCAAAGAATTAAAATTTTAGCTTTACTTATTTTGGACTCCTAAATGAGTGGCTGTGATAACAGTAAGAAAATATACCACAGCATGATTGGATGTTGCTTGTGGGTAAGTTCTAAACATAAAATAGCTACTAACGCAAAGAATCTTAACAAGTAGAGTCACGCTCTTCTAGACAACCCTCTGTGCACCACGGTATGTAAGCTTTTTGACTCCCAGAGTTTCAGATGATGTGAAAAAAATGGTTTCCAGAACACTACTTGTACTTTAAAATCACTTTCTTCAGTAAAACCATTTAGCCATTATTGCATTAAAAAATGGAAATTTAAATGTAGCTTATGCCATTTTTTCCATTCTATTGTGAAAACAAATCACACAAAGGAGATGATTCCACAAAGAATAATATTTTAAAGTACTTGTGAAGTTTCAGAATTATTTTACCAAAGTTTTGCACTGTAAGTTCCTTTTCATGGGAGGCATATATATTGGACAAGCTGGCTAAAAATAGTATACCAGTCTGTTGTAGTTCATCAGTGCTTTCTTCCTTAAAATAATACAGTTTGAAACAGATCTTTTTTTTCAGAAATTGCAGCATGATATATTGAAATTAACCACAACTAATACACATTATGACAGAAATTTATGGAGTAATTTGGAACAAAGGAACTGATATAATTTAAATATTCATTTTCAGCAAAATAAATATGGTTCACAATATTTGGTACTCCTGTTCTGAAAATTCATTTAACTGAAAAATAGGAATATATAAAAATATTAGAATTAAGAATCTCTTGCTTTATTTCTCAATTAAGTTTCTTCAGTTTTCTACATTGAAACAAAATATATTCGAGCATTTCATGCTTATGCATGTAAGAACTATAGGAGTTTTTAGAACCTTCCATTTCAATTTGAATCAGACCAAATGTTGCATAGTATAACATCTGTTTTCTGTACTATCCTTATAAATATACCAGTCACTTACAATTTTAAATTGATTTAAACAAACAGAAATTCCTCTGCACTACAATTATTTTTCTCTTCTCTTTTTTTTTTTTTTTTTTTGCTTCAAGGGGTACGATACTGAATCAATGCTCATAGATAGCTAATACAAATTTGTGGATGACTAATCATATGACCTCTCACTTGTCTCAAATCATGAAAAATTACTATTTTCTGAAAACTAAGTAAATGATAATAGCTGAGTTTTAATTTCAAAAGCTCGTATCCAAAGTTTAGAATAAGAAAACTAGTTTTAAACTTTGATGTGCTGAAGACAGGACA
>JAWWMO010000083.1:74325048-74341168 GCA_035047845.1 Dendrocincla fuliginosa | reverse complement strand
TTGATTCTACAAATATTTCCCAGTCCAATCAGCTTGTGTAAGCATCTGCATAAAACAGGCACGGAATGGACTGGAATGAAATGGACAAAAGGAAAACAACTGGTCTATAGTTTCCAAAAGTGTTTTTATATTCTGTAAAGGAAGCTGAGGAGGAATGGAGCAGGAAAACCACCACTTGGGAGCCTGAGACGTGGGCAGTAGATCACTGAAAGCCAGACACCTAGCTATTTTCTCTTCTGTTTAACAAAACCAGTATTTCCCCACCCTCCCCCCCGAAGAGATTACTAGTGATCACATTACATGGCTCAATACCTAATTAGGTACGGTGTTTGCAATAATTCAAATTTTAAATTTTAGATTCTTTTTAAATAACAATCTTCACCCTGGAAAGAAATCTATGCATAGCTTGGACTTTTAGTACAATTTATGCAATCTGATGTATCCACAGTAGAAATAAATTCTTTCAAAACTCTAAGATATTCAAGTTTAACGGTTAATTCTTCATCTAGCAGATTCACAGTTAATAGATAAATGGGACCACCAGATTTCCTGTAGAACTCAGGCTATTAATTGAATTAACACTGGACTGAATCTAGTCATTTGATTTTGGCTACAAGTCCTCCTGAAAGCATGTAATTTTCAACTGAAGTGACCGAGAAGTAGAAAATATCACATATTTCCTTCAGTGAATATTCCTTTCATTCATCATGAAGTCAAAAGCCTGCCCTTTATTTGATCATATACACTTTCAATTTCCAACCATCAACTCGTTTGCCTCTTTCAGACTGTTAGTTCACCTGTTAGATACCTTGTAAAGGTACCACTATATTCTCATGAAGCTAACCTTTCTGATACACTATATGCTAAAAGCTTTTCACTCAACAGCCTTTTCTCCCACTCCTAGTGTTATTTCCTCTTTTCAGTTTTCAAAATTTTTGTAAAAATACAGACCAAACTAATTTTTTGTGTCATCCAGAAGTTTCTTTCATGACAATTCATCCCAGGTAGCCAATTCATAGACATTTAATATGTGCTTTGTTGTTGTGGTTACTACTTACGTCTACCTATTTAACTGGGATAGCATGTGACATGGTAGGTATCTTTTTCAATATAATTTGTCATTCCATAGAACAAAGAAATCATGGTCTGTTTTTTTTTGTTTTTTTTTTGTTTTTTTTTAGCATGACTTGTTTTCCAGAAAACCACATGGAAAGCCATGATTGCTTTTTTGTTTGTTTGTTTTGTTTTGGTGGCTAAATTCTTTCTCAGCTCCTTTGTTTTCCTTTTTACTGTTTGCCGAATTTTGCCAGCAACATGTTACAGATGGCTTTAGCTTGGTCTTTCAGAAAACTGACACACATCTACATTCTGCAAACTTCCTTATCCACTTCTTTGTTCAGGGAGAATCTACTCCCTTTCCTAGTTTTGGGACTCAACAACAATTATAATTTCCCATGAATCTAAATTCTGTTTCTAAAAGAGTCAACATTTCAGGGTGAGAAAAAGGAAGTTATGTAGTTGGGGCTTTTTTTCTGGTAGTTGTTTTTTGTTTTTTGTTAATGTGCAGATTCTGAAAAGACTTCAAAAAGGGTTAATTCCTCCAAAACTGTTTATCAATGTTATGTCCTGAAACCGTGCAAGTAGTTTCCTCTGAAGTACAAATTGCACAAAAGTTTCTATGACTTTTCAGACAGCAAAATAGAGTTAAGTGCTCTTTCAAGCAAATCTCCTACCTGAGTAGTTTTGACCTCTTTTAAAATTGTCTCTCCATTACTGAACATTTTAATTTTTTTTTTCAGACAAAATTGTTAGAGATGTGGTATAGAGAAGTAGAAGAAAACCTTAAAGACAGACTTCAAATAAAAATATTCTTGTGCCTAGTAGGAACATGCCAGTATATACTAGTACGCTGCATAATTGTGTATAATGAAATAATTTAACAGAAGACACTTCAGTGGTTTTGCATAGACTCATGAATCCTTGGATTTGAATCTGAATTGTTGTAATTTCTGAAGTTCTGAAGAAGAATGTGGTTAGGAGCAAACAGGGCTCAATGGCCAAATTCTCCAGCTTGAGCAAAATATTCTGATGTGTTCCTGTTAATGCAGTAGCCATGTGCCTCAGATAAAGCTGCATGAGGCAAGACTGTATGAATATGATGTTAATGCCATATTGAGAATGTATTTTTCTTTTTTTGACAAGTTACTTAAAAATGTATTTAAAAATCAAAGATATGTACCCTAATGGGAGGTGGGGAGGAATAGTCAAAGATGGTAACAAGTGACTGCTGGTTATATAATGATATAAAGTATTAGGTCAAGATAGCTATGAAACATACCTAGATACAGATATATATGACTAACACATATCTTAATGTCATTTAGATATTGAGGACTTCTCCACAACAGTTTACTTGTCAGGTAGGCAAGCTGGGGAACCAAGCAAATGACCTCAGTATGAAGGCAAGGGCAAAGAATTCTGAAAGAGATGAAATTACTCATTAAGTGCAATTTCTTCAGATATAAACTTCTTATAGGTGTATTTAGTCCTTGGTGAGAAGGAACAACATTATGACACGTGATGAACAAAACAATTAAGTAAAAAGGGGATGCATTCAGTTACCTCTGAACATAGCAGATGGCAATTAAGTATCTGAGTCTTCTCAAAGGAAATCCACTTTGACAAGAAAGCTTAAAACTATGTGAACTATCTGCTTATATTCGCAAGCTTGGAAATATTACTCTCTTAAAATAGAATTGACAACCAGTATTGAACATTTCCTCTTGTAATGTCACATACTTTCCGACCTACACAGAAATGTATTTAATGTATAGCTTGAATGAAAATGACAAAGAGGCAGCTGAAGGTTAAAGCTGCTAATATTTCATTCGTAATACAAAGCTCCTTATTACTTCCTTCAAATGCGAAAAAATTAAGATGGAGCCACAGACTTGACTTCATGTTTCTTGCCTACTATTATTAAATTAGGCTTTTATGCAAAACTTTTTATCTTTAATAAGTACATTATAACATATCTAAATGATTGGAGATAATTAACATGTTGCCTATTATGTTGAATAATACTTTGGTTTCTTTTCAAAGTAGATCATCTTGATAAGAGGCCAAGAAGAGAGATAATGACTATAAGCATAGCTGTCCCCTTTCAAACAGGTTCAAAATACAGTCCAGCTAATTAAAAAATTGAATGCAACATACAGTCTTGAAAAGATTCCACATTCAGACAACATCTCATGTGTTCACTAATTTAATTACAACTGACTGACAAGGTCAAGACATATAATTCAGATAATCTGTTAGTGAGAAAACTTGCTTAGCCAACAGATCAAGCATTTACACGATGGTTGTGATGTTTTCTGCCTGTGATACTTATCCATTACATACCCACTAGCATTTTATTGAATGGAAATGCTTCACTGACCCTTGCATAACTCACTAAGGACCTTACTGCAGTATGGCATAACTTATAATTGTTATAAGTCATTTAGAGTGCAACCTTACTGATAGCTGCAATATGCTTATTTGTAAAGTGTGAATCAAACACAATGAGACTGGTGTCAATATGGAAATGTGAATCACTTTTTCCATGTATCCTAGGTACCTGAATTACAAGGAAACCAATTCTGCTTGACATGTTATGACAGTGGCCATGCAAGCTAATGTCTCTTCAAAGCAAAACTGTTAAATACAACCAGCAGAATACCATCAACAAAAGAATTCTTAATTGTGGAAAGTACTTTAGTGCTAAATTTTGTGTGTCAAAGTATATACGTATATATGTACATGCATGCATATATGGTACAACTATGAGCAACTGGTTTCCTTAAAGGTCCTTGACTAGAAACAAAACATTATCATAATACTTGCTGTAAAAGAAAAATATCATGAACAAAGAACGTTTAAGTTCATTGAAACCTTGATACTTGTATAAAAATCTCAATCTATTCACAGAATAAAAAATATTAGTTCAAACTTTGCATAAGAGAAAAAGTATCTAAGAACTGCACTCTGGATAAATGGAATGCTGACTAAGGAACCATGGTAGATAACAAATAGATATCTTTGAATGCTGAAAATATGTCTGTAGCAGTATTAAGTGAAGCCCAAATTTCGTAACTCCCTGATTCCCGAAAAAGATGCTGAACATATTATATATAGGTGACATTTAAAGGAATCCTATTTTAGAACTTCTGATACGTGTTCACAAATGTTATTTTCTTTCTTAAACCCAACATCCACAAAATCTTTGTGTATTAGGTGACATAATAGGAAGCTATTGACTTCTGTTGAGATTCAATCAGGATTTATTGACCTGAGAGTTAGATATTGATCTAGTCAGAGAAAAGATTAATCTCTACCTGGAAGTACAATAAATCTTACAGTTGGCTGAAAACAGAAGTCTTTGTTGCTCCTTTTTTACTTGTACATTGCTATCAAGAAAATGACTACTGAATTATTGGTGTAGCTTGTTGAAAAGAGGCACCCTCACACTACAATGACTTAAAAAACTTCATAGTAAGGTCACACAGAACATAAAATATGACCACTGCATTACACAGCTCAATTTTATGAAGTTGTTTCTCATTTTAATTTGAGTGAATACATTATTCTGCAAGGTGCTCAGTCTCTGCTGTACATATGAGCATTGGTTTGAAAAAAACATGTTTGCATTTGAAATTTTTCTGAATTTAGACAAGACACAAATTTGAAAATACAAACTCTGACTCTTAAAAGATCTTTCTGGAGCAAACCTTACTTAGGAATAACTCCACATACATTTTGTTATAAGTGCTGGAAAAGCCAGGACTTTATCACAGATCTGACCCACATCGAGGCAAGTTATACAGTTCTATGAATCAAAACACAAGTATCATAATTTTACATATCACATATTACTAAATTCTATGTGTCCACAAAGACACATAAAAGTACAGAAGGCAAGAAAGAAAAGAAAACAAGAAAGCAAGCAAGAAAGAAAGAAAGAATGGAAAGAAAGAAAGAAAGGAAAGAAAAAGATCCTCTTTCCTTTTGATCTTCGTACCTAACATTATCATGTAAAATTATTGAGAAATGCAATAGTCTTTGTATCTTCAGGCTTCAATTTTTCCTCTAAGAAAATAATGAAATCTACCAACTTGGAACTCAATTTCCTTCCTCAATCATCAACCAGATAGATTAATAAACTACAGTAATCTACATGACTCTTTATGAATACAGTATTTTTATAGTTGCATAATAAATGTACAAATGTACCTTTTCAAAATCAGCGCCAATATTTAAAACTTGCACTGAATCAACATTAACTGTTTTAATTTAGAAAATTTCCAAGGGGAATTGTTTACTGACTGGAATGACATGCCTAAATATTTTGCATAATATTGAAAGCCAGTATTGAAAAGCAGCATGACCAAAAGATGAAGAGTTGAAATACAGATGTTTTCACAGATATAAATATTTTGGAAATTGAATCAAATGAAATAGAAGTGCTTACAAAACTCTGCCAATACCTTTATAAGTAAGATTTTCCTAAAAATTAGATTTTCAAGTAGTTTACTTTTCTGGATATGAATTCGTGACGCAGAAAGGGCAAGAAAACATATCAATAGCAATGCCAGAGAGGCTTTTTCATTCTCTGTGTTTCTGTCTAGTGGAAATACTTGCCTTGTGAGGACCTGGAATGACTTAAAAAAGTGGAACTCAATACCCTCTGTCTGTCCTTTCTAAAGTCCATAAAATTTTCTGAAATTATTTCTAATTTCTTCATTCCATATCAAAAATTCACAGTAGCATAACATAGACAAAAGATAATCTAGATTAAAAATTTGGTGCAAAGAGTCAACAATTATTCTGAATGCATGTGCTAAATAATTACATGAAGATTCATTGAAACTTCTTCAAATGTAGTTGTAAAACAACTAGACAATAAACTTCCAATAACAACCAGCAAAACTGTCTTCCTAAATATGGTTGACCTTAAATTTTACTATTACTCTAATTTTTGAATATGAATGACAAATAAAAAAAAATAATGGATTCTGCAGTCTGATGACCTTTAAGAGGAGTAAGAATGCTTTTGAAAGATCATAAGCAAGAAGGCTGTTTATTTAAGACCCAATTATTCACTTTTCTTAAGTACCTATTGCCAGGCCAAGTTATTATTCTTGACCTAATTGTTCTTGAACACCACATTGCCAGCTAATTTCTAATTATAATGACAAAATTAAACAGAGATTCAGATCAGTATACCAGTTTACACTCTGAATTCTTTTCAGCATTCTTCTTAAATTGAATGCAGCACTGAAACTTATTTGCCTGTTGTTTTCTTTATATATGTCTGTAGAGGACATCCTTCCTCTAAATTTAATCTACAATAAGAAGCTGTGTATGTGTTGCTCTGTTTTCTAAATCTCTAGAATGACCAGTAAAATGAAACAGCATATCCAAATAAATTTACATATATATACATATACAGTATCTGATATGTAAATAAAAAAGATTATCTCATGTACCAGGCAAGAACATATATAATCCATGATGCCAGACATGTGAAATCCCAAACAGGATGGAGAGGGAGTTTTTTAGTGCAGATAATGCAGCTATTATGGCCTGTCATGTTTGGAACTGTCAAATGTTTTCCCTGTCCACACTTCTTAAGGTCTTCTTAAAGTACATACATGATGAAGGGGAACAGGACGTCATATTGTCAATCTTGATATAGTATAAATCCAATCACTTCGAGATAATGAAGTTATGCTGATTGACACTGGTAAAGAATCTTATCTTTTATTTTTAGGCAAAAAGCTTCTTACTACGATTAGGACTAAGTTGTCACTCTGGTAATCTAGATGATGAGTTTTCGCTCTGCAGGTGTTACTAGTAATGGGAGTTCATATCAGGGAAGAGTGTCTTACATGAGCAAGTTTGCTGCTACAGCTCCTGAGAATCTGGATATTAACTACATTTTGTTTATATTATGTTATAAATCATAGGTGAAGAGTAAAATAGATATGTTTGCTTCAGTGTTTTGAGATCAGGAATCGGATACACAGACAGAATGCCTGTTTGGGCCATTTGCTTCCTCTTAGGAGTAGGCAATTAAATTTGAATCTCTCTACCTCTACTTGCAATCCTACATTGATTGTCCTTTGTGTTTAAATTTTAGATTGTCCAGAGTTTTTCACCATCTTGTCTTACTGGAGCATGTACAAATGAAACCCATTATCTGCTGTAGGGTCACAGTGATGATCAAATATACAACACACAATAATTACAGAAAGAAGCTTTGTGAGTGGTGTATTTCTTCTGAGACAAGCTTTATGCAAACCAACAGTGTGAGTGTGAAATAAAATTCTGACCTCCTAAAGCTCAGCTACTGCAAATTAATCCAAATATTGAAAATTAAATAGATATAAGTCAGCCTACAAAGAATTACATTTTTCCTGGATCTAGGATAGTTATTTGCAAAACTTAGTTGTGGAATCTCTCAGGAAAATGAAAATTAAAATGAAGCATATGCATTTTAAGGAATTTCATATCTGAACAAACACTATGGCTATTTTCTACTGCACTTGAGTAGCTCTGCTGTATATGTAAGAAATTATAACCTCTAATGTTAACCATAAAATGGCAATAGTGAACAGTAACTGCTTTAGCATCAGTAGAGGTCAGCCACTTATGTTAACAATATTTTCTTAATTTTTATTAGAAACTCTCCTACACTTAAAAAAATCACTTTTAGTGTAGAACGTTTTCCTGTGTATGGGACAGCTTGAGCTCAGAGGATATACTGTCCTTAAAAAAAGCATTTTAAATACTTTTAAAGACTTAGTAAAAGTTGTATTCTGATTGTTAGGAGACCAAAAAGTAAACCTCAAAAATATATTTTGACATGCATAAAACTTTCACATGGTGATCCATAATAGTGATACAATATCACTTGGGGTTTTTATAAACTGTGTTGCAGAAGCCCTTTACAGAAAGACTGGAGTACAGACTTTTATTACCCTTTTTAAATGATTTCATTTATCAAAGGACAATGGCATATATATCCTCAGAGTCTTGAGATAATTTAAGGGTTTGTACATGCATAGTTTGCAACGGACACAGCTATACTGCTCTGCTTTGAACAAATCTGGGTTTTTTTTTAAGATATTAGAAATTTCTAAAAGCTGTCTCAAAGCATTAAGTCTTCTATTTTTGTTCTAATTCTGAGAAAAAAATAAAGTCCTAGCAAAATAATTTTCTTTACATGATAACAAGATAATACAGATAATACATGTGCAATTTTCAACCACAAATGCCTGAAAACAGTAATTTAAAAGCATGGCATGCAATTAAGTGTGCCCTCTTATCCCTGAGAAATCAGCTCTAACCCTGGGCAATGAAATTTCAAAGCATTCTCTTCACCCTTAATTTCTTCTATAAAACTCATTTTCATAAGAAATTCAAGGACATGTTTGAAGATTCAGTCTTGCTGTGTAAAGCAGGGGATAGTGATTAGATTAAGAAGAAACATGGGTTTGGTCATTTATTATGTCGTGGATAATGCTACTACTTATTAACTATTGATAATTTATGACTGAGTAAATAATAATGACCAAATAGTAGAACATTTAGGACCACAGTCCAAATAGTCTTAATAAGAAATCTATGTATAAACATGCTCTTGTAGGATACTATTACTCTTTTTTTTAAAAAAAAAAAAAGAATTATTTAATAAGAAGACGAGATAATTTGATATCTTATTTTACACTCCACTATCTATATTTCACCCTTTTCATGGTGGTGTTAACTGACAAGTTTACTGAACCATACACTACTGTGTCACATACAGCTTTTGAACAACATTGAAATAATTTTCCAGACCACTGGGCGCCTTCCCAGTTCAAAAGACTTAGATGCTGATAGTAATGCAGAGATAATTTAAACAAGTACATGCAGGTGCAAACCTGTCAAATGGCAAAACATTGGAAGGATAAAGGGGTTTCAGTCATCTCTTATAATCCTTATAATGCAATGTTTGTGTTTGGCATATATTTCTCCTGAGCAGCTGGCAAGAACATTTGTGAAATATTTGTGAAGACGAAAGAATGGAACCAAATTCTGGTTAAGTAAATTGACTTCAGAAGGAATTATGAAGTGACATGAAGTAGAAGTTATCACATTTTTCAAGTCTAAATTATATGGCTTCTCTGGTATTGTGGTAAATTACCAGACTTACTATGCAGTTACTTTAAGTTGATGAAGAACTGGTGAGGCTGGTTGAGAAAAACATGAGCTGGGCACCTCACTGATCTGCACCAGGCTTGAACCAGGCCTCATGTCAGCAGGATACCTTATGACCTGATGTTGTCTCTGTGAGGCACAGCAAAGCACATGCATCTCTGTACCAGCCACCAGCCTCATTGCCCCTTCACTGGACATAACAAGCCTTGCTGTAAATCTGGTCCTTCAAGGAGATAAGAATGCTCACGACTCTCTGGCAAAGGTCAGACAGCCTTTACTGACGCCTCAGTGGGTAGAAGAGGACAAAAGTGTTTATTTTACCTTTGCATGAAGTATAAATTCTGACTGAAAGCAACCAAGACCCTCATTAAGCCCTATTTCTATATTAACTTCCACACCTCTTAGAATGCAAATGAAAACAGAACATGTATGACCACAGTCACCAAAACTCAGTCTATAATATGTGACTGTTCCATCCCTTTGGGAAGGGCCAAAAATTAGAATAAAAAAGAGGAGGTTTGGGGCAAAAAGACAGAGAGGGGGAAAAATAACATCTGTGCTTGCTTAGTGTCAGTTGATGGACTGTGTCTCTCCCCCTCCCCTGAAGGGACACCTTTAGGTGAGCTTTGTGCATCCAACTGCATTAGAGCAGACCAAGGAATACTGTTTACATATATGCATATATGTATGTGGGTGTGTATATGTACATATATGCATGTGTATATATATAAATATATATATAAATATATATATGTGTGTGTATGATCTCTGTTACTATATGTTCTGTCTCAACACATTTAACACTCTGTACTTAGTGCATTTATCACCAGCATCCTAAACATGCTGTTCTGTTGCTTCAGTAAACTGCACTGTCCATGAATCTGGATTCTGCAAGTTCTCATTGAACTTGGACAGACCTATGGTTTCAGATTGGCAAACTGCACTAATTGTGAATCAGTGTTGTAAAAGTTCTTCTTGTATGCAACTGAACCTATAATGATAAAACTGTGAATCTGTGCTTGTGAAAATTCTTAGAGAACTCAACTAGTCTTATAGTGCCAAAGCAGCTATACTCAGAAATCAATAAAGAGGTGTAAATCATATGGCTATTTTACATGTATAAATGAATAAGAAACTCAACTAGAAACGACAGTCATTTGTTTCTTGCACAATTATGGCTTTGTGCCATTATCTCTATTCATCTCTGCAGTGATTCAAAACATAAAAAGGAAATGCAATGTCTTGAAATGTACTTATGAAGAAACGAAGTAGCAGAGCTCAACTTCGTGTATGTCTGAAATGATGTGTAGCAATGAATTCTCAAAGGCATAACTCCTCTGAAGATTTCCCAGAGACAACACCTACTAGGCCTTTAAAACTAAGGGAATAACAGATTCCCCCCAATTTCTGAAGACTTCCATAATTCATGTGAAACATCATAATCATTATTTTGTAAGAGATATCACAGCAAGTGAAACAGCGAGAAGGTTAGACAGAAGCCTTATTTTGAGACTTCCAAAACAACTCCTTGAAAAACCAAAGAAAATTTTTGAATGATTGTAGCCATTACTCCCTTGTTTGGTACTATGCTTTCTGCTATCTGGACCTGGGGGTGCCAGTCAATCAGTGGCTGAACATGAGCCGGCAGTGTGGCCAGGTGGCCAAGAAGGCCAGTGGCATTCTAACCTGTATCAGCAATAGGGTGGCCAGCAGGATTAGAACAGGGATTGTCCCCTTGTACTAGGCACTGGTGAGGCTGCACCTCAAGTAGCATCACCAGTTCTGGGCCCTTCACTACTAGAAGAACATTGAGGTGCTGAAGTGTTTACAGTGAAGGGCAGCAAAGCTGGTGAAGGGTCTGGAGCGTAAATTCCATAAGGAATGGCTGAGGGAGCTGGGGTTGTTTAGCCTGGGGAAAAAGAGGGTCAGGGGAGACCTTACCATTCTCTACAACTACCCTGAAGGACGTTGCAGCCTCTTCTAGCAGGTAACAAGTGACAGGACAAGAGGAAATGGCCTAAAGTTCAACAAGGGAGGTTTAGTTTAGTAACAGTATTAGGAACAATTTCTCTACTGAAAGGGTTTTCAAGCATTGGAACAACCTGCCCACGGAAGTCACCATCCCTGAGATATTTAAAAGATGTATAAATGTGGCACTTAGGGACATGATTTAGTGCTAGGTTAACAGTTGAACTCAATGATATTGGAAATCTTTTCCAACCTAAAGAACTCTATGTATATTGCCATTTTATTAAACTGTGCTATTTAGAAGAAGCAGCCCCAAAGAGTACTCCCTGAAACAATCCCTCAGCCTTGGCCATATTGACCACCATCAATGGTCCACTCTGGCCTCCAATCGGGACAAATGGAGACACACCATCCATAACGACGCTGCTTCCTTTGAGATCACATGCAGAATCAGTCTTGAGGAGAACAGACAATGCAGAAAGAACCATGCCTCGCTAATACCGCCCTTGGAGACTTTCCACTTTGCCTTTTGCAATCGGACTTTCCTATCTCTCATCCGCCGTTTTAGTCATCAGCGTGCTTGCAGCAAGCATGTGTAGAGTCCTTCCCAAATCTTTGTTCGCGAGGCCTAGCCATGATGATAATGATGATTAAAGTTCCTGTTCAGCCAGTGAATCTGTCTTAGCAAAGGGTCCCTGTTAGGTGGGATGCAGACAGACTGAGCTGGGTGTTAAAAGGCTTTGATATTCTTAGGACGCTTATAGCTAATAAAAATATATTAATATAAGTGGGGGAGGGACAAGAAATCTTTGCATTTCTGCCTTCCTTTCCCCTTTTAACGTGACATCAACACACATATACATACATGCACACTCCAGCTTCTCCATTTATTTCATAAAAGACCTAAGCAAGGGTGGAATCGAAACACAAAAAACCTCACCCTACATACATTGGTATTGATGAACTAACTGAGACTACAAGTGAAATAATAAAAAAAGCAAGTAGCCTGATTCATTTGCTTGTCATATCTTTGCTGTAGGAGATAACCTGAAACACTTCTCTTAAATGAAAATGTTTCTAAATTAAATTTGCTGTGGCTGAACGCTCCAGGTCCCTGTGATCTTATTTATTCCCCACAATAAACTACTTCTTGGGTAGCAGCAGTGAAAGCTGGACTACGTTGCTCTGCCAAAGTCAGGGACATTCACATCCCTGCTTTAGGATTCACATGGTGTATCTGTTGACTTCAGAGTGTGTTTGCGGTGGTGCATCCCCACTCCTCCCCCAGGCCACACTATGATCTGAGAATGATGTTCTGTGACTGTTGAGTCAGTCCTCAGCAAATGGACAACGACTGCCAATCCCATCTGCCATACTGAGGACAGGAGTACACTTGTATAGAGGGAACTTGCTCTTTTTACTGTCTTGGTGAAGGCAGATACCTTTGGCTTGATCCAAATGGCATTGCAAACAATAGGTTTGGATCGGGCCCTTTAAGAAGAAAGGTGGGATGCAGCCCTTGAGCTTTACAGTTCCCTCAGTTGCCATAACAATGAAGAGTATGTATGTGATTCATTAAAAGAAGAAAAAAAATCAAGATCCTGAATCAGTGAATGATGATATTCCTGTAGACAGAGAAATTACAAAGGCTGAATCCCGCTCACACAAAGAAAACTAGCCATTGATCCTTTCTTAGCAAAGCAGAGACAAAAGTGTATTTATATGTGAAATGAGCAAAGCTAATTTTCCATCTCCCCACTGTGTGCCTTTTGAAAGCATGTTTTCCTGATCTACACTGAAAGGGGCTCTGATGCAATATGTTTGCCATCAAAGATGCACCAAATCTTTACTGAGAAAAAATAAATGTCAAATTTATGCCATTAACTTCTCCCTTCTAAAAGAAGAAAAAAATTCCAACTGGCCTAATAATGCAGTTGGGGAAGGAAAAGATCAGTAACTCACTGGAGCCAATGCGAATCTTTCCATTGATTCAAGTTTCATATTAGGCCTGAAGGCACCCTTCTTAAATGAGTCCATCAGAGAGTATTGGTGAGTAATTATTCATGCTGTGATTAGAACCCAGGCATACTCACCACCTGTCCTCACCCACCAAATAGTGCCCTTCCCTTAAATGAAACTGCAGGCACAGGCAGCAATTTAAAAGGAGCAGCTCTGAGGTGTATTAGCCACTAACAAATGGCAATACTTGCTTTACTTGTTTATTTATTTATTTGTTTAATTTGGTGTTAACTTTTACTAATCCATAGTAGAATATAAAAACTAGCACCACTCTATCACTCTCATCTCCTGCAAGATCTTTATGTGCATTTCCTTTCAGTGTTTATATGGGTTGGCTTGCTTTTTTCCCCCCTTCCCTGTCAATGACTAAATTGGAGTTCAATTATTTGTAAGATACACTTTTCTTTGGTATCAAAATTGGCTGGATCCACTCTTGCAAACAAACACGCAGCAATGGTATTCTTTAAAAGACTTTGCCAAAGGATTTTTTCTGGTTGTCTTGCCCATTCCTCACTTCTACTTTTCTCAGTAGTAGTACTTTTCTTTTTGCCAGTATCTTGAATGAGATTTGTTTTTCTAAAAAGAAAAAAACAACAAAAAGCCATAAAGCCCCAAAAAATAGAAATAATGAAAACAAAGCAAAAAAATGGCAAAACTCTCTCTGGATACACAAAACAGAACAAAACCTGCAGAACAGCATGATTGAATAATAATATATCTTTATAAAGGATGGGGGAAATTGAATCCTCATCCATGCATTACTGAAGATGAAATATGATCAAATAAATTGCTTTTAAATGCAATTAAATGCTCACAAAAGAAAAACACTTGCCCTGTAAACTGAAAAAAAGGCGTAATGAAATGCAAATCATCTTGAAACTACAATATGGAAACTGGAATGAGACATTTAAAGCTGAATGGTATAGCAGGAGTAAACTAGCTTACCTAGATAAGGCAGCCTATTGTTGAAAAGGGAGTAGTTAGGAAATTCAGAAGTGATCAGGTCTGTGTATCTGTATTTAGATGAGTAACAACCTTAACCACATTGTGTATTATCAGCCACTCCTGCCTCAATGAGCAATATCTTGCAGAACTGCCTGTAACTTACAGCCCGGCCTGTTCCAAACACTGCTACAACCAAGGTATATTTTTCCTGAAGACTTCAGCAGGCTTTGGAGCAGGTTTGTATCTGCTCTGCAAAGTTCTTTCCCATCAATTATAGATTATGCATATCATAGAATATACATTATTTCCACCCTCTTTTTCTCCCCATTTCCTAAATTCTGCTAAAGGTGTGGGAAAAAATAATAAATCAAGCACTTTCCTTGCATTGCTGTGTTGAAAAAGACCTCTCTAGGATTAATCCAGTTCTGATGGGGGCTGAACAGGTTGACCAAAATGCCCCTGGCTGCTCAGACTTTTTCAGGCCCCTGGCTTCTCTGCAACTGCCAGATCCTAGAGAAAGAGGTATCTTGTTTCTGTCTGGGTCAAGTGAAATAATGGGCAAGAAACAGAGCTCTACCTGTAAGAGGCAAAAAACCTGAGTTTTGTCTGGGTTAGCTTTCAAAGAGGTGAAAACAAATTCAATCTACTCAGCAAAGGTATCTTGCTGTCCCCCCTGCCTTCCTCCATGCACCATTTCAAAGTGCATATTTACCTAATTATACTATTAGAATCAATCAATATTAATATTACATGTGGGCAATTCTGTAAATTCTTCATAGTTCTTCTCCCTGCCTGTTAACAGCAGGTACATTATATAGTACAGTCTCTGGTTAATTTGGTCAACTAGGCTATCGATAGTTTTAATAAGCAAGATCTGTATTGTGACCTTTGCTCACAGAACTGAATCTATCAGAGTCACAAAATCACAGAATCGACTAGTTTGGAAAAGACCTCTGAGATTGAGCCCAACCTTTGACCTAACACCACCTTGTCAACTAGACCATGGCACTAAGTGCCACATCCAGTCTCTTCTTAAACACCTCCAGGGATGGTGACTCCACCACCTCCCTGGGCAGCCCATTCCAATGCCCAATCACCCTTTCTGTGAAGAATTTCATCTTAATGTCTAACCTAAACCTCCCCTGGCACAGCTTAAGACTGTGCCCTCCTGTCCTGTTGCTGGTTGCGTGGGAGAAGAGACCAACCCCCACCTCGCTACAACCTCCTTTCAGGTATTTCTAGAGAGTGATAAGGTCCCCCCGAGCCTCCTCTTCTCCAAGCTAAACAACTCCAACTCCCTCAGCCTCTCCTCATAGGACTTGTGCTCCATACCCTTCACCAGCCTCGTTGCCCTTCTTTGGACATGCTCCAGCACCTCAACATCCTTCCTAAACTGAAAGACCCAGAACTGGACACAGTACTCAAGGTGTGGCCTAACCAGTGCCAAGTACAGCCCTCTTAGTCAGCACTGCCAACTCATAGGCTAGAGTCCTTTTGCCCTTGCTGGATAGATGAAGCCCATCTGACTCTAGCAGGCCTGCTGCCATAAAAATTGCCCCATGATCAAAAAAACCCAAAATTCTGCTGATGGCACTAGTCCTTAAGCCACTTATTGATAACATGGGTTTTCCTGTTCCTTTCCTCATTCATTACTGCTACTGCAGGAACTGAGCAGAACACCACCTATACTCCTGTCCCATCAACCAGTCTACCCAGAGCCTTGAAGTCCTTTTTAATTACCCTGATACCCCTCTTATCAACCTCATCACTGCCAACCCGGGCAACCAACAATGGGTAATAATCACAGGACTGAATTAGTTCAGGGAGTCTCCTGGTAATATCCCTTACCTGGGCCCCAGGGAGGCAGTAGACTTCCCTGTGGAATGGGTCCAGTTGGCATACAGGGCCTTCAGTTCCCTTCAGAAGGGAGTCACCTACTGCACTT
>JAWWMO010000083.1:74301728-74324948 GCA_035047845.1 Dendrocincla fuliginosa | reverse complement strand
GAGACTTTCCACTGTGCCTTTTGCAATCGGACTTGCCTATCTCACATTGGCCTTTTTAGCCACCAGCATGCTTGTAGTAAGCGTGGGTAGAGCCCTTGCAAATCTTTGCTCGTGAAGCCCAGCCATGAAACTGTGCTATTTAGAAGAAGCAGAACTAAACACTTCTACAAAAGAACAGATCTGTGAGTACAGTGCTGCAGTTCCTAAACTTGCCTTGCATCCATTACACCATTTTATTATTCTTTCTAAGCCAGGCATTTGATGATACAGACACTCTTGAACCACAACAGAACCTGGTTACAATTTCAGCATAGTCCCCCATCTCTAGTGTATAGGTTCTGTCCAGTTTGCAAGAATTCTGTATGAAGAAAAATGATCTGCTTATTGTACAAAGAAAAAAAAAAAAAAAACAACAAAATAACCCCTGCAATTTGTTTGAACATGCAGGAAAATAATATCCCCTTTCTCCACAATGGTTTGTGATCTGAACTGGCAAACTAATGGTACCCATGTTAAGGTGAAAACACTTCAGTTAAAAATATTTTTAATTTTTAATTATAATTTTGCATTGACTGTGTTGAGAAAATGTAAAATACTGTTGAAATCTCTGAAAACTAAGGTAAGCAGTGAAGTTGCTCATTTTGACTCCTACTAACTAAACAACTTCTAATTTTTGGGTTCAACTATCATTTCTCAGGAATTTTATCTTTCCAATTTCATATAACATAATACATGAAAACGGGGAAGATAAAATGCATGATGAATACATTTGAAGAAACCTATTTTGAAATCTCTGATGTAAGGAAGAAGAAAAAGTAGAAAACAGTGACAGGGAGGGAGTTGGTACATTGTATAATTTGCATCATACAGGTCTGAGGACATGTCTATAACTATGCATCCATAAATGTTACCAAAAAAATGGCCTTTTTCTAAGGAATAATGTAAAGGTTAAAATTTAAAAAAAAAAAAAAAAAATTCTGAAATGCCTAGTGTTATGTTTTATTTAGTATGTGCTGCAGTAAAATTTCTGCCAATAAATTAAAAGGAAAGGGCAGCCTTAAAAAGTGAAGTTTTATGTTCGCTTTTGATGCAAATGTGTATGAATTGTGCATCACATTACAATGATGTATTTACAATCTGATGGAAAAAACCCATATGATATATTACTTAAATATATATGATTTTTAAATCATAGGTTTCTCTTGATAATGTTTGGTTACAAATCCCACTTTTTGGCTAAAACATCATTCTTTGGTGTCACACCATTCTTGATTTTACTCATTCAAAGAAAAGTTGTTACTGATTTCAGATATGATGCCCAACTTTTTTTTTGCATTTGAACACTGTCTATGTGTAAGATACTGTATTTCTCAGTAGGTTTTCACAACTATGAACATAAACCACCCGGACTATATGGCTTCCCTTAGAAAATAAGAAGCTAATTATTGTTCCTTAAACCATAATTGCAAAATACAAATTAAGCTGTCTTCTATTCAATTTCATTATTTTTTTAGTAGAAAAACAAAACAAACAAAACCCCCAAAACAACCAAACCAAACAAAAACAACCAAACAAAAAGTTTGTTCCCAGATTTGGAGAGGTTTCAATTACTTCTGTCTATGAAATCCTTTATATTTATTCTCAACTATGGAAGTATGTTTGCATTATTTCATCAGCTAGATATGTTGGAAGTTGTGAAACCATTAGTTATCAGTACTTCAGTTACTGGTGACTATGCCTTTATGGACGCTGAAGAGACATGGGAAAAAAGTGTCTTGGTAAGACTCTTGATGATATATATTAAATGTATCTTAAAAATGTTTTTCACTGTCTGTAGAAATTTGAGACAGCAAAATATTTCTCCGTTCAGAATCAGAATGAAAGTATAACAGATTCAGAATTTTTATGAGAAAAAAGAGACTATAAATATCACTAATACTGAAGATGTTAATTTTAAGACATTTTTGAGTTGAATTCCCACTTATAAAATGTATTTCAAAGACCTTTAATAAAAAACCAAGACCAACTCTAGGAATTGTTTTAATTTCAGTAGTCTAGGTTTTTCCAAAAAGAATATATTTTCTAACAGAATCATTGTCTGCTGTGATGGAAAACTGCATCTATTCAAAAGCATGGAGGGGATTTTTTTTCAGTCACAAAATTCTTGCTTTTATAGCTTGATGACTTTGTGAGAAAAAATAAAACATGCATGTGTGTAACTAAAATGCTTGAGTATTGCAATTTCCTGCCAGAGGTGACTGTTGGCAGCTTTTCAGGTTTTTTTATAGTTGGTACAGAATATAGGATGCTGCCTTGAAAAACTGTTCA
Organism: Dendrocincla fuliginosa; assembly: GCA_035047845.1. Lineage (NCBI taxonomy): Eukaryota > Metazoa > Chordata > Aves > Passeriformes > Dendrocolaptidae > Dendrocincla > Dendrocincla fuliginosa. Next base: position 74,322,620 of record JAWWMO010000083.1, on the reverse strand, counting down.
ATCATCATGCCTGTCTTTCAGGCTGGCTGCCTAGAAGGTGGTAGAATAACTTTATATTGTTAAAGTTATTTTTTGTTAAAAGCCTTTGATAGCATAGCCCCTAGCAATCTGTCAGACTTCCTACTTGAGTGGTGTCCTGAGAAGTAACTATGCTTATATAACCTTGCTCTTTACAGATCATAACTGAATCTCCTACTTTATAACAACAGGTGATTTTATCTGTGCTGACATATTGCTTAGATTTATCACTCCTATCATTTCCACTTTCATTCATCCTTTTCCATCTTACAATTATAATAATTTTCATCATCAACCACAGTATTTCTTAATAAGCCTTCTCTGACACTGAAGTGTCCTGATTGCCAGTTTTGCTTAGCTTTTAAATGGTTTGGTAAAACCGTGGAATCATAAAATAATTTGGGTTGTAAAGGACCCTTAAAAGTCATATGGTCCAACTACTCTGCACCAGGCAGGGATATCTTCAACTAGATCAGGTTGCTCAGAGCCTCATCCAACCTAACCTTGACTGTTTCCAGGGATGAAGCATCCACCACCTCTCTAGGCAACCTGTTCCTGTTTCACCATCCTCACCATAAAAAAAAAAAAAATGTCTTCCTTATATCCAGCCTGAATCTACCCTTTTTCAGTTTTGTTGCCCCTTGGCCTATCACAACCATCTGGTCACTCTGGAGCCTTCTCTTCTCCAGGCTGTACAGTCCCAACTATCTTAGCATTTCCTCACAGGAGAGGTGCTCCAGCCCTCTGATCATCTTGGTGGCCCTCCTTTGAACTCATTCTAACAGGTCCATGTCCTTCCGATGCTGGGGACCCCAGAGCTGGATGGAGTACAACAGCTGGAGTCACACCAGCACAGAGTACAGAGTAGAGAAGTATTACCTCCCCTGACCTGCTGGACCAGGATAAGGTTGGCTTTCTGGGCTGGGAGGGTACATTGCCAGCTCAGGTATAGCTTTTCATCCACCAGTACTCTGTCAGGGATGAGTTGTCAGAATGAAGTATTTTTCTTGCTAGAGATGAGATATAATAGAAATTGCATCAGAACATGCAGTATTGCAGAAATATCAGTTTATGGCCACAAGGTAGTTTTGCAGCTAGATCCTGTTACAGTCTCTGATAACAAACACTTAAAAGCCAAAGGTCCAAGACACAGTTAAAACCAAGGTTTGTACAATACCCTTCCAGGTTATTCTATCAGAAATAAATTCAGTATAATTGCACAGACTTACAGCTATATAACTCTGAAAAGAAGGACACAAAATGAAAATTCAAGGACTGTGTAAGCATACTGCAGAACTGGCCATGAAGAGCATTGCAAATACAAGTCAACTGATCAACTTAATTACAGTCTGTGGACCATGTATAGTTTTAAAATGGGAGGGAACAGACTTGCAAAGCCATCTTATCTTGATTATTCCATTATAAGAGATAATACCATTATAAAATACAATGATAATTCCGTTATTCCATTATATTTTATTACTCTTATATTAAGATTAATTTCCGCAACATTTGGCTCTAACTTTCCTTGATATGTTGGTTGAACTGTCAAGATTTTTTTCTTTTCTTATTAGCAGTTCTTCCATGTTATTTACTGGAGGAACTCTAACAAGGAAATTAATGTGTTGTTCTACCCCAGACCCCACCCTCTTGCCTACAAAAACTGTATCTACAGAATATGTTTTCTTTTCCATTCAGTATAGGGGCAGGGATGAAGAGACTATACATATTGAATAACCATCACAACACACAGCAAGAGAAGATGATCTTTCAAAGCAGCAAGAGTACGTCACAGAACTGCTTTCTGTGCAGTGTAGCTAACTATGCATGTTTGTAAGAGAAAAGGAGAAATGGAAAGGGACTGATGAGTAAATTTACTCAATCTTCACTGGACTACAAGTTGCTGGAACTGAGCTCCTGAGCAAGAAAAAACTGGTATTTGGTTACAGAATACATAACACCTTAAAGAGATATTAGATCTTATATGATTTATTATATGTATCATTTGGATAATACGTGGTATCTGCTACTGGTTGTTAAACAATGCTGACACTAACATTGCTCAGAAAACAAAATGTTTTTCATTTTCTAATACCTAAGTCCTAGTTCCCAACCAACCCTTAAAACCAAGGAATAATTTTATTTAGTCTTTTCTTCCTCTCTCATCTACACTTTCTTTTTCCTCCTAGGGCACTAATGCAGTTACTCTAAAATCCAGTAAGTTAACTAAAGGCAAACACTGGCTGATCCATCCATCATACTAATTACGTGTTTCATGCTATGTTTCTCCCATCAAGTGCCTCCTACATATTTGATATAAACCTTTCAATTCAAGAAGAAGAAAAATGAAAACAAGTCTCAAAGCCAAGCTGTCTGATGGAGAAAATCACTTATCCTAGTGTCACTGAACTACAAAATCAATTATGTCTTCTATCCTCTTCAGAAAGTGCTAACAGGCAGCCTGCAAAAAATTACACCTGATTTCAATGGAAGCAATTATTTCCATTTAGGATTAAAATGTAGGTAAACTGACCCTTTCTCTACATGTTCACAGTGTAAAGAAGAAACAGGTCAGTTTTCTTCTGCAAGCCTTTCAAAAAGATTCTGAATGGCTTGCTAGGACAAACCAAGGTGTAATTGAAATTCTGGTTGAGGAATTCACAAAGGAATATTTAACTGAGGTATAATTTCTATGTAAAGTAACTTCCCCTACATACATTAGTGCTTCATATAATTTAAACAGTGGAATTGACCCTGACTCTAAACGGATTTAAAGAAATAGTCAACCCACACAGCGTCTCTTCAAATAAACAAATCTGCAGAGCTATTTCATTACCATATTTATTATATGGTTTTTTTTTTCTTTTGGTTTCCCCAGTGTGATCAGTCATCTTAGTATTGAGCAGATGTCTGATTCCTTTTTCACAGCATTTTGCCAAAATTCCCCTGACAGGGTATCTGAGTTTCACATTGCAAATCACATTCTATGGATAAACCCTTGTCCCTTTTTTCTATTGGTTGGAAAAATAGTGGGTTAAAAGTAAGTGGAAGCAGACTGGTATTATGTCTTGAAAGAAAACTTTCTAAAAGGCAGTAAGTTCTTTTCCTGTTGTATTACTGGTCTCACACTGTAAGCTTGTGTTAGCTGCTTAGTCCCAACTTCCTTTTGAACATGCCTGTAATTCTCTTTAACTGTCAAATTTGTCAGAAGGTTTTGTTTCTCACTTCTTTCTGAAAGAAAGAAGTTAAATTTTAGCTGTAGCTCTTCACAACATAGGTACAGAGAGTCATAAAGAATACCTGCTTTCATTTACCTGTTTAGTTTGTTGAATTATCCAAGATAGTATTTGTTAATTTGAATGAACATCTGGAGTTTAAAACTGGCAATTTTCAGGAGGAGAACCTTGACTGAAAACTCCATGAACCAAATGTAGCTTCACTGATGCATATAAAATGTTCAAACCTGCCTTATGTAAACTTTTCTTGGGTTTTAACTGATCTAAGACACTGATTTCTCAATTACACTGTGAAAACCAATATTCTACTATGCAGAAGAGGAAGTATCTGAGCACTGGCTTCCTTGCATTCCTTTCTTTTTAACAAGGCCTACACTTCTTTCCAGAAGCCATTTCTCCAAGTCAGTCTATATAATAACACTTCTGAGACTGTCACTGACAGGTTTCATGAATTACATTCTTCAGTCTTCACTCTAAAATAAATAAACAGAAAGAAAAACCACTGCTCTATTTCTTATTCTGGTAGTCAAGGCAAGGCATGGAATTTGGATTAATTTCTTCTCCTGGGACACTAAGTACTCCACTTGGGGCTAGCTTTAATATATGATCCATTCATAATGTATATGTTCAAATTTACTGCAGAATAAGAAAGTAAACCAGTCCATCTCTGACTGCCTATATTTAAAAGGACAGTTACCTCACCTGGATTATCTTAACTATGAACAACAAATTTATTTCTAATATAATAAATGGGCTAAATACCCTAGTATCTCAAAAATACATCAAAATAGCTACAAATTTAGCAGACAGAAAAAGACAACAGATTTCAGGAGCCTTTGTATAATAATTTTGAATAGGCTAGTTGTGCATCTGGTGCAGTTTTCCCCTGTGCAGATAGTACATTGCTGTCCAGATAGTACAGTAATGGAGTAACATCAGAGCCAAAACACAACTAAAAAAATTCTGACAACATTAGAGAGTCTTGAAAAATGTCACGGGGTGGGGGGGAGATACAACATCCAAAGGAAGTGTAAGTTTAACATTTTTGTTTCACTTTAGAAATAAGCAATGGTTTATGGAAATCTATAATTCCCCTTCATTGTCCTTTCTTCTATCTCAGAGGCCCCATATTACTGTGACTGCCCTTCTAGCTAAAAGAGCTTTGACACAACTTCAGGTGTCTGCCAGAAAAGGACACTTCTGAATGATACAGTATTCTCAAACTCCAAGGGTACATTTTGCCTTTTTTTTTTTTTTTTTTTTTTTCCGGTAGGGGTTTTATCTTCTGACATTAAATAATGTCCTTTACTCTGAATGAATCAGTAAAACTGATAATGTGTTTTGACTGAACAAGCTCTGTTCATTCACTTTAGTCCCAACCACTCCTGGATAAAAATCCTGTAACTACATTCCATTCTATTTAGAGCCACTGTATCTATTCTTTATATATATATATATATATTTATACAAATATCAACATACTTTTTTTCCTTCCGTTTGATACTTTTAAGAAGTAACTTAAGTAACTTTTACATAACTATGGAAGGGTGAAATGGCAACTGTGGAAAACTATAACAGAATTAAAATTCTTAATTCTTTGTGTTTTCTATGTGAACATCTGCAGGTATGCAAAAAAAACAGGGATACGTGATTGATTGCTTAACTATGAAGAGTATGCCACCCACATCAACAGGTGCCAGTAAATCTATTCTTAGTACAAATAGCATGCAAATCACTCTTATGTCGGGCTATTTCTTGGGTAGACAAACACTGTACTGCAATGATCTTCTTGTTTACAGATAGCTAATACCCCACAATTTGTTTGTTGTTTGGGTTTTTTGTTGTTGTTTCTTTCATTTGTTTATTACTTTTCCTTTCATTTTCTAACACAGTGGGAATCTTTATCTTAATAAAACACTTTTCCTAGGCAGATGAGACTCAATCTTTTTGAGAACTGTCTACTTGACACATTCATGGACAGGAATAAATTCTTTACACACAGGGTGTGTACACTTGAAAAAACAAGCAGTAAACCAAAATGCTTTCCCTAGAAGTAAAGGAGAAACATCTCAGTCTTAAAATATCAGGTTTTTTTTGTTTGTTTTTTTCTTTTTACTTTTGTATTGTTATTACTGCAAATACATACATCTTGGATAGATTACTGAAGAGGACAGTACAGCTTGCTGGTCCTAATCTTTTTGCTAGTGAAGGTCTGTTCTGTAGTAAATAATTAGCAAATTGAAAATGTCACAGTGCAAAAGTACTTGATGGATCTTTCATTTTTCCACCATGTTGATGGAAAGTTATTACTGTGAACACAAAGCATTTCTGAGAAAAATGAAACATAGATTTATTAACTATTTTTAAAATGCCTATTAATAGAATACACTGATTTTTCTTAGAAGCTATCTATTCAAATAGGTATGCAGCATACTGTAGAACTGAAATAAAAATACAATCTATAGAGACATAAATGATCTCAGATTTCCCTTCCTATCCTGCCTTTACTGCTATATAGTAAGGTGTGTAACATTGAAGGCTGATGGACTTCAGTCTGTGTAGTAACAAATCTGGGCTTCTACAAATCTTAAAAAAACCCAGCTGGTGAAGAGAACTACTTGTTTCCAGGATGTTGTAGACTTTCCAACGAGATTAGAAATGACAGAAGTGCCCATTTCACTCAACAAACCATAACAGTAGCAAAGACACTATATATTTTAGAAGACAAACTTTCTAGAAGAAAAGGAAAAAGTGATTCTGAGTAAAAAATGTAAGCTATGCTAAAAGACTTATGTTTTTAAGGACTTGGATGTTCCATAGATTCATCCATTGGGGCATGGAAGAGAACAGATTTTAAGCCTTTAATCTTTTTTTCCTTTGGCATGGCTAATCAGCATTTTCTAAAGTCTTTCAAAAGATGAAACTGTTATAAGTAAAACACGTAAATGTGGAAGAGGCAAATAGTTCTCACAGTTAAGTTATCAAATCAAAGCATTTAATTTGGTAATCATCTGAGTCATGTTAAACCTTCTAAAACTATTGAAAGCTGAGATGTAAATTTCTAAAAAAGCCAGAGAAAAAGATAAACCATGAGCTTCATTTGCCATAACAGTTTATTAACAGCAGCAAACTGCATATCAATGTTATTAATTCTCTGAGATTCAGTAAAAAAGAAATCTATAAGGAAATAATTTTTATTTTTTTAACAAAACTCATTAAAGACTATGAAAGAAAAAAACACAGGATTGTGGCCTATTGGATATCCCCAACGTTTTCTTTATAAATAAGGTTTGAATTACTTCAGTAAATTTGGAAACGATAATTATACTTCAGTTATTCAAGTAAAAATACACCTGTTACCCAAAGATAGTATGGACCAGTGCATGCTAAAGCCTATTGTAATTCCCCTTTCCATATTAAGTGGGCATTTGTGCACTCATCTGATCTAACTTTAAATATTTGTCATAACTAAGCTTGAGCTGGTTACCTAGATTTCCTACATAACCACCTAAGAGAACTAGATAGTTCTAGGATTCTTTATATGTTTCAATGAAATGAGAAGTCACAGAAATTCCCACTTTCCCCAAAAACACTCTAAGAGAATATGAGGTTGACTAGCACAGGCAAAGGAAGGTGTATTTGAATAGTATTTACATTCAGTGGTATTTTCGCCTATGTCAACTTCTCAAGCGTTCCAGATCACTCTATGTCAAGGCCCATTCTCTCTATCATTTCTCACTAAGCTTGTCAGTATTAAGCAATAACTATTAGTGATCACACAATTTCTTCAATCCAGTGATAAATTTTTACTAACGTACTCTATGAGAATCATGTAAAGACTTGACAACACCCATTTCTATTGTCCCTCCCTGGAAGGTCAATAGCTGAGGTTTATAGGAATATTGTAGAGCAATTTCTCTTCCACAGCATCAGTGGATCAAATTTCTTACCACAGAGTACAGGAGTCTCAGCAACTGAGGACATCTAGTTGAAAGAAAAAGAGATCAACCAATTGGTTGAGGCTTGCCCTGACACTGAAACTGATTTTCTGTCTTGCAGGATGCTCCCTCCGCAGAGATGAACTTCAGAGATAAAAAGAGGCACACGGTGGCAGTGAAAAGATTTAACTATTATACACATAGGTAATTAATTTTGTGACAACTGAGAGATCACAGGTTAATTTGTCTACTAGGTGCAAAGGTCTCCTATTGTGTCTAGAGAGCTGGGACACGAAGGGGAGCATCCAGCAGGCTTACTTCATGTTGTTATCAGGGATGTAGGAAAGTGCATCAGGGATGCTCTGGTGGTTTGCTAAAGCCTTCAGGGTAAGGAAACTCATGTCCAGGATCTCCATGGTGAACTGCTAGGTTCATATATAAAACCTGAGACGCAGGAGAGATTTGAAGTCTCATTATGTGGATGATAGTGTAGTGTAGAGGGGAAGAATTTTGGCAAAGCAGGAACCAGGGAACTTCTTGAGACAAGAGAAACTTGGACAGAAGCATCAGGCTCCACTTCAATAATAATGGAGCTAAGCTGCTGGCACTGGAAACTAAAAATGTCACAGAACACCAACAAAAGCAAAAAATTCTAAGAAGCACAGAAACACTGGGCACAAAGGTGAAAGATGAAAGATGAGCTTTAGTGTACAGAAACATATAATAATACGCCATGGAAAAACTATCTAAACTCTGCCTATGCATACTGGAGGTTGCAAATAAGGAAAAAAAAAACTTTTATTTATTGCTGACAGTTATGGATCACAGGATAAATGGCAACTGAAAAGAACAACAATGGGCACATTGGAAAATGTATTAAGAACAGGACAGAGGATGACACTCATTGTGCCACTCATTAAAACTTAATGAGCCCACATCTGGAATACTGAAAGAAATTCTGGTCTTTAAAATACATGTCTTACGGTCCAAGCAGAGTTAAGTAAGGTACAGAAATCAACTATCAAATTGACTGTTCAGTACAGGTACTTTACAAGGAGCGACAAGAGGCACACATTCTTTGAGCTATTGACTGAGAACTGCAGGAAGACACACTCAAGATTTATGAATGAGGAAGACAATGCATTTTGCTGCAAGAAAACTAGGTCTGCTACATCTTTCTTCTTGTTAGTTTTTTTTTTTTGTTTTATCTGTACTATTATTCAGTATTTCTATCAAAGACCAAGTAGTGTTCAGCGAAACCTCAAAGTCAGTAGATGACAGTAAGTTCTTCTGGGTAGTAAAATGCAAAATAAGATAAATACTAAACTGTTGTTTTTCACCAAATCCAACAACGCTATAATTGAAGATAACTAATGAATTCCTGAGAGGCTAGTTTAAAAGAGATTGAAAGTACTTCTATAAAATGCAGGTAGTGAACTTTTGGAACTTGTTACTACAGGATAGTACCAGCAGTTCAGAGATGGCCAAACTCATGGACAATACATTCATAAAAAGATAGTGTAAGGACTAGGCAAGGTAACAACACTTACAAACCTAATGCAACAGCTGTGGATGCTGGGAAAGTATTAGAGGAGCAGACAACAGAAGGTGCCCAAGTTACTGTGTTCTCCCTAAAAACATCTCCCCACCGACATTGTCAGAGGCAGGATACTGTGCTAGATGGACCACTAACCCAGAAGGCTTTTCATATAGCTTGATTTCTTAAGACTTCTTTGTTCAATAGGTTTTCCTGTTTTCCATCTTCTCAATCAAGAATTAATTATTAATGTATTCATGATTCAAGTAAAATCAAACAAAATATATCTAATAAAATATAGGCTTAGGTCTGAAAGTTCAATTCTAAGAGAGGATGGCAACTTGTGCCAAAGGCAAGACTTGCATAGATTTTGAAATCAAAAGCCCTGTGATGTTTCACAATAATTTATATAATACAAACAAGCTAAAAGATAAAGGTACACGCTCATACACACAAGAAGAGAATACCTGAAGTTATAAATGTCACAAGTGGGGAAACAAAGAACACTAGAATACTTGAATACTAGAAACAGAGGACAATCTGTAGAGATGATTTGACCTAACATTTTCCTTTGGGCAGCTACTACTTGTGAAATGATAACCCAGGAACATGTCTTTCCAGACGCAATAGAAGCTGGTACAGTCACTGAGAATAAAAATTACAATAAATACAGCAGAGTTATTATACAAAACTTAAACACAGCAAAGAGTTATTAATTTTGTTGAATGGATTCACTCATTTATTTCACTTAAATTTAAGTCGTCACTCTGTCAATAAGCAATGCAAAACCAGCACCAGTTTAATCAGAAAGAAATTAATTTAGCTGGAGGTGAAAATCAGAGTGGGAAAGGATATTGAATTAAAAAAATAAATAAATTGCACTCCCTCCTTCTATTTGTAGTTTTCTATTTACATGAATTAGTGAAGTACAATCCTATTATTAGGGACTGATTTTCCAAAGCAGTGTTTTCCTAAAATTGTTTCTCTTTGATAATAGGGACAACTAAAAGCATAACTTGAAGCAGAACATCTTTCATGCAGCAACGTATTAAGATTTCTCTCATTCAGCAGTTCAGAAACTGGGTTAAGACAGAAGTCAAGAAATACTGCAAAGTGAATCTATCAGGTTTTGACTGCATTATAAAGACTAGTTTATGATGATTATGATGAGTTTAAGGATACTGCATCAGCTATGGAGGTTTCAGTACAAGAAAAATATGGACCTTTTGGAGTGGGTCCAGAGGAAGACCATGTAAACTACATAGGGCTGTAGCATCTCTCCTATGAGAACAGGCTGAGAGTGTTGAGGTTGTTCAGTCTGAAAAAAGCTCCAGGGAGACCTTACGGTCCCATTTTTCTACTTGAAGAGGCCTATGAGAAAGGTGGGGACAAACATTTTAGCAGGGCCTGTAGCAGTAGGGCAAGGAGTAATGGTTTTAAACTGAGAGGATAATTTTAGATTATATATAAGAATGAAGATGGTGAAAGAGGGAAATAAGTTGCCCAGAGACTCTGTAGATGTGCCATCGTTGGCAGTGTTTAAGGTCAGTTTAGAAGGTCTTTTGAGAAACCTGAAGAAGCTGAAGATGTCTCTGCTCACTGCAGAGGGGTTGGACTTGATGGCCTCTAAAGGTCCCTTCACAATCTCATTTAAGGGAGTAGTTCCAAATAGAGATTTCATAGTAGGTATTTTAATCACATTATATCGTATTGCACAGAATGACTGAAAACATAAAACAGGACAGTTAACTGAAGCTGGGGTCCAAGATATTAGAATATACGAGGAATTCAACCCTTTAGTTTTCGTATATAGTGCAGATCTCTTTTTATAAACCAAAGCATCCTTAGAAATTTTAAGATCCTAATATAAAGGATCTTAAATCTCTCTGTGGGATTGTACTGCATGCTTTCATAATTGCAGCATTCTTTTTGACACTGAAAAAAAAAAAGAATATTTTTTTTTTTGAATGTCTATATGCAGCTCCAGTTCAGATACTAACAGGTAACTGTCTATTTAATTTAACTGTAGACAAAAAAAAGGTTGTTTAATGCTTTCCTTGCCTCTGTCTTCAACGCAGACCAAGGGGGTCTCAGTGCGCTGAGCTGGAGGACCAAGGCTGCGAGAATGATCTACTTCCAGCTGACCCTGAACTTGTGTGCAATCTGCAGCTCCAGCTGGATCTCTACAGATCTATGGGGCCTCATGGGTTTCATCTGAGAATCCTCAAGGAGCTGGCTGATGTCACTTAAAAGCCTCTTTCAACGATTTTTGAGGGGTCTTGGGAATATGAAGAGATCTCAGTTCCCTGGAAGCTGGTGAACATTGTCCCAATTTTCAAGAAGAGATCAAGAAGGAGGACCCCAGAAACCACAAGCCTGCCAGTCTCCCTTCAGTGCCCAGTAAAATAATGGAAAAGATTATTCTGAGAGGTACTGAAAAATCAAATCTGATTTCCTTCTACAAAAGGGCAGACCACCTAGTTTGTCAAAGGAAGCCAATTAATCTTTTTGGACTTCAGCAAAGCTTTCCATACTGTCTCAGACAGTGTACTTCTGGACAAAATGCCCAATATAAAGCTATTATAACCATGTTACACGTTAGGTTAGCAACTGGCTTACAGACCAGGCACAAAGAGTTATAACGAATGAGGTAACATGAGGCAGGTGACCTGTCAATAGCAGGGTTCTGCAGGGCTCCATCCCAGTTCTCTACAACATCTTCATTAACAGCTTGGATGCAGTGCTCAAAGGAATACTAAGTAAGATCATCAATGACACTAAATTGTGAGGAGCTGTCGATTCCCTGGAAGGCAGAGATGCCCTGCAGAGAGACCTCGACAAATTAGAGATGGGCAATTATTGCCTGTATGAAGTTTAACAAGGGAAAATGCCAGATTCTGCACCTGGAACAGGGCAACTTTGGTTGTTTGTATAGACTAAGGAATGAAGCTGGAGAGCAGCACTGCAGAAAGAAACCTGAAGGTCCTGGTCAATGGCAAGTCAAATATGAGTCAGCAGTGCCCTGGCAGCCAGGAGGGCCAACCATGTCCTGGGGGGCATCAGGCACAGTACTGCCAGCTGGTCGAGGGAGGGGATTGTCCCGCTCTGCTCTGCACTGGGCTGGCCTGTTACACACCAGATCAGTTATTATGGGGTCAGAACAACCTTATGGGTGCCTCTGTGTGTGTGGAGGGGGAAGAGATGGGTTGGATCTCACAGAGGTGCAGTGGCGTTGTATCCCTCATGGCAGACTCTAGAGCCCACATGGGGTAGCCCTAGAATGGCTGTCAGTCACAAACAGCCTTGGAAAACTATAACATCCCACAGCTCCTGGATCCCCTGACCCAGTTCGAATTGGCAGAGACAGTGAGAACATGGTCCCCTCACTGTGGCCTGGGACCCCAGAGTGGCCAGGGGGTCAGAGGCCCCACCTGGGTGTTTGGTCATAGAGATCAGAGCAGATAAAGAGGCACGCACGAGGTCTCCACTTTGGGCCCTAGCCTGTTCTCTTCAAAGCCATCATGTGACCTTCTAAGTGGTAATTATGTTTTTCCCTTCTCTTTTTCTCTCTTTATCCTTTCTTCTCTTGATCTCTCTTCCTATATCCTTTTCCTTCCTCTTGTGGGTAACATAAACATCTATTTTATGTACCTCACCTAAATTGCATGGAGTTTGTGTTTGTTGGGTATAATAAAAGTTCCATACTGTAGCAATGCTTGCTAGTCCTGGTAACCTGTTGTAAGGCTTTTGTGAAGTTGCACATTTTTTTGTCCTGTAAAACCCTTTTTGCCAAAACAGCTATTTTCTCAACAAATTAAAGGAAATATCTTAGAAAAAAATCTGTAGTTATTCTCTGAACATTAATTCAAGGCACCAAAGAACCAATGCCTTTACAAGATTTCATGCAAGCAAAATCTCTTGGAGCCTAAAATTAAAATGTACACCCAGTAAAGTTGGACTGGATCGCAACCCAGCCTCACCTTGAATATTGTGTGTAGTTTTGGGCACCACAATACAAGAAAGACATTAAGCTATTAGAGAGCATCCAAAGAAGGGTCATGAGAATGGTGAAGGGTCTGAGGGAAAGCCTTATGGGGAGTCGCTGAGGTCAGCCTGGAGAGGAGGAAACTGAGGGCAGACCTCATTGCAGTCTTCAATATCCTCATGATGGGAAGCTGAGGGGCAAGTAGTGATCTCTACTCTCGCAACCAAGTGAGGAAATGGCATGAAGCTGAGTTAGGGGTGGTTTAGGTTGTATATCAGGAAGAAGTTTATCACACAGATGGTGGTTGAGCACTGGAACAGGCTCCTCAGGGAAGTGCTCTGTAGAAAAGTGATAATATGAAAAATGCTTCAAAAAGTGCTTTGTCATTGTCCCTGCTTTGCTATCTTTCTTTGGACAACTGAAGGCTACATGCAGAACGAACTGTAGCAAAAAGGTCTTAAACCCTACATAAAGTGAAGCAAAAACTGTGCAAAACCAGGAGAGGAGGGGAAGAGAGGCACCCACTCTGCAGGTCTCTCTGTCTACGGAGACTGCAGCTGAGCACCGTTCTCCCCATTTCCCATCTCTTCTCACCATCACCTGTGGGGCCTACAACCAGGAGCTGAGGCGCAACCACCCTGGGTAGAACAGAAACCAGCTCTGCCACATGTGTGAGTTGTGAAAACCCTATTCCTGCAACCCTACCATATTCCTGAGAGCTGAAGTCACTGCCTGCCAAGATGGGAATCATGAATTTGTACTGCTCAGCAGCTGCCCAACTGGAACATGGCTAGAACATGAATGGCAGGGACCACACATTGTGGCTGCATTCCAGGAGACAAACAAGTGTCTTTTTCTGTTTTTTATCTGCTCTTTGACAGTGGCAGAAAGAGGTCTTTTGAGCATCTTACCCCTTGAGCAGAGTTTTTCAGTTGTTCAGATTTATCTTTAAGATTTCCAGAGTTGACCTACTGCAGTTTCTCAGTCACGTTATCCATAAAGGCCTGAGATTTTGCTGAAATAACATAATCACCAGACATAACAATTTTTGATAGACTGAAATGCTGTTAATGTCTTAAACATTGTCAAAATCATAGAAAGACTTTTTGTTAAACTGCAAGGAAGCAACTGCCTGTCTTGGACCACCAAAGCACACCCCCCCGCTGAACATGCTTCATGACTGTAATTTGGACTGTGACAAGAACTTGAGATAAGAATATTGTCTAACTGTCTAAGAAGAAGTAAAAAAGGCTTAGCAGGTGGAGGAGGAAAAGTGTTTTGGGTGTGTGATGGTGAAATCTCCCCACACCAAACCAAAGGAGCAACCCAACTTCCCCAGGAAGACCACATACACAATGGGACAGTCACATGAGAGGCAACTGAGAAGCCCTCCAAGACTCATTCCTGAGTCCTTCTACCACCAGAGGACTTCATGTGATCCAAGTGAGGCAACAAATTTAGTCTGTTGCAAGAGATTGCAAAGCTTCCCCTCACCCAAGGGAGGTGCCTGGGCACCTCCTGAACATGTATTAATGCATTGCACTGTTTTTGGAAGACCCGCACCATAAGAAGACCAGAAGACCCACAGGACTCCACCGGGTCCATGGAGTGGTGATACATTCTCTATTTTAATCTCTGTCTCACTCTCTTCCTTCCCCCCTCCCTTCTTCTATTCCTTTCTATCTCTCTTCCTCTGCCTCACATTTACTGTTAAATAAAATCCATACTATTGACTTTGGCATATGGTCTCATCTGCACCTTAATTCGGGGAGAGGCATTTCTAATAATTTTAATAACTGGATCATAACACAGTTACATAATAGATCATTTCAGCTTAAATAATAAAATGTATCAAAGTCTATATGCCTCACAGTGGAAACTGTTACTCAACCTCAGCTATAGGCATTTACATCAGCTCTTCTCAGAATATAGTAAAAGAACACCAAACATCTGAAAGCTGATATTTTCTTCCAGTTAGCACATTTTTGTTATACATAATTAATTCAGAGTTATCAGCAGTCTAACCTACCACCTGCCACTTGTAATTTCTAACTTTAAACATGTTACTTCTTATGTTATGTTCTCAGTACTACACCCACATTTCCAACAAGCACAATAGCAAAATTAGATTATTACGTATTACTTCATCAACAGTTACTGAATCATGGAACATAAACTATAAATATATACAAGAATGGACTGTCTAAACTGACAAGTAACATAAGAAATACATTCAGAAGACAAGCTATGTCTGAAAATTTTCAGTAGAAATTGGTTTTTCAAAGATAAATGCACAAGAGTGTTTTTGTGCCTTTTGTTGGGCAGGGAAGCAGGTGGTTGAGCAGAAAAAGTTCTTCCTTCTCACTTTTCCAGTAGACAGGAATCCCTTAACTTACACTAAACTGTCTAAAAAACACTGTGACTACCACATAAATTTATCTGGACATAAATTCTTGCAAATCAGAGGTTTGATGTGGAATTAGAGGCACCTCATTTAATTATTTCATAACTGAAAATGTATACCTACTAAACATATCCCTAGCAGTTCTTTTTCATTTTGATTCAGATAAGCAATACAAATATTTTCCCCCACTTCTTTCAAGATATTCAAAGTATCCTGAGCAACAGTTATTTTAAGTTAAAACTATAAGGATAAAAAAAAACACTCCATACAGACCTTTAAATATGTTGAGATATTTAAAAAGTGATTAAAAAAATATTAAGGCTTTTTAAAATTCCTTCCTTCTTCAAATAGACTTGACTCTTTTTCTATTTGTTGGCCTTTCTAGTGGGAGAAAGGAGGCACTGAAAACCAAACCTCACATGAAGAAAGTGAGACATGAATACAGTTAGATCCTGTATTCTTGTCCTAATAATTTCTGATTCATTACTGAAAGGTTAGACTTCAGAAGCTTAAAACAAATTTCAGTCAATAGCAAAAGAAAATAATTTTGAAATGAACAGAGTTTTATCAGATTTTCTACAACTGAATTCTATTATATCTAAGTCACTGAAGTAGGCCATCAATGGGCAACAAAAAGGGAGCAATACCTTCATACTGTATTTTGGCCTATGGTCTACTAAGCCATTCTCTCAGAACAGTAACATGATTAGATATATATTGCCGTGCTTGCAAAATTAAATCTATATGAAACTGATCTGGACCAGAAGACCAGAAGCACTTCCTATGGAACCAAATGACATTATAGTGTTGCACAGACACCATGATGATTATAACCAGATAGGAGACCCTTTTTACCATGGATATGAGGACCAGTGATCCTCAGACAGATTTCATTGCTATTTGACATATGGGTGTTTCAGTGTCCATGTTATAAGAAACTGGCCAGTACAAGCAAATGTTACCATAGAACCATAGAATCATTTAGGTTGGAAAAGATGTTTCAGATTGTTGAACATGAACTGTCTCTTTCCACTTTGATCAGTCAAAAAGGAAAATGCCAACAAAGCCTTCTATTCTTCTCTTCACTACGCACCAGGCAGGGTCTGCAAGCAAAGCATGTCCTCAGCAGCCCACAGCTAGAGGGAACACCAGTCCAAAGGCTGAGTGCTCCCTTCATGCATCTCAGCAATACTTGAGATGGCACAGCTGCTCTCAGATCCTGCCTGCTTCTGAGGACAGGAAGCACATATGTGGTATGGGGACACTGATGGGTTAGAATATGCTGGAGCGTCCTTCTACACCTATCAAATGAGGAAGCTCTGGAGAGGGTCACAGATAGAAAATTAATTGAGATAACTATGGCACTACAGAGACAAGTGCTCTGATACTCTTTTGAGCCACAGACAGCTTGCAGCACAACCTGCATCATGGGCTGGGTTAAAAGTACCACAAAAGCTGCAACTACTGAAAAAAAAAACACTTGGCTGGATAGTCTTCCAAGTTCTATCTCTGTAATAAAAAAAAAAAAAAATATTTTCCCCTATATATTTGCACCAATTAGTATTTCAATTCATATGCTCTGCAGGGAGAAGTTGTTATACAACCAATGGTGTAAAATTCTTAAAAATCAATAAAAAACAGATAGTAATGCAGTGAAAAGGTGAAATAGATTAAAAGCCCTATCACCCAATGTGAATTTAGAAGCACTGCTTCTTTTTTTACCTATTGCTTCTTACATTCTTTCCATGTAGTACAGCCCTATTAAAAATGAAATTTTCGCTAATAATTCAGAATCTTTTAAATAAAATGGCTGACTTGGGAGAAAATGTAAAGGACATTTAGTTTTGATTTGCTATTCTGCTTCTGCCTACGAATGTGTCAGCAACTAAAAGAATCATTTTTAATTTTGAGGCCTTAAAATTCACCCTGAGGACTCCCATCCAAAAGAAAGGATCTTCCAAATGAAAAGAAGGGAATAGTAAAAATACAGCAACATTATGGCTGTAACAGCAACAGCTGTTAGTTGTATTATTAATAGAAAATGAATCAAGAAAAGAAATTTTATTAGATTTTGACAAGCAGCCTAATGCAGTGGTTGGTGAATGCAGTAGATATTCTACAACAAAGATTTGTGGGGGTTAGAACGTTCCCAAACTCTTGCCATGGACTCTCTATTCAAAAGAAGGACAAAATTTCTG
Organism: Dendrocincla fuliginosa; assembly: GCA_035047845.1. Lineage (NCBI taxonomy): Eukaryota > Metazoa > Chordata > Aves > Passeriformes > Dendrocolaptidae > Dendrocincla > Dendrocincla fuliginosa. Next base: position 74,305,304 of record JAWWMO010000083.1, on the reverse strand, counting down.
TGAAGTCAAAGTAAACCACTTTCAAATGAAAAATATCTGGGTGTTTTTCACCTCTTGTAAGGTTAGCTGGTCAAGGCAAACATAGTCAACTCCATTTATTTCAGTGTTTGTTTGAAGATAGGTGGTAGTGGGTACCTGACATATAAACCAGTAACAAATTACTACACCTGGAGGCCACTCCTATGAGAAATAAGACATTCATTACTTTGCACATCTTTCAAGAGCAATATATCCTGAGAGAAGCACACGGATGGTGAATATGTGCTACTATCTCCTCATGAAACATTGACAAGTCACAGACTAATCAAGTATATTTAATTTTTTTTTTTTTTTTTTAAAAATTTCCTTTTGCATATGCTGTTTTTTGAAAAGAAGCAACTCCACGTATGGATGTTTCAAAAGGTTTAAAATTAACAGATGTTGATTTTAAATACATTTGCTACTTTCTTTTCAGAAGTCCAGATTAAAAAAAGTCCCCTTGCAAGATCCTTATCATGGAAATACTGTCAGGGAAAAAAGATTTTACCTGAAGAGAAGCAGAGAGACAGAATTTACAACAATTATGAATAAAGCTATGTCAAGAAACAGTATTTTAAAAACTATTACACAAGCCAAACTAATTTGTACTACACATGTACTTCATATTATATTGCACTCACTCTTAGTTTCCTGAAGTAATAGGATATTGGCTGAGCAAGGATATAGTGTCTCAAAATAAATAAATCAGCATGTTGAATACAAAATGAAGGGGGTTTGTACTTATACGTATAACTATGTTAAAATTATTAACAGTAATCCATCATGTTCAGAAAAAGTATTTTTCCAATAATTTTTTACTTTATGATACTTCACAAATGAGGCTTTTACATCAGCAATTTATAGCCTTATAATTAATCATATGACATGGCAGCAAATACTAAAAAATAATTTGAAGGTACACCTTATGGCATTTTGTACCACTTTGTATTAATTTTAATATCTCAGTATACCTTGCAACTGTTGTTTCACCAGAGCATTCTGAAACTCTTGCATAATGTACTGCATTACACAAACTTGAGGTTAGAAGAAAAATTTTGGAGCAATTTTTTTTTTAAATATATAGTACTTTATATCATTTTTTTCAGAATCAGAAAATGCCATTGATAATATATATTATTATCATTATAACATTATATATTATTACTTGGAGATAGTATCACACCTGAACCACAGGTTTACTAAAACACAGGATTATTAAAAAAATAATCCAGAAGCATCATTATATAGGAATACAAAGTTATGTTAAAAACAACAGGGTATGTTTTTCCTGATTTTCCTGATTGCCCTACAGATGTCCACTTCACAAATGGAGGCTTCCTCTCTACAACACAGATGGGTACTGCATTTAAGTAAAAGCAAAGCATTACGCAAGTAAACATACTTATATGTTTTTTCACTGAGTCAGTTATTTTTGCAGATGATTAATCCACTTCACTACAATAGTAACTTTTAATCAGAACTGATTATGAATGGATTAAAGCCCAGACTTGGGAAATCCATTCAAGAGACAGGATCTGCATTTTGTTACCAGTCCTTGCCATTTCATGTTGAAGACAAAAAACCTGTAGAAAACCTCATCATAGGAGAGATTTCTGAAGATGAAACAGCCTTAGCTTCTGAAGTCCCTCATTTTATTTTCATCTTCAATTCAAGTAAAGTGAAGTCTAACTCATGTGGTGGTTAGATATATAGAGAATTGTTCCATTTTCTGCCTGAACACTTTTAGATGCAATCTACTGATCTAAAATGTATTTCTTGAAAGAACATTTTAACCTATCTTCTTCCCTCAGAACTCCCATCATAGCTATATCGGCTTCTGGGACTGCAACTGCTTTACTAAATTCCAGGAAGGCTCCTACTGTTGCACCTTCCATATTGTTATAGATGGAATTAAACTTTTCCTTGCCGATATCATATGAATGCTATCAAAATACTATCTAACAGAAATACTGAGAATCTTATGGACCAGCTAAGGAAATAGGAAGAGGATCAGCAACTTTAGAATACTTTAATACTGTAATCACAACTATATAATAAAAAATGTCATGCTTTAATCCTGAAAAGTGTACCAAGAGAAAAGCAAGACAAAACTATGTGAAAAAAACCAAAAGACTTCCTTAGGGACCTAAATTATAGACTGCAGACTGGGCTCCACTCCTTTGCAATGGGTAGCAAACATAGATCTGCTTCTCCTGTTTCTAGCATGAGAATTTTCAGGAGCTTTATCTAATGCTTCAAATATTGCATATGGCTGTGAGAGACTGAATTCATATCTCACTAGATTGCTTACCTATTGTGTCACATCACCCATCTTGTCCATGTGTGTCGGGGGGATGGACCACAGTCAGGCCTGCAGCCTCACAGCCGTGTCCAAAGGCTCAAGGTCTGCAGCCAACACAGCCAAGTCCATGGAGTGCACGTGGCTGGGCTGTCAGTCAAGGAAAGGTTGCCTGGTAGCCCACCCCCACCACGTCCCCTGGAGCCTCTGACTGGCTACAGCATACCTCACTTGGGCTAGGAAGGCACTGTGAACCAGATGTCCAGCCTGGGGGAGCGGCCACAATAGCCAAACCATATAAATAGGTCTCCAGCTTGTTTGGCCTTCTGTCCCTGGACCTGGCACTATGCGACTCTTGGTGGTAACTGTTTCTCTCTCTTCTCAATTTCTTCACTCCCTTCTGCTCTCTTTTCTTCCTCTTGAGGGTAACTTAAAACTTACAGGTTATATTTCACTAATATATGGGGTTGGTTTTTGCTGGATGTTTTTGTGGAATCCACTCCTTGGTTGTATGCTACTCTTGTAAAATCCTTTTGCCCACATACCTGTTTTCTCACTAAATAAGTCTCCTGAGATTAAGTGACTAGCTTTTTGTCTTTATGCAATTCAAGGTATCAAAGAACCAAAGGCTCTGCAAAAGTTTGGTTGAGCAAAATCTTTTGGAGTCTTAAATAAAAATAAAATAACTGGGCAAGCATATGGCTTTAGACCCAGCACTTTACAAGTGCACTTTACAAGGGTACATACTGACTGGGAATTTGAAAAGGGTTTTCTTTTTTTTTCTTTCCTGGGGGATGGGTTTTGATAATGGGATTTAAAATGTGAAGAAAAACATCCATCTGACAAGTGTGGTTGATAGCACTTGCAACTGTCAGGGCACTAGAGGGATTGGCATCTTCCTGGGGCCAGGCTGCGTGATGGCAGGGCCTGGCAACCTCCACCTGTCCCACCCCAGTGAGGGGAAGAGAGCCAGGGGCATCAGAGCAGTCCCACTCCCAGGCATTGGGTACCTCCCTGGGCACAGCGACGTGCGGACAGGGACAGACCACCTCGGCCAGGTGGACACACTATGACTATCAGATTTAAAAAAAAAAAAAAAACAAAAACAAAAACAAAAACAAAACAAAAAAAAACACACACACACAAAAAAACCCTAACTCTCACTATCATTCACAAATTAAGTCACAGAATGAATATGTAAGCAAAGATAAGTAAAAAAAAAAAAAAAAAAACAAAACAAATTAATACTAAACAGAATC
>JAWWMO010000083.1:74289593-74301628 GCA_035047845.1 Dendrocincla fuliginosa | reverse complement strand
GGAAGCAAAGAGAAGGAAAAAAAAAAAAAAAAAAAAAAAAAAACAAAACAAATTAATACTAAACAGAATCCTCTAATGGAAGTTCAGTTGCAGAGTCTCAGGAAGTCTGGTTATAATCTCTCCTAAATTTTAAATTTACAAATATGCTGGCAACTCATGAAAAAACAGTTACAAATATCTGATTCAAATTTGCTGGTTACTGTGTTTAATCAGAGCCTGTCTTCAGTTCTAGAGAGGAGAGAAAGGCCACTGTACTGCTTTTGCTGCTGCTCTTGGGCTTGACAAAGTTGGCAAGGGCATGAAAAAAATCTGGGGCAACTTCAGAAAAGATGACCACCACCTAGGAGAAACCAACTAACCTTATTTTCAGGCTTCATGTTCCCATTCACAGAGGCAGTGATAGCGTAAAGGCACCAGACTTGAATACTGAAGAGAAGACATATTTTGTCATACAGTTGGTAAATGTCAAGTTGCCCGGACAGATCACAGATTTCTTGGTGTTTTCTGAAAGCAATTTCTTTTTCCCTTTCTATTCAGATAAGAACTGAATTATAAAGGCTCCCCAAATGTCATCTTTGTTGTTTGCATATTGTAAAACTAGTGTAAAACTGGTTTGTGCTTGTTTGTTCTTTTTAAGTAGATGGCCAACATATATGGAGGTTGTGTTAATTTTATAAAGTGTTTGTTCAGATGAAGACTGATGGGAAAACTGACAGATGCATATTTATTGATCTAATATAGTTTATGCATTAATTCTGAGAGTAGCTATGTTTTTTAAATCACAGGATTTGTGAGCATTATTAAAAATAATATAAAAATATTAATTAAAATTTTATAAAAGAAAACACTGGCCTCAATCACTTCTATATCTATCACTTCCTGTTCACAAGTCTACCATCACCAGTCTTTTTTACTCCAGCATGAATATAAAACCCCAAAATATGAAAGGCAAAAATGTGAACTTACTAAAGCTTATTGTTAAAGCAATAACATTAACACAAACTATCCATTAAAAAAATCCCCCAAAAAACAAAAACCCCAAACAACCAACCAAAAAAAAAAAAAAAAAAAGAAAAAGACAACAAACCAACATAAAAGAGAAGTGCAAGAATTTAAGCTATTTAAAAAGATATATAACCAGCGTGTCTCCAACTATAAGCATTACCAAACTGGTAGATAATATAGCTCCTGGAGTAGAACCTCAATGCTGCTTCATCTTGTTTTCATTACCACTGCGAAGTTTCATTGTCACCCTTTAACCCCACTTCTGAAATTATTTTTCTCAACAATAGCAACACCCACAACAGCTTGTGAAAGGGAAAATTAAATTGGAAAAGGGAAATGTGGATCAAGAAGGAGAGATAAGTATGAATTAGGACACCTCTGCAAAGTTCAACCTAATGCTTTGCTCTGTATCTTTATTTCAGTCCCTTATCCAAAAATTTAAGGAGCAGTAATTCTTTCTTGTAGAACTAGAGATGTAAATAATAATCTATAGTCTAGAAAAAAAGACATATGTTAGCAGAATTAAAGACAATAAAGTCAATGCTTAATTTCACAACAATAAAGGCTGATCTGTAAAAGTATTGCTGACATGTGAACTGGTCCTTAGGGGAAAAGTCTTTAAACAGTCTAGTGCATTAATCTTCTGAGTCAGTGTCTTGGTTCTCATCCCAGTTGAGCTAAAAATTACAGTAATGTATTTTTTGCTTTAGGGTGAAATCTTATTCATTCCCTTTCCCTAAATTTAAACACATTTTATCACACATGTAATTTCCACACTTTGGATGGATTAGACTTCCTTGTTTAAAAACAAAGAATGTAAATTAATGGTTAATATATCCCTTTTGCAAAGTTCAAAGACACAGAGATAAACATCTTTCATAAAAGTAATACTATTCTGGAAAAACAGACATTTTAGCTACTTTTCTAATAGATACAGCACAGTATTTTAGACCTTAAAAAACACAGCAAACTCCTTAAAATTCTCACTATATCTGAAAATATGTCAATGTCTAGAAGTATGAAAAGTCAACCTTAATAGACATGAAAATTAGGAACCTTTCCCAATGTCCAATAGAAAGCAAAAGCAAAACCTGGCAATGGTGAGCAGAGAGCAATTTTACATCTTGGAGAAAAACTGTAAAGGATGTAGCAATGCAATCCAGATTAGGTGATCATGTATGTCTCACTGCTTTCAGTTCAGGACTTCAAATCTGGTTACGCAAAGACAGTGCTTCACCTGTGTACTGGTCTTGGCTGGGATAGTTAATTTTTGCCATAGCAGGTCATATGTACTGTTTTGCAATTGTGACCCAAACAGTGCTGATAGTACAGGGATGTTTTGGCCTTGTCAAGCAGTCTTACAGAGCACCAAGGTCTTTTCTGTTCCTCACACCACTCAACCAACAAGAAGGCTGGATGTGCACAAAGAAGCTGAGAGGGGATACAGCTGGAACAGCTCACCCCAACTGACTCAAGGGACATCCCACATCACATAATGTCACACTCAGCAATAAAAGTGGGGAAAAGGAGGTGGAAGAACGGGCCCTTGGAGTGATGGCATTTGTCTTGCCAAGTCACTGTGATGCGTGCCTTGCTTTCCTCGGGAATGGCTGAACAGCTGCCTGCCCATGGGAAGGGGTGAATTAATTTCTGGTTTTCTTTGGTTATGCACATGGCTCTTACCTTTCCTATTAAAATGTCTTTACCTCACTTGTATCTGTCCTATTCTCTCCCTCATTCAATCGTGTGGGGAGTGAGTAGGTGGCTCTGCAGGGCAGTCATTATGTTTTAAGTGTAAACATGTATCTGTGTATTTACAGATGAACAGTTATAAATATACATATAAATAAAAACATGTCTAACAACAAAAGAAATGCAGTTACCATATTACAGTAGTCCTGCTTAGGAAGCCAAAACGATATTATCATCTGGGAATTTGACAATTTTTTTTTAATCTTTTTTTTTTTTTTTAGTTTCATTTGAGGATAACTTGTGTCTGGACAACAGCAGAGATTGTCCATAGTAGTTGTTCACATCACCAGATGGTAAAAGAATAACAAACACAGAAACAAACAAGAGTGGCACAAACAGTGAACAGTTTCTTCCCTCTTTCTGAAATCAATCTCACATGGTCAATCTCATAGGAGAGGAAAAACAAGGTTTTACATCAGGCAATCTTTTTGCCCTAACTTTTCTGCATCTTATGCCTGTCATTTTTTACTATATGATTGATGCTGAGACAGATAATGTTGGCAGGTATCAAGCAAAGAAAGTACAGTGCCAGAACACTGGTTCTGATGACTGATCAATCCATCATGTGCTACTCAAAACCTGCTCCAGCAGACAGACTATAAAATCTCCTGAGGGTGGATGGCAAAACTTGCCATTAGGATACATAGGAAGGATGATGTCCCAGCAAATATCAGTCACCATAAGAAACACTGAACTAGGTTGCACAGAACATTTTTGCTCCTCTTTTTGTACACTCTTTTGTACACTTTTGTGGTGGTTTAGTTTTCTTGGTTTTGGTCTTTATTGAGCTATTCCCTGAGTTATCTGTTTGATTTTGTTTTTACTCATTTTTGTCCCTTTTTCCCCTTTTCCCTTTCAGGGTTGTTTGGGATTCTTGTTCTGTATATTCATAGTGTTAACTTTATATAACTGTAATATATGTGAATATATACATATATACTTTTACTACAATTTTCTTTTGGCAATTTTTTTCATTCTCTCTGGGGAGGGGTGAGTGTGTGTGGCCAGCAGTTGGGTTTGGCAGGGAGAGCCAACCCAAGCCTCCACAACTTCTGATTAGCAAAGGCCCTTTTATGTAATTTCCATGCTAGTGCAAAACAAGGTCTAAGCAAGAAAGTTTTTAGTTGTACCAATACCCTTATGAAGTCTTCCACTGTACCAAAACAGAGTCCTTGGAAAGCTAAAAGAAACAGTAGATTGTTCTGCCTGTCATTCTGATGGCCTGAGTTATCCTTTGAATGACTCCTGGGAAAACTGTAAGAGTATATAAATATTTTGAACACAGCAGAAAACCATGAGAATTAAATCCATTGTTCAGGGTTTTTCTTAGAAGCGTCAAAACTGTAGGTGTAGAAAATCGAATATTTACTTAAAATTGAAAGCAAAAGACATTACAATATTTATTCTTGTTCAAGAGCTGGCAGATGACACTCTCAAACAATTGTTCATGACAATATTTTTAGATGAAGCACATATTCCTGTTCGTTCAGGAATGGAGGAGTGCATTGTACCAGCACCTGGTAGAATTACAAGGAAAACATAAGACTTTTTCAAATATTGAGTGTGAATATCTCGTGATTCTCTTGTCAACAAACTGTAGACTCTGGCAAAGGTCTACACTAGAGATGTAATCTCTGATACAACATTTCAGAAATGCCTTGAGGGAAACTGAACATACGAAAACCTGAATATGGAATGCACTTCTAAGAATTTCAAGATAAAATTTCTGTACCCATGAACTAAATATATTTATTTTAATCCTACACACTGTTAGCAAGATGAACCACTCATTAAAATAACTAAACTTTCAAACTGATTCTTCACTGTGACCTTACCTTGATACTGAGTAGAAAACAATCACAAGTGAAATTCAGAAGTTTCATCAGAGATATTTCCTTATCTAGATCAACTAGGATGTTTCATTAGCAATATTTTATGCTTGACAACCCTTTTGGCAGAGAATTTTTTCCTAATATCCAATCTAAACCTCCTCTGGCCTCTTTATGGCCATTTCCTATCATTGTCCTATCATTGGTTATGTGTGAGGAGAGACAGACTTCCACCTTGCTACAGTCTCCATTCAGGTAGTTGTAGAGTGAGAAGATGTGCCCTAAGCCGCCTTTTCTCCAGACTAAACACCCCTATGTCCCTCACCCACTCCTCATAAAAATTATGCTCCAGACCCTTCACCAGCTTTGTTGACCTTTGGACACATGGTGACCAATAACAGTCTAAAAGCCCATGTTCAAAACTGTGACAGAGGAGGTTAAGGTTATTTTAAGACCACAACAGGAACCTTGGAATCAGTTGTGGTGTCTTCATAGTGGATTTCAGGGATTGTCATAATAACGTACTCCTTTAGAGCAGAAGCATTCAGTTTATGTAAGACACTGATATAGCCTGTAAGGTCATTTAAATTATATTGGAACCTCTTAGCCTGAAGTAAATAGACAAACACAGGACTCTCCATTTTCATATTCACCCAGCAATCTAACCTGTATATCAACAGAGAATCATTAACGTCTATAAACACACTCATTGTAAACCAATGCCTCTAAGGAAGATATTTCCACTAAAAAAAAAAAAAAAAAAAAATAAAATTCTTAATAGGAAAAATAAGGATGCTTATTCTAGCAAGTTGTAGAAATTGATTTCTGAAATTATTTTCTGAACTCATATGATATTCTATGTACACAGGGACAGAGGGTCATGAAATACCTTACCATTACTCCAGTTAGCACAGAAGATTCTTATCTGGCATGCCCTGACAGGCTGTTCTACTAAAGCATGCTCTTCCTCTTTCCTCCACTGGACAATTTATTCAGTTCATCTTTACATCAATGTAAGTTATTTTCTCTATAATAAAAAGATGAAGTAGGCCCTAATCCATTAAGTCAATAATTATTACCTCAGCATTAAAAGAACTTTATTTTAATAAATTTTATTAATTAATTATATTTTCAAACCTTAGTGTTTGTTTATTTAGCACTATTAAATCTGTGAGCAACTTCATAAACAATATATTTTTCTGGTTTTGCATAGGAACCCACACGGAACTTTAAAATTGCACTCTGCTTATTATAACACCACAAAATCTGCCATTCCCATATGAACTATGACCAATAATGTCTAGAAAAGGATATGAATGGTTACAGATGTGGACAAAAGTCTTGAAATTGAGGGGTGGTTAAACGGTGTTTTGGATTACCTCTATATTTGGAATCTCTATATTAAGCCATTGACTACATTTATCACTAGATAATCAGTGACTAAGTCATTTCTTGTAGGGTTACTTGAAGCTATAGTTCATGTTCTGTGAAGACAGAAAGTAGAAGGAGATTGACACGTTTCTCACACTTCATGACCAGCCTGGACTAATTTACAGTTACATTCTTTGATAAACAGAAATGCATATTTATTTATTATTTAAAATCCTAAAATAAAAAAACAAAACAAAACAAAAAAAAAAAAAACCAAAACAAACCAATCATACCTGATTAACGTCTTTATGAGATTACTGCTGTAATAGCAGAACATTAAAAATACAAACATCTGAAGTATGAAGTATTTTTTTCACATTCAATTTAATGACAAATGTATTTCCATCCCATCAATACCTGCATATAATTTCAAGACTATAATGAATGAAGGTTTTATCCTTTATTTTAGAACAGTTACAGTGGAACTGCTGATTTGAAAGGGTACGTGTCCCACAGATTAATCCACTCTGTATATTCGGTTCAGAAAGGTTGGTATATCTGAGAAGAGCTGTGAGTAGCAAATACACTCCACATATTGATTACCATATTAGCAGTAGAATTAGACCACAGGTTGCACTGCTATCCCCAAAGCATGTGGCAATCAAAAGTGGGCTGCTAAAGCTGCTAGAAAAAACACACAGTTTAATTTGGGATTTCCTCAGACACAAAATGAGCTCCTGTGGTTGGGTTACCAGTCAAGTGTTGAATTCTGTTGTTTGATGAGCCACACTTGACATAAGCAAAGAACGAGCTGGGATAGGTTATACGTCAAGTTCATGGATCAAAAGACCTCATGGTTTGGGAAAGGTGGGATTTTGAGTTTCCATTTCAAACTTCCAGGAAAAGGTTTCATATATATTTGGGCATTTCAAAAGACATTCAAACCTTGGAGATGGAGGGTGGGGAAGATGTGTGTGAAGAGGTGGGAATAGGGGAAGGAGGAACCATATTAAAACACAAGTATATGAAGAAGTTATTTGCTCTACTCTTCACTAGTAACTTCAAATTTTATTTTCTTTTTACAGTGAGGTTAACGATACTCTAAAAGTATAAGTAGAACCTTTTTCCTGGTAGTCCCTGACTATTCTGATTTAAAGAAAAAACAAACAAACAAAACAAAAAAAAGAAAACAAACAAACAAAAATAACCCCAAACCATATTATCCTTTATACATATATAATCTTTTTGAATATACCTAGGATCTAGTCGTTGACTTCCTTCCTCACTTTTGTCAGCATTATTTATTGTATTATTTATTTGTATGCTTATTTATAAAATTTATAAAATTTTATATATAAAATTTCAGCAGAATGTTTTGTTGTAATTCGGATAGAAAGCAAACAGGAACCAGTTGAGGCTATTGTAGGTAATTCTTAATTACATAACTAATTAGTATTACACCCCACAACCAGTTACCAAAAGTAATTAATAAACGCAAATACAAAACACTTCCTAAAAAGCCATTTAAATTCCAAGGATTTTGAAAGTCTTAAAACTTCAGGTTATGCATGGATAGTAGTTCTGACATTTAGAGCCAAAATTACATAGTTGTAACAAATCTCTATGCACAGAATTTACAGGTTTTCTCCAGAGGAAAATAAAACAAAGCAAAACAAAACACAGGTCCTAGAGCCAATCAACTACATTGTTGGTAGCCTGATGGAGATGAGGTTGCTGCAGCTCCCTATTTTTAATCCATGATTTAGAAGCAAAATGTGGTCAAGTGGTGTTCCCATGAGGCATACACACAGATGCAACACATACACACAACAAGTGACACACAGATAGAACCATCCAGCACTCCAACACACATGGCATAAACTGCCTCATTCTTCTCTGGCTGACCAGGAGGAAGGATGATTTGCAACTGGAAATATGCTGACATACTCAACATAGATCGTTCCTGTAACTTGCCTTAGACACTCAGTCTATCTAGTAGCCTACACTTGGTGTCATCTGTACAGACAAATCTGAGGGCTGCAGCTCCCCTCCAGCTGCAAGTACAGACCCACTTTTATTCCTGGACATGCTGATGCATCCCCACTCAACCAGCATGCTACTGATTCCCCAGGGCTTTACATACTGAGAATATCTAGTAACAGTAGCTGGACCACCTGGAACTCTTGGGCCCCCAGTACCCAATGATATCCCTACATACACATTATGAGCTCCTAGTAGCTGGCTTTGGCAACCAGGCCATCCAGGAGCTGACTCCTGGCTCCCTGATCTCCTCTGGACTCATGACACAGAGTTGCAAACAGGGCTCTCATTAAACCCACAAACCATGCACGTGCTCCAGACTGGTCTAGACCTCTTCACCCTTTCAACAACTGACTCATGAGCCTTCTGATCTGGACTCCTGCCCACATGGATATCCATAATCCAAGCCACTGATCCAGCTTGCTGGCTACTCCGGTCTGAGATCCTGTAGTGATCCCACACTGGCACATGAACTCATGCAATATGCACAGTCTGTTTTTTTCCAGTTTGTTGGCACTGGACACACAGACCCCGTTACTCATGGTCCACCTCCAGTTCCTGGCCCTTAAACCTTCACACACACATGTATACGAGAGAGAGCCTTTACTCAGAAAATAGTTAGAAATGGAGCATAATAAGACATAGGACAGACTGCCGATCAAGGACTAGGCACAACCAGACAAAGGTGCTGAACAAAGCCTGTTTGCACATGGCTGACCCCTTTATCTTTTTCCCCCTGTATTTTCACTTGCTTTTCCCTCCCCAATCTATTTAAATCCCCTCCTATGGTCCTTCCTCTAAATATCCAAGAGTAAGTCCAAAAAAGTCTACACAATCCCATGACTCTCTTCCTTGCATTCCATAATGTGTCCCATACGCCTATGGAAGTAGCTCTATCATCCTGAAGGGTGATCAGGGTAGCATTTGCTTTTGATTCCTTTTGATGGGTTTCAGCTCTGGCACACGGGGCTGAGGCTGTCCTGGGACAGCCCTGGGAAGAGCCCAGGCTTGAGTCTAATTAGGACAGGCAGTTTACTCTCCCTGCACTGCACCTGTGCTCCACTTTTGGTATGTGGAGAAGACCCTTTTATCAGAAAAACTAGCAAAGATGTTGTGCTGGTTTAAAGGCAAACCAGCAGGAAAAATGAAGCCCACTCAGGAGAGATTACAAGTCAGAGTTACAACTCAGAAAAAAAATACAAAAAATACAATAATACAGAGAAAAAAATGGGTTTAATCCACAAGAGAATAGATATATAACCCAGCACCCTGGGCCATAAACAGAATTTTGGTCATTAGCCCCTGTGCTGAGTGCCATGTGGGCCCCCCGAGTACAAAGTAAAAGGAAAGGAAAACCTGTTGATGAGGATGATGATCACAGTCTTGTTGAGAGTGGCAGTCATAGTCCTGTTGAGGTTCTGGTCCTTCCCTGGATCCGACAAGTGGTACAGAAGTTCCAAAACCCAACGATTATATATGCTCGGTTCAGGTGGGAATGCCCAGTCTCTCTCCCCTGCACGAGGAGTTTCACAATGGGTGATTTAACTCTGTGAGTCATGGGATAGTTTTGGAATCTTTGATGGTCTAGGTCATTGCAGCTGACTATTGTGACAGTCCCTAATAGCCCATTAGCAGACATGACCCCTCAGGCTGGGTGTAAAGGTGCTAATGACTCCCCAGAGGGGAGTTATCACAGCTGAGTCATTGGTGTGAAGACAGAAACACTGCCCCATCTCATAGGGTTCTTTAACTTGAAGGGTCAGGTGTGTCCTGGGCAGCTGCTGCAAATGATCCATTAACAGTTCATCAGAAATGACATAGGGGTGTAGAATACACAGTTTTGGTTATACCCACAGAGTGTTAAACTGGTCCTGGCCACTGTAACTAGGACAGATGTTCTTCTGCCAAAAACATGCTTTTTTTCTACTTCAGAGTTTGTAATTTAGTGCTGGGCCCTGATTCCTTTTTAAATGTATGAGTTCTATTATCTTGTTTAAACTATTCTAAACTAAGCTTCTAAAAATCCATAACTTTGAAGTCTTCAAATAGTAAGTTTAAAACCAAATATAGGCAGGACTAAGCTAAAAGACTTCTTAAGATGAATATTCACACTAGAGCTATAAACACCTTGATATCTGTTTCTGATAGCTCCAATAATCTCTAGTAATTATCAGGATCCTTAGGCTTCGGAAACATTATATTCAGTCATGAATGTTAGGACCTTCCTCTTTCCCTTTCCCCCTCTTTTTGTCAGTCTTTGTTGTAAAGGAAGTTTGTGCATGTCAGTGTAATTTCAAAGGACATCCAGATAAAATATAGTTAAGATGGAATTGAACAATTGAGGTATTAGGCAAAGTAGGTCACAGAAATGCTTACAAGTTCAGAAGAACGATGTTTTTAGAAAATGAGTCAAACTCCAGAAATTCAAAGTGAAATTTCATAGTGAAAAACTCTATTCTTCAAGACTTTTCCATCATTTCCAATATTCTACTTCTCCCATTATATCATGCCAAATTAAATTAACTGCTATTCTACAATCATAAAAAGCCAACTTATAAAACCAAGAAGCATTCTTCTGGTTTTCTTACTGTTTCATTGTCTATTTACCTCATTTTGTCATTTTCACAGACTAAGGTATCGGAATAATATTAATATTCTAGACAAATATTAAAAAGAGTTTAAGTTCATAAAATGTTATTAAATCCCTGACAAAGTCTAAGGCTTTGAGGAGTGAAAATACACTCCCATCTGCTTTCCTTATGCCATACAGTGATATAACAATATTATTTCTTTCGTGATACAGACTTGATACTGAAAATATCCATTATGATTCTTCACTGACTGAAGAGCAGCTCCAGACTAAAAGTTCCACACCATTATAAAAATAAAAAATATAGGCCATTGTCTCAGACTGCCAAAACAGATGTAGAAATATAAGACAGGGTTGTATTTCCAGGTAACACAAGGGCAGAGGGACCTTGAGGACTGTAGCACTGATTTGTCATAACTCTTAGTCATTAACACGTACCCAAAGAGCGGTTTTCATCTGTGCACCCAGTACTTTGCCAGACTGTACTCACACATGTCCAGGTAAGGTGTGTACCAGCAACTGTTCATAAAACACTATATATGAACAGGCCTGCATCAGGTTTCCCTGTCAGCATCTTGTATAGTCCTCCAACATGATCCTTTGGAGGCTTTGGACTCTTAGGCCTTTCTAATATGAGCTCACAAATTTATAGAACATTCTAGGTTGAGAGATGATTTCCTCAGGGGTTCATGAAGTTCAGTCTCCTAAGCAAACCAGGACTAACCTCAAAGCCAGCTGAGATGGTACAGATACACTTCTCTTGTAATGAATGAAGCAAGGGTACACCTCCAAGTACCACAGAGACTAACGTACACAAGCAAAGAAATTTAAATCCAAGAACATTAAAATGAAAACTATTTACACTATACTTCAGCATATTTTAAAAATTACTATTATTCCCTACAGTTAATTAGGGAAAAATATACAGCTATTTCATTTTTTCCCCTTCAGCATTAAAGATTTGATAGGGAAAAACAGTTACAAAATTCAGATGAAAAAATGTACTTTCTTAATATGTTTCCTCATTATTGAGGGCTACAAATACACACAAAAAATGTATAATCACATTAATATTTAAGTGCAATGGCTGAGTGGGAGCGCTCCTCCTCTCCCTTCCTCTCCCCCAGGTCCACGTGGCCGTGCCACGCGGTCTCATGAGGTCCCAGTAAAGAGATCCACACATGCCGAGGACAGGAAGCAGAAAGAGGGATTCATTCACCTGGCCAGGTCTTTTATAGGCCTCACAGCCAGTAGGGGTAAAGGGGAGGGACACAAAGACCAATCAAAGAAGGTTTCACACAACCTGGGCGGAGCTTACATTAGGAAGGTAAGGGGTTGCTTTCCAGGGGCGTCGGAAAAAGCAACTTTCCATTTACAACACAGTAAAAAACCTCTCAGATTTACAAGACACTTTGGTTGTTTTCTTCATCTTCTACAGAGGCTTCCTG
>JAWWMO010000083.1:74246081-74289493 GCA_035047845.1 Dendrocincla fuliginosa | reverse complement strand
TTTACAACACAGTAAAAAACCTCTCAGATTTACAAGACACTTTGGTTGTTTTCTTCATCTTCTACAGAGGCTTCCTGTTACATTTAAGATCATGCTTTTCAGAAAATCCAAAACCAGTAACCACTCCCATCCCCAAGAGATATTTGTTCTGTCTTTAAGTAAACCAATTTGGATACATTATACATAACTTACACTTTGTAGAAAAAAGGAAAAGGTGGTGCATAAAGTTTAAGCATAAATATTTCAGTTCGTTCTACTTCTTGAATCATAGAATACATTTTCAGTAAAATGGCAATACTGCAGTTTTATATATGCAAGAATGATAATAATTTATTGTGGTATATGTGTTGAAGCACACATTCAATTATCCTCCCAAGGCTTATCCTTCAGGCAAAACAAAGCATTTAAAATCATAATGTATTTGGCATACTTGAGTCACTTCCTAAACAGAGGCTTGAAAAGATGAAAGAGTGCTATTCCAGTTTGGCTGAATGACTCACATCATGACATGATGCATAATTAATTCTGTACACAGCAGGATCACTTTAGTACTCAGCAAAACATAGCAACTCCTAAATTTCATAGTGTTAAAGCAAGAAGCAGGATGTAAAAGGAATTAGAAACAAAATTCCACACACCTGCATTTTGTACGTTGTATTTCACCTATCAGATTTAATTAACTGCAACATATTAGCCAAATCCCACTGACAGAAATACAAAATACCCACCTGTTTTGGGGTCAACCGAGAAATATGGCTGTCCCTGAAGAATACTGTACACTACTCTGGCGCTGTTTCCATATGTGGGGTCATCTGCATCTGTGGCTGTCACCTGTAGAACAGATGTACCTGTATATACAGGAAATAAATATTAATTGGTAATAAATATAATTTTATTATACATATTTTCAAATGCATTTTTGAAACCTCTACAGTCCTTACATTCTACAGTTGAGAGATTAATAACATTTTCTGTTATCATCCTATCATATTTTTAAGAAAAACTAGTTATAGCAATTTGTAAAAAACTTTTTTATCTCTCTCTATATGTGTGCATTTAAATTAACTATATACATACAAACATAAATAGTAACTACATAGCATGCATATTTATGCATGTTCACACACACAGACCCTAGACTTGGATATTGACTTCTGAATAACTCAAATTTATGGACTTCAGGATTATCTTCATCCACAATGCAGATTAATGTTGAAGTATTTAAAATAACTTGCATAAATGGACCCATATCAATAAAAGATGCTAACGGAATAAACAATCTAGCTATTGGAAGGCATCGAAATCTCAAAATTAAAAAACTACTAGAACCTTGCTAGAGATTCAAATTAGAAAGATAAGGAGCAAAAGACAATTATTTTTATGTTAGTAATAAAAACCACTAGAAAAATAAAATCAGTTTCTAGTACATCACTAGGCAGGATAAGTTATGAGCAACACATTTTAGAAAATAAAATGCATAAATACTGCACAGATAGAACAGAGACAAGCGATATTACTTTTTACTGTATTTTTCAAGATGTTTAATGATGAGTCTTTTTTGCTATCACTGTCAAACACTTCGTATAAGAAACCAGTAAATGAAGGATTAACAACAAGTTAATAAAAGTTCAGCCTTCATTCTGCTTGTTTATCCTTCTACACACACAGCTTTCCACAGGCTCATTTGGCCCAGCATTAAAATAGTAGCAACAGAACAGGCTGCTCTCATAGAACAGTGACACCTAAAAAAACAGTGGCATCTAAAAGCCACTTCTCAGCTAAATTAACCACTGAGGCAGCACCTCCACTGTGGGGTGTTCAATTTCACATCTTAGTTGTGAAGTATGTTTTTGAATTGAAGCTCTTGATCTCCTCTACTTGTTGTACTTTGATTTGCCTCATGAAACAGTTTCAGAGCATGATAACTAGATTTCTTCAGATGAAACTAAACCGGAAGAAGTGCTTTAGCAGCACATCTGATTTATTCTGACTGCTAATAGGCACATAGTCTCAGAGAACAGACAAGAGCTAATCTGAAATAAGATTTCCCCAAAACATATGGCAGGGCCATCAGTTCCTCAGTTCCAAATGTCTAGCCTTCTAGATCAATTTCCATTGCACAGAACTATTTGTTAATGTGCACACCCTCAGCGTGCAATGGAAACAGAAGTATCTAAAATTATGGAGTCTCCTTTGAGGTCCAGCAAACTAAGCATGCAAATCTTCACAGATTTCATTTCTTCACTCTTTGAAAAACTCTTAACTCACTTGTGCCACACTAACTTGGACACCAAGAGTTGTTTTTATTGCTACCTGGAGACTTAGGAAAACGTATGGCAAATGTGTCTGCAAACTTAAATATAGTGTTTTCTGATCTCTGAGAAGTTCAAATGCATACAGTCTCATAGATAAATATATTCACAAAGCAGATGTAAGGATACCTTGATGAATTTGAAGATGGATACTGTAATAAAATCAATCTGGAGCTGGAGTCTGTTCACAGTTATTCAGATGTTAATAGTAAAAGTAACTTACTGTATTTGCATTTATGTGGAAAGGCAGACAAATAAGAATTAGCTTGTGTATTTTTTCTTCAACTGTTCTAGGAATCTATTCAGCCATATTTATTTGCTATCTAAACTTAGAATAAGAATTCCTGCAAACCACATCAGGTAAACACACAACACGTTTCCCCCCTTATTCTATAAATTATTGAAACACTACAATTATATATTTCTGTAGCCCAGTTTGCCAATAATTTCTAGCTTGAGACCAACATGCAAGTTTCAATCTTGTGTAATCATTGAAGTTTAATAGATTACTGATAAACAATGGTTTTATTTTATTTTTCTGGTTGCATACAGCAAAATTATATCCATTGAATAGGTATAGTCAATCACCTATCAGAGTTTGCTATCCAGAATGCTGGGCAACTTCTGTACCTTTTTATCGATAGATTTTCCTGTTTCCAGGAAAACAGTTACTACCAGGTTGAGTTTCTATTAGCATTTCTCCCCAGAATTCTAGAAAATTGAAATGGATTAACAGATTTTGGCTATTTCAGAAGAAAATACCAGAAATACTGAGATTTCATCGTTCTCTCATTCTCAGGGAACTTCCTTCTCTCTTCTTCTTTTAAAAGGTGAAAATGAGTGCTTGTACTGCTCATTGATGTGGGACAAAAGAAACAGGAACAGTGAAAGGCGATAACTCATGTAAGCAGCTGACAGGTCATTTTAGTATGAGTAGAATGCCATTGTACCTTAAAATTTGCCACAATGATTTTCTAATACAACTGTATCTCTCTTCCAAGATACACCTGATAATAGTAATTTAGTATTGAATAGTAGCAAAGCGTTCTCTACCTAAAAGAACATGTAGAATCACAAATTTTAACTCAATCTCCCACCCTACCTCTCAAACTCCTATTCAGTGAAATGTAGCACATCAGAAACTTAACTTTTTCACTATCTTAACACAATCATGTTCAGCATTTCATAAGATACCAAACTGCCCTTTTGCCTCTCTTGCCTGATTTTCTGAGCACTGAGGAAAGGCAGCTTGTGAAAGCTGAGGGTTAGAACGCCTTGCAAGCAAAAAGGTAAAAAGGGTACCTTTACCTTCAACCTACTCCTTTTAAAGTTAGCATCATTCCAGCTCATCAGCATGACAGACAAATCACAGTTCTGAATATATTTGTATCACTAAGATGCAGCATAGTTTTTTGTTGATGAGGTATGTGTAATGAAGGATTTAGAAGAGAAGTATAAAGTACAGCTGCAGAGCTATTTTAACTGTTAACAAGCCTAAAAAAAAAAATCTAATACAAAAGATAAGGGTCTAATTTCTCCAGAGACCACAGAAGAGATATGAACATCAGACCCAGAGGCATACCGTCCATTCTTTGCTAAATTAGTGTGAAAGTCCCTGTCAAGAAGAACTCAAAATTTTGCTGTTGAAGCATTTTGTCACTCCAGTTAGGCAACAAAAAGGACTTTTTTCCCCAAAGCAGAGTCTCTGCTTATTCAGAGTACAACTACCATTCCCCATGCTTTCCCACACATTTCAGAGATTGTATAGTGGGAATTCCATGTTCTTAGTTAATGCTTTATACAGAACTACAAAAGATGCCTCTATGCTCTGAACACCACTCTTTAACCTTTGCCTTTTCTCTCTTACCAAAAAAAAAAAAAAAAAAAAAAAAAAAAAAAGATTATTTAATTGGGAAACCAAAC
The DNA here is from genome assembly GCA_035047845.1 of Dendrocincla fuliginosa. Lineage (NCBI taxonomy): Eukaryota > Metazoa > Chordata > Aves > Passeriformes > Dendrocolaptidae > Dendrocincla > Dendrocincla fuliginosa. The sequence continues at coordinate 74,285,258 of JAWWMO010000083.1, read as the reverse complement.
TAGATTTTTTCCAAATAACTTCTTCTGTTTTTCTCTTTTTTAAAAATCTGCTTACAATAAATTTTTTAATGGTGTATATACCAAAGAAAAGCTGAAAGGAAATACTTTGATTTGTCTCTCTGAAGACAAATTTTTAATGTTTAATGAGGCAGTTCAATAAAATATGTCTGTTGAGAATGCAAATCTGTATGCACAATTTTCCATAGTCCACTGCACTGTTAAAATCTCAAATGGATCAATATTGAACAAAAATTAAAAGAAATTAAAAGAAGGTGAAGTTTCATGGACACAGGGACTTCCTGCCTGACTAAACTAAATCTTAGTATTGTCTTAAAAAACTAATGAGTCAAAAAAACGTGATTCAGTTTCACAATATGGGAAGTTAAATAGGAACTTCTAATTGAAAATAATTGTATGAACAACAAGAATATTGTCTTCCAGATTATCTATGACTACCTCACATTATAATACCTGGGAAATAAGTTCAGAAAAGACCACTGTATCTGTTATTTCTTAAGTAGAATTTACTGGAAATACTCTTCTTATCACAGAATCACAGAATGGTTATGGTTGGAAGGGACCTCTAGAGATCGTCTAGTCCCACCTCTACATTACCTTAGCACTAAAAATTTAATATGAAGAGTTCCACTAATTTTTCAACTAACAATTAACACAGTCTTTTACTGATTACTGAAATCCCTTTCTCACACTTTTTGTCAAATTCTCTAAATTCTTAAAATTTTGTTTAATGTTCTTCTCAAGGAAAAAGATTTTAGCCAAGGCATCTTGTCTGGGACACATACCTAGAATGCCCAGAAACCTTGGAGAAGCTCCAAAGAAGGCATGTGATGCTGAAGATGATGTTGAAGAAGGAAGGGGTCTTGAGACCTCCGACTCAGTTCTGGGGAGGCCTGCCAAGGGGCTGACCTGAGAGAGGTTCTGGGGGCAGACAATTTTCAGCTTGGATGTATCCATTAGATATGATAATTAACTAGTGTTATAAAATTTGTAGGCGCTTTATGCTGTACTGTGCACTAAGGCATTTAAGTGTACCTTAAAGAGCTTTAATTAAAGACCTGCTCTCTATTGTATCTATACTAATATTGTCTCAGAAGTTCTTTTCTTCCATCTTAGGCATCAGTTGAAAAATATTATTTCCTTTTGATTTGTATAAAGATGACTTTCATAAACCTTAAAAGAGACCACAGAGCTGTCAATGAAACTGAGTTTTACACTGCAGAAGACATAACTTCAGATATAAACCTTGGTTCTTGAGCCAGCTTTTAGGGAAAAGGTTCAATGAAGGAAAGGAGTGGGTGTTTTCTTTCATCTCTTCCAGAATAGTATATAAAGCATAAACTATGTTCCCTTTGTGTCACAGTGAACACTGTGATCTAATATTTGACAAAAAAAGAAAACTTACCTGTACTTTCTTGTCAGTGAGCTAAAAAAAGAAAAGCCATAAAGGTCCTACAGATTTTACAGCTAGATTAAGAAAAGTTCAAATTGTGGGAAAAATACCAGCTACCATCTTGTGGAGACAAACAAGAATCTGCTGCTGAAAGTAAACATAACAGAGATCAAAAATATCACCACTCAGCATAAGGACTGTTGCAGAGACACAGCAACATTAAAAGGTCATATCGATTGTGTAAAAACCGTAAGAAATTTTTTAAGTAGTAAAGCATTCTTAGAAATTCATAAAATAACAACAAGTTCAATTATGTATATATTCCACAGCTAAAACACATCATAAAACCTGTAATTACAGAACTGGTAAAAGTGACATAGATATCTCCACTGTGTGACACAAAGAATGTATCCTCTGGAAGCAACAATAGAATTAGCCTTCTTGAAACTGCAGACAATATAATTCTTTCAGTATGCAACAAATACAAACAAATCAGTAAGAGATAAAAGAAAATAGTGATAATGAATTTACGATGAAAATATAATGTATGCCTGTAACACATTGCCTGTATAATAAGAGATGGAAACCCAGTTTTATTCACAGAACACAATATCTTTGCAGAATAAATATTTTAATCATTTGCCTCAGGTACACCCAGTAAAGTATTTTACTTATAAAACATATGCATTAATGCTTTATTTTACCACTATTTTATCATTGTTTTACCATAATCTACTGTGGTTTATAACCCCAAATACTCCAGACTATCTATCCAAATTGTTCTTTGGGAAACAGCAACCTATATAATGTAGTTGCACAGTAATACCAGATTCAGATTACTGCAGAATTATGTCTAACGTTTATGTAAGAATGTTCCATTTTGAGAGGATGAAACAAACCCATAAGTTTTATAAATAGAATATAAATAAAATAATTGTATTAGCTAATTTTGATTTTGAGGATAATATTGATCTTCTTTCCATTATCTTTCCTACTATGAGAAAATAAAAGGCTTCTAAAGGGGAAGGAAATAATCCATTAAAATGGTCTTCATTAAAGACAAAGGAAACTGAAGAAAGAGAAGGATGGAGGTATACATTTTTGGAGATGGTTGATAAAAGAAATTAATTTTTCATTAAGCTGTTCTGTGGTGTAATGAGAGGTAACAGATAAAAGCTAGATGCTACTGAAATGAACTGCAACTCCAACAGTAAAGCTTTGTGACACAGCGATTTATCAAAGACAGTTTAAGAGGTTTTGTACAGACCCACAATGTCCTTACTGGAAGCTCTATGCACTCACTCTAGTAATTCAAACAAAGGTGTATTGCTTTAATAGTCCTGGAGTTATGACATTATTCACAAAAATACTGCTATTCTGTACTTACATAAATTTTTGTTGGCAATTCCTCTATTAGAGGAAAGTTATAAACTAATTCGAACGCCAGAGAAGTATTAAATAAATAAAACTGAATAAGACTATCTGAACTATGCAACTAGGAAAACCAAAGATCAGTACCGTTTTTAACTTCTGTTCACTTTATAAGGAACTTAAATAAAGATAAATATATGCCTAAAATAATCTAAGAAACTATCATCCCTTTGTATTTGTTTAAATCTCTGAATGGCATAGACTGCTGCTGTAGACAAAAGAGAATGCCATTAAGTGTGCAATTGAATGAGCATATATGAACACTTCTTGTTTCTAGAATGCAAAGTACCATTTGCCCAGGAATATATGTTAAAACATTCAAGACTGACTCTACTTTTACAGTCAGCATGCATGTACTGTTTTCTTAATATGACTGTCACAAGTAACATACAAGGTTGCATGTCATGTCTTCATCTCTTCTTAGATGCAGTATCTTTAACACACAGTCAATGATACAAGAATGTGTTATAATATGTTATAACTTTGACAAACAGTATGTGGCATTTTCACTTGTTAAAAGATTGTTGAATAGAACAGCTTGTTTTTCTTACCCATTTCAGACATCTCTGGCACAGTAACAATGTATGGTCCATCTGTAAATTTTGGTGCATTGTCGTTGATATCCTGCACTTTGATAATAAACTCAGATTCAGGCTCAAGTGGCTTGTTTGTCCGTCTATCAATAGCTTGGGCATGAAGCACATAGTGTGTCTTCTGCTCTCGATCTAGGCTTTTGGTTGAATGGATGTCTCCAGTCGTGTCATCAATAATAAATATAGTCCCTGCCCCTTCTCCTGTGAGAATGTATTTGACTGATCCATCACCTTTGTCAGAATTGGAATGCAGCTGTAGAATAGAAACACATAAAATCACATAAAAATAATTATTACATTTCATTAAAGGTTATTGCACATATATAAAAATTATATTACTGTTAGCATCCTTCAACTTAGTTTCTACCCTTCCCACCTCCTGCCATAATTTCTCATGTACTCTTTCTGGCAGCCCAATTGTTTTGTTCACGGTTATTTCCATCCAGCAAAATTAAATTCTTGAACTGGGATTTCTTCAGTTCTATGTCCATTCTAGAAAACTTCCCTAAGAATATTCTAGTAACTGGAGCGGAATTTCTTTTATTTAGTTTAGGCTTTAGCCCTTCTAGTAGTTATTTTACAGCACTCATTGCTAGAAACTGTGTCTTAAGCACCAAATTGGATGAACTCACACTGAAGATTGGTTCCTTCACTGCTGCTAGTTCTGTCCTACCATCGACATTTTCTTCTGTGGCTCCAAGAACAATGTCACTTACTGTGAAAGCAAACTGCATAGTGTGCCAGTGGCAGATGTCTGTCCAGGATTATGCTATCCCACAAAAAACACCACAAACACAGACATTTTCTTTGGATTTTGTTTGTTTATTTTAATTAGAAAAAATCAAATAATTTGCTTTTATTTAAATTATTTATAATTAGATAATAAAGTTTGACTGATACTTCCAGCATTTTCATTGTTCATCACACACACTTTGTGCTACGAACTACTCATTAAATATATTATACCCCTCCTTGAGCAGAATAAAGCTTTTATTTACATGAGGGGAAGGGTGAAGGAATAGTCACCAAGTACACCAATGATAACATGAGACGACATGAAACAGCTTCCCATTAACTCTCACTGCTTCTAACCAAACTTTAAGGAATTGTCTATTTAGATTAAAAATGAACATATGTTCTCTGATAAGGAAGGGTGATTTTTATAAAAATTGGGAAGTTTTGTGTTTGTTTGGTTGGTTTTTTTCCTTTGAAATGACTTTGAGAACAGAATGTACTTATGGAGGAGCACAATTAAAAGCAAGTGGAAATATAGAAATGAATAGCCTCAGGTATTGTGCAGTTATACTGTGATGTTAAATCAGAAGGGAAACTTTCCAGTTTTAGGAAGATACTCAACCAACTGCTCTGACCATTTCTCAGTATCTGCAAAGTGGCATAACTAAGTTTTTATACAGAAAGAGCAAAGCAGAAGCAGAATGACAAATATTTTTAATTAATGAAATACAGGGTGTTAGTTTTCAGAGACCTTTTCATTCTCAGTTCAAAAACCACTCAGGGCTGGATAGGGAGAAAATAAGACTTGTAGGATAGAAAACATCTTTTTCCTGACTTATAAGATACAGAGGTGTTGTTATTTTCTCACACACTGCTTGTCACTTTTTTCCCAGATCTTTGTCTTGCCTTTAAAACTACCAACCTTGCTGTGCTGGTTTAAAAGTAAACCAGAAGTAGAAATGAACCAAACTCAAGAGAGATTACAAGTCAGAGTTACAACTTACTAAAAAGATGACAAAAAATACAAAAAATACAGAAAAAACTGGTTTTAACCCACAAAAAAACAGATGTATAACCCAGCACCCTGGCACACATACAGAATGGTGTTCATTAGCCCCTGCGCTGAGCACCACGTGGGCCCCCTGAGTACAAAGTAAAAGGAAAGGAAACCTGTTGATCAGTATGGCGGTCACAGTTCTGTTGAGTAATGATCACAGTCTTCTTGAGAGTGGCAGTTGCAATCCTGTTGAGGTTCTGGTCCTCCTCTGGATCCAACGAGTGGTACAGAAGTTCCAAAACCAAAAGACTATATATGCTAAGGTTCAGGTGGGAATGCCCAGTACCATTCCCCAGGGAGGATGGATGATTTAATTCTGTGAGTCATGCAATAGTTTTGTAATCTTTGATGGTCTAGGTCATTGTGGCTGCCTATTGTGCCAGTTCCTAAAGGCCCATTAGCAGACATGACCCCTCAGGCTGCGTGTGTAAGGGGGGGTTATCACAGCTGAGTCATTGATGTGAAGACAGGAAAACTCCCCCATCTCACTGAGTTCTTTAACACCCAGCTTGTAGCCTGAGGGGACAGGTGTGCCCTGGGCAGCTCCTGCAAATGATCCAGTTTTAACAGTTCATCAGAAATCACACAGAGAGTGTAAAATACACGGTTTTGGTTATACCCACATAGTGATAAACTGGTCCTGGCCCCTGTAACTAGGACACTTGCCATTTGTAAAAGTAGCAAACATCTGGTGCTTGGTGGAATTTTTCATTTTGTGTATTAAATCCATGAAATTATTGTGTAGCACATAATTTATATATTGTACTGTAGGGTACCTTTGGAAGGTGAAATCTAATAAATTTAAGATTTTCAGTTCATATAATATATATTTATCTGAGCCACAAGAGGATCTGACTGAATAACCAAAACAAAACTGGGTCATCACAGTGGATCCTGAATTCTTGCTTTGTTGTTGGGGTTTCTTTGTTTGTTTGGTTTGAAAATAGAAGGAAGAAAGAAGTAGAAAAAGGGTCTGTTTGGTTTTGCCTTTACAGGACAGCAGAACAGTCTTACACATTTCACTTTAGTAGCCATCGGCAAAATTTATCACTTCTTATCCTTAGAATAACAATGTATTTTATTAACAAAGGAATAATTCACTCAATGCAAAATGCCAAGAATGCAAACTTCCTATGAAATAAAAATGTTCTTTGAAGTGATTTTTTCCTGAAACTTAGTAGCAGGTATTCTGGCATTCTAGCCTAGGTTTGCTCGTATTCTATTTTTTAAGAAACCATCAGAATTGTTTTCTCTTGTTGTAGGCTCCTTTTGTGATGAGCCCTAAGTGTTATTGTTTGCAAACGCTAACAGGAATATGACAAATTTGCTGAGATTATGAAGCTGTAAGGAGCTCAAAACCATTGCAAATTGAAAAAGATCAGGAGAATCTCCATCCTACTTCTCTCCTTTTACCTCTACAGCAGTGTATGTAAAAGTATATTCAGGTATACCAAATAGACATCCCAGAAAAAAAAAATCATTGCATCCAAAAATGGAATTAAGAAAGCAAGAACCAATTAAAAAATTAGTTACATTGCTAGGTAAGAAATACACAGAATAGGGAACAGCTGTAGAATTTAAGAAGTAAAGTTCTTCAGAACCCCAAATGTCAACTTAGACATGGCATTCCAATACCATACGGCAGAAAGGCATGTTCACAAATTCACTGTGATGGCATGAAATGTGTGGACCATTTTGCAAAACTAATAACATTAGATAGTTTTTGTTGTAAAGAAAGATCTACCTGTACTTGCCATCAGTGAAGAAAATACAGGTACATTTTGAGTCAGAGGGTTTTTACTTCTAACAAGAAAGGAAAGCTAAGAAACACAAAAGATACCCAGCTGATTTCACAGCCATCAGATTATGTATCAGTCCTGCTAAACATCGTGTAACCCAAAAATCTTCAACCAAAAATGCAGGTAAGAATATCATTAGAAGAAAATTATCTGACTATTAATAATCACTGAAAGCCCTCAATTTACTACTGAATATTTTAAACTGCAGTTGTATGACAACTAGTTAAGTAAAAGCTAAGAGAAACTCCTGCTTCCTTACTTCCTGATATTTCTTATATTGTTTGAAATATAGCTCTTTGATTTTTGCCTCTTAATTTCTAATGCTGAATTTTAAATTCACATAGGAGGATTTTGCATAGTAAAAAGCCTTTTCTTCTGTCAGTTGGCTTATATTTCAATTCTTATGCAAAGTAAAGATTAAAGAACTGTTCGTCTTCTTTAATTCTTCCATCTCAGTACAAATTGGTCCAAGTAGAAAAATATGAAGTTTTCTCTCAAACACTTATTTGCAACATGTTTTGTGCTGAAGAGAGCCCCTGGGAATCCCTGCTTAAGGCAATGCCTACCAGATTAATGAAAGATTCACGTACTGAGCATGGTACATTTCTCTTCTCCCTTCATACTATGAAATCATCTCCACAACAAGTGGTTTATTCCACAAAAGCATTTCCAACTAGAATAAATGCATTTCACCACCTAGGTTAGAAATACATGGATTGGGACAGTCTATATACAACTATGTCTATAATAATTTACTAATGACATCAAGGGAGCAAAATCTAGCTGGAAAAGAGTAGACTTTGTCTCTGCTTGGGACCGATCTAGCTATTTTTCTTACAGATTAATTTGACAGAGAGGAGGATACCACTAAGCAACGCAGACGCAAGCCAACCCATGTTCTGTTCACCAGTTCAGACCTAACTTGTGTGACCTTTAATCTCAAACCAGATCCCTAGAAAGTGTGTGGCTATTTAATTTCAGTGAGATGCTGCCACCTCTGCAAATGACTACTGTAAGAACATGTATAAACTAGATGATGAGACACTCACATGCTCTGGCTATGTGAATCAATAGCTTAGATAAACACAAAATTTGGTGTTACTTTTTTCCTCTGCTCTTTTGGTCAGAGACAGAAAGATAAAACATTGTGTGAGTCTCTTAATTTAAAAAGAAATACAAATTCATTGCGAACTGAAACATGATTACTCATAATGTTGAGATAAGTAATAAACATTGAAAAGAGATGCAAGGGATGCAAAACATTAGAACACAGCAATCTGATATCTGTGTGAGAGGCTTTAACTATGATTGTGAAAACATTACTGAAAATGTTTTTCAATAGATCTCAGTTTCCATGATAGTCTGATGATTACATATTGATCTATGATATTAACTGTTTAACTGTTATTTAAAGAAGCTTTCTTTCCCTTTAATTGTTCTAACTTGCTTCTTTAAGCAGTCTCACATTAGACCACAAACACTACTTTAAAAATGCCTTTGCAAGCCTATATTTTGCCTAGAGACTAGTGCAGCATATAGTTACCGCTTAGCCCTCTCTAACCTCCCAAGGCTTCCTCCTTCCTGCCCACACCTGAGAACCTCATTGCAGCACTCCAGGCACCCCAGTCCCTTCCCCAGCAATGCTGCAGCCCAGCTGGTCTCCAGCCCCAGCCCCGCCCTGCCTGGCATCAGCCCGACTCCATCTCCAGGGAGGTGCCCGATGCCTGGGGCTGGGGCTGCCCCCATACCCCTGAGTGTCCTGCTTCTGGCTGGCCCAGTCATGACCTACCTGGGCGAGTCACCAGTGTTCCAGTACCATCTCCTCATTCTGCTGATCCCTGACCACAGCATCTTCAATCCCCCAAACTGCAGTCAGTGTAGGCTTCTGAATTCTGTTTGGAAGTGTGGTTTCTATCCTAAGTGATGGGCTGGCCTCTGCAAACATTACTGCTTATTTGGTTATGCTTCTAGCAAGAATATATCTATTAAATATTCTAAATCTGTCCACAACCAGAAGCTGAGAGAAAGTATTTAATTTTCATTCCCTGTTGGTCATTATTTCTGTCTTTATTTCTCTGAATTTTTTAGAGGAAAAAAGAAAATGAAAATAACAGCATATGAGTATATGTGGAATGTCATCTTTATCAACCCTGTGGGTTATACTTGACATATTTAATAGCAAGCTGAATTTAGAATAATTTATGATGGTTCCTCAGTCATTAACTAGCCTAAATTTAGCAGTTTATGACTGATTTTGCAGAATAACAACCAAGGTGTCCTTGTTTTGCTAATACTACATTTTTCTTCCATCAGTCCATTTAAATGCCTAATTTTATTTTAGTATTCCTGCAGAAACTGCAGAAGGGCTACATTAACCAAAGGCATGATCTGAAGAGGTATACCAAATATTTCAGTTAACTTATTTTCTTTATATTCTTATATTATGAATCTTTAAATACCTTTTTTCTATGCACCAGCATATTAAACGGAGGAGAAAGCCAACAGCCTGCTTCTACTGGGAACGTGGAATGCTAACAACTCACAGTGATCACAATGCTCCCCTGTGCTTGCCTAAGGAAAACAAGACACAACCAGGAACCCATACATGACCAGAAGAGAAAGAAGCCTGGATAGGAGGGGCGATGTATAACCGCTTCCCTGTTTGCTTTGATTGAATCATTTGAATTCTTGGTATGTTGTGTGGGTGGCATTTTAAGCAGACTTGTTACGACTTTTACAATATTTTAACTGGACTACCAACAAATTCTTCGATATAGATATAAGACATTTCTTGTGAAGATATTTCTTATTAAAAGGTTCCCTTACATACACTAAATTCAAAACCAAGGTTGATTTGAATAAAACAAGAACTGTTACACTAATCTAAAGAATTTAATCAGAGGTAGAAGTGATTATGTACATATATTTTGAAACAACTGCAAGTAATTAAAAATTACTACTGATAAATATTAAATGATAGAAATAACATGCATAGAATTCCAAAATCAAAACCTAAGTTCTGCTAGTGACAACAGTGTTATGTCTTTTGAATAAAATATTGTCTTCTATTCAGAAAGTCCCACATTCTTTCAAGGAAAGCAGCAGAACCTCCCCTTAATTCTGTTGTCCTTGTCTATAACTTTAGGTCGACAAGAGGGCCCCAGCACAACACTACTACAGCAAAGTCTACCCGTGAGTGCCCAGCCTAGAGGAATGACAAAATTATCCCCAAACATGAGTTACGAGCTTTAGCAAAGCATGGAGAAATATATTAAAAGAGAATGTAGCATTTTACTTTTGTTGCACAGAACAGCTTAATGACTCAGTAAAAACATCAAAATGTAGATATATATATATAAAGAATTAATGGTACAACACTAAAATACTGAGTCAAAATATTTTAATCTTCTAATAAGAACTGCAATCACATTGACTTCCTTTGATGTTTATGCAGACAAAAAAATTCATTTAAAAGAAATGATACAATAACTTATTAGTAGTAAAAACCACATATAAATTTTTTCTGGATGGTGCACGCTGCAAAATCAGAGTCTAGCTTGATACTACTGAAATGTTCATTGTGCCTATGCAGTAAAAGCATCATTAGATTTGCTGCAGACTTGCTTCCTTTGGTCTGAGCTATAATATATATTTTAATGAAAGACACTGCTCTGGGCAATATCACATATTTTGATGGAATTTTCGGAGGGAATCATTAGCCCGGGAGATAACCGTACCCCCAGAAGTGTACACAAATTGAGAATAAGCTATTCCACACCCTTGTCAAACAGAGGAAGAAAATACAGAATCACAATTGTCCCCATCTGCTGAATGACTTTTCTGAGAGAGAAGAAAAATAATTGGATTGCAATCATCCAGGAAAAACACAACTGAAACAGTATTAACTTCACAATATAACACTGCAGCAAAAAAACATCTGTTCTTGCAAGATGTGCTTATCTGAAGTCCGCTCCCTTGCTGCAGCTATTCAGAAGTGTGTAATGGCAGAAGCATGCAGGTGCATAAGCAATCACCTCTGAAACAGTATCAGGTGTACTACAACTGCCACAAGTGGCCAACATTAACTTCTATTTTCTCTCTATACAAAAGAACTCCAGAGAATGACCAAAAAAAAAAAAAAGTAATCCTAAAACACCACACTAAACGTTTGTATAAAACTGTCATTTTGCTTTCAAAGAACACTATGTATTTTTAGGAAAAATAGAATCCAAAATTGTTCTTTCAGTGTAACATGTGTCTAAATCTATGTAGAAGAAAAACAATTCCCCTCTAGTGAAGTTTTCATCTGAAATCTCTTCACAGCAGTAAGCTTTCATTTCAAACATCTTTCACTTGGGCAAATGCTATGATGGGCATAGAAACTATTCTATTTTCCAGCAAGTACGATTTACACAGCATATTTGTTTTAGAGGTTTTTAAGAGTTTCACAGACTTGAACGGAACCAAATTTACTGAGAAATAAGAAAACAATTCGTATTTTAAAAGCCCCAAACCAGACACTGGTCTATCCAGTTGTGATACACTTAAAAAACTCCCAGAGAAAGTGAATGGGGAGGTGGATTCTTAAAGCCATAAAGAAAATTATTCCTGGAGGCTATAGAATTTCAGAATATAGAGGAACTAATTTTTGCATTTGTTTAGAAAAAAACATAATTTAAAAAAATAAATAAACTACGAGAGATGCAAGTCAGACTTTAAATTAATGTTTCATTATTATATTCAAATAACTCTCAAGATCTAGGCCACATTTCTGCTAGGTTTGTTCATATGGTAGCCAAAAGTCTAACTCCAATGTGTATAAACAAGGAGTTTATGCATGCGTTGATGTTATATTACTTCACAGCATTCTGCCCTTGCAATACATGACTCCTTTCTCCCCTATGATGTCACTAAGCCATGCAGAAAACTCATGCTCTTCAGGCAAATTTATAAAATAGAGTGGTCTTCAGTTTTCAGTGGCTCCTCACAATTACTGTCACGAAATCACACTTTACAATTAATAAATGTGTAATCATGGAAATAACTTAGATTAGATCCATGTAGATCCATGTAGGAGTACCAGAAATTTATCAAAATTTCGATGCAAATGCCTTGATGATAGCCTGTTACAAAAATAAGCCCTGGCCATCACCACTGAAAGAACAATGTTTTGTTTCAGATTGTGTTACTAAATTATAACCAGGAGGTGTTATGTCTGTATGAAACACTTATAAAAATCTCGTCATTCCTATAAATGGGCACAAACACACAATAAAAGTCCTTCTGTTCACAGTACTACTCTCTGGCATGGGCCCTGAAAACTCCTATTTTACTTAGACCACTGAAGCACTGTTTTGTTTGTAAACACCTGACCATTCGGCTGCACAGTCACAGATGTGTTACACCTCAAAGATGCAAAAAGGTAGTTCTACGTACCAGTATTATAACTTGCACTATCTAGTGAAATAAGCCTGCATTCCTATGAAAAGATATTTGCTTAGGACACTGAAAACGTCAAGGTCAGAAAAATGGTAAGCGCATATACTCTTTAAAAAGACCCAAGAGATACAAAAGTTCCAGGCCTGGAAACTCACTTATGCAATGAAAAGCTATTCTTCATTGCAAAACATTGTACATTTGTGACAATGATGGAATAAAAGCACAGTTACTGTTTCCACACACTGTTTCTGCAGACTTTCTACAGGTGCTTTTGACCTTCATGTCTGGTGCTTGCTCAGTTAAGCTACTCTTATCGCAGTATGCATATATATATATATATACACACATATATATATACTGTGCAGAGGCAATCAAACTCTGCTTTTCCTCTCCTTTTGCAGTATAGAAGGCAAAAAGGGAACACATTCATTGCAATAGGGTCTTCCAAAAAGAAAAGACATATGCCTTTATTGAACAGGAATGCCAGCCTATGGGTTATTTCAGATTTTTCCAAATGAGAAAAAAATCATTAGTTCTCTAAAACCCTGATCAATGAATTCTCTATTACTGATCTTCATGCATATAGCTTCTCCTGATTTTAGTGAGAGTGATGGAAACAGCTCACTGGAGCACACAGCTGTAAGTGTAATAGTACTCAAACCCTCTTTTTGAAAGTACAGTTTATTTCTTTGATAGTGCTACACCTAATACTGTTTACTCTACAAAAGATCTGCAGTCAGCGCATTAATTTTTAAGCTCTGGAAAAACAACTCTGCTGTGCACTCATGTGATATTCTAAATTAAATCTTTTTACTTTGCTATTCCTAAACAATATTGTGAAGATAGAAAATAAATGTGTGATTTTCTGATGTAATATTTGTGAGCCATGTAAAATCAACTAGAGGAAATTTTGTGCCATGGACTTGATTACTTACTCAATTACAGAGTTTGATTAGGAAAAAAAAATTATGTGTAAAAGATCAAGGAGAGATAATTAATTTACCGGCTTCCTTTTATCCCATCCTTCCAAAAATCTTTCACACATTTTTAGTTTTGATCTCTTTGAAGCTAATTTGCTGAGACATTTGTAAGATTATAGAAAGAAAGGCTAGCTACTGTCCAATGGCTTCTATTTCAGGTGAAAAAGTTGTTTCATTCTGAACAAACTGAAAAGAACCCACTACCATGTGTCACCAAGAACTGTATATATCATTGTTTCAAAAGGATTTAATCTCCATATTTTTGTGAGCTCCATATTAACTCATGTTAATACATTCTCCAAGTAAAATAAATGCATGTTTTCATCATTGAGGGGATTTTTTTTTCTCATTTTATTTGTTAAAAGTTCTTTGTTATATACTTTTAAAATATTAGAAAGTGGTATCATGATATTGAATATCAGAATATTAGTTTATTGGGGTCTCGAGTTGCTGCTTATATGGTATTAAACACGTAAAGCAATTTTCTGGTTTTTGCATTTGGAATGCAATTTAATCTCTTTCATGTTGTCTACAGCTTTTCTTCTTGTTGGGTGAAATTTAGATTTGTAAAAAAATTCTGTGTAGAGTTTCCATCACAAATCTCACAATTGATCACTCTTCTTTACCTCTCTTAGAAGAAAAAGAGTATGATACTCTTTTTCCGATCACATATACTTTCTTTCTTCTTATAAGGCAGAACTTGCTGTTTGCTAGAAACAAAAAGTATCGGATGAAAAAGGAAAAGAACTTTGAATCATCATGTTGAAGAAATGTTTCCACAAATTTAAAAGATCACCTGTGTCTCAAAATCCATTGATAATGGAAAATTGTTGCTACTTTCAACATCTTTGTTGTGTATGTCAGAAGAAGGTTCATGTTTAGAGCAGAAGCTCATCTCTAGCCCTCTCCACAGATATAAATCATGCAATGACTTATAGAAGTGACAAAGGGCTCCTGACTATGCTTCACTATGATCACTATGCTTTTACAAGTAGGAATAAAGAAATAGAAACATGTTGATACTAGTCATTGGCAATGTAAACGAGTGTCTTTAGCATGCTTTTTATGGACTGCTATGAAAGCTTTCTGGGTCTCATATGGATGGAAACTGGGGAAATTTAAGAATCTTTTTTGTGCATTTTCCTACTTCACATTAGCACTGTCAAGAAGAAATATAGTTTCTGAGCTCAGGGTTTTTTTAATCAGGTAATTCCTACAAATGAGCACAGTTTTTTGAAAGGGGTACCGTGCTACTGCTTCTGTATTCTTTCTAGAGTTACCATGATTCCCATCAGTCTGTACTGCCACTACTGCAAGGTTTGGATTGTGAGATGCAATAAACCCCTCATTTTTTACATTTAGTTCAGTAAAACTTATGGACAAGTAAAACACAAGTTCTGAAAATGTTTATAAATCAATGTTATATCACAATTTATGATTGACTGTCATTTTGAGTTAACAGCACTCCTATAGAGGCCTGGTGTAACATGTAATCTGCTACTTTTTCCACTTGACAATGTAAGTGCAAGTGCTTCATGTATCTTTTCTGCACAGTACAGATAATTTCCATCCTTTCGTAGACAACATCCATTCTTCATTGTGACTAACAACACACAGTTTAACAATGAGGATAAGAAAGTATGCTAGACTTTTGAAATGGCAACCAAAAAGCCCTCCAAACTTCCAGAAACTCTCATTTAAATTTGAAATATACTTAATTATTCCTGTGTTAAATCCACAAATTGTCTGTTTCTAAAAGTAGCTGTGATGTATTTTTCTATATGGGATATAAAAGAAGTACCTGTAGATGAGATCATGATGTAAACTGTGTAACATTTGATATTCTAGTATTACTCTAGTTAGAGCAATAACTTTTACATGAAAATTCTCCCATACGTTAAAAAACATGGAAAATGTGCTGATAAATCAAGATTTTAATATTAAATAAAATTTTCTTCTCAAAGTTCTAAATTTCTCAGTGAAAAATATATTTACATTCTTTGCTGTCCATTGTAAAGTCACATATGTTTGATACTTGAACTGGTTTTCATTTTTCTGTAGGATAGATATATCCTGACCATGGAAATATCTTAGAATATAATATGGGATTTAACACAAGAAAAACCTAGTTGAGAACCACTTTCTTCCATTTACCCTTTGATAATGTTTAACAGAAAACATTTCAACAAAGCAAGAGGCTCAATGATTTCCTGAAATTAACAGTAATATAATCTCCATGTTACTTTTAACACAAAATTGATGCTTCTGATTAAACACTGTCCCATGTTCACCATCATCTAATTCAAATAGGTAACACTAATGTTCTTTTTCTGTATATTTAAGGAATCACAGACATGGTGTTCCATTTATAGCTATTTCTTTTTAAAAGAAGGGATAAAAAGAAGTTTGTTAAAATTTTACCTTTTTTCAGGACTAGTATTTTAATGACTTTAAATGCCATAAACATACTATTGACACTTTCAGGCAATATATTCCTTTTCTCAGTGTTTCTTATGTGTATGCCAAAATATCTATGTAGATGTCCTTTATCATGAAAATTTTGATTTTTCTTCCCAGAAATGCTCTGACATCTTCTCCCCTCTCAAAAAACATTCAGGCAGAATAGAATGACCATCTCTAAAGCCACTGGCTGCCAAGAAACAGTTAGGTGCAAATGATGCTTTAAAACAATGTGTGTAAAGTGTCAGGGGCAGTAATATAAAAATAGTTCCTTCCAGGAAGCC
The DNA here is from genome assembly GCA_035047845.1 of Dendrocincla fuliginosa. Taxonomy (NCBI): domain Eukaryota; kingdom Metazoa; phylum Chordata; class Aves; order Passeriformes; family Dendrocolaptidae; genus Dendrocincla; species Dendrocincla fuliginosa. The sequence continues at coordinate 74,269,069 of JAWWMO010000083.1, read as the reverse complement.
ATTAAAATGACCATTAATATATGTATCACTAGATATTCTGTCAATACAAGAAACTCAATACAGAGTAGCTATACTCTCCTTTGGATGTATAGTTTATTCATTAACACATTTCCCCTAATAGACTGTTTCCTTTACATTTAAGGAGCCCAAAAGGAAGTGCCCATACAGCCTAGCAGAAAACCCAGGGGTATGTTTCTGATTTCCCAGTGTCTCTTTTATAACCTAATTTCACCAATACTGGGAAGTTCAAAAACATTTATTCCTTTTCAGAAAAAAAAAAAAAAAAAAGAAAAAAAAAAGGAAAAAAAGGAAAATAATAAAAATATAGACTTTGGAACTTCAAACACCCACTGAATATAAGTTTTCACTTAGTCATCCTAAAGTGAGCAAATATTACTCATGTTGCTAAAATTTGATTTATTCCATGTAAGGACTAACTAGAAGGCTGTTATGTTCACTGGTGCAGTACAACCCTAACACAAGAATTCAAGGCAACAAAGATGACTACTAGTTAGGCAGCAGAAATCCAAATCTTATTCTGATAAGAAATCAACATTGTTTTTTTTTTCCTCAAAAGATAATTTTAACATTATAATCAACTGGAAATATGTTCCTTCTGACACAATGTTGTACTCTCAGAACTAAAGAAAACACAGATAAATGTTGGAAGTATAGTAAATATCACATTCACTTGAAGGCCTGCTCCAGAAAACTCTGGATAAAACCACAAATGCCTTCTGCTTCCCACCTCTTCTGTTAATATAAATAAAATCTTTGTTCAGACACAAATTCACACCTTGGAGTATTTCCTGTGTGTGCAAGAGGAACAAACTACAGAATAAATATTCAGCATCAAAACAATGCTGATGGTAGGAGTAAAACAAGAAAGACTATATCAAAACTCTTCCTCTGTAAATGCCAATGGAATGTATTTTGTCTTTCCTAAAAATGATAAATTCATGAGTTAACCTAAGTTACAGGAAAAAAAAATCTACATTCTAAAGAACAGACATTTATTCCCATTAGAGTTCAGTAACACTAGCACTGAAGAAGTTTTCTTTAATTTTACAGCAACATTTTATCTATTAATTACAATGAATTCCAAAAGAAGCTGTACTAAAAATGTTGCAGATGTCATGTCACATGTTTTGTTACAGTTTGTAGGAAATTTGCTTCAAAACTAAATTTTCTGCCATTATTTAATGCGTGACTTTTCCTACAGATGCATCCTTACATAGCAAGCCATGCTTACTGATGGGAAGGAGTAGGTAGCAAAATTCATATTCACTAGAAAGAAATTTACTGATTTAATGTCAAGAAAAAGTGGGAAATGAGTGTATTTTTGAATTGTTTATTTTTATTTAATTACCAAAGAATTGCACTTTAAAAATAAAAATCATAATAAGAACTTATCCTTAGAAACATCTTGGGGTCCTAGTTTCAAAGGTCTGTATAGTTTACATAAGGGAGAAGAATTGCTCCCTCTTTAGGCCCAGGACTACATCCAAATTGAATGAAAAGGAACAAAGAGAGATATTACGTCTTGTTTTGAGGATGAAGGCCTATTGAGCTAATATGTCAGAAACATCTGCAGACATCACATACCTAAAATACTACTTAGGCAATAAGTAGTACCAGTCTCCATGGTGTTAATTCAGACTAGATTATGTCTGGCAGGATAAGATGGTTCTTAAACATTAGATGGCTATTTTATTAATTGCTTGCTCGGGCCCAACTGTCTGTGTATGGGCAGGAGCAGTGGCTCTCAAGCAAGCTGCACAGTACTTGGTAGTACAGGAGATCAAAGGGAGAAACTTTCTGAGGTGCAGACCTCAGACAGATTGTTTCAGAGTGCAATTACCTTTTTTTTTTTTTTTTTTTTTAATAAACTGCAGTTGTTTGTTGTATCAAGCCTTTACTCCAAAAGGAGAGAAGTCCTACTTCTCAGCCCAGGATATTACATCCTTATTTGATCAAACTCTTCCCTCAACTCCTCAGGTTGTCCTATATCCCTCTATCTTTCAAAAAGTGCCATTAAGGCTTTTCACTTTCTCTCCTTTACCCTGTGTTCTCTTATAACATGTAACACTCACATTTGTATGTTCCACATGCACTGCAGTTCCTACAATGCCACCTCCAACAGCATTCACACTGAATGCACTGATAAACTGTGATGCCAAGGACACATGAAAATTTCTGGCATTTAAATTTTTTGCTGACTGATATGGAGAATTATGGGAGGATGATTGTGTGCAAAACTCCGCAGCTAACAGACAGAGATATAGAAACATATAGTGAACAGGAGATTTTCTAACAGAAAAAAATTCAAACCTAAAACTCTTTGCGTTTAGAATTAAGGTAGCCAATGTGGAATTTTCATTAAAGTAAATAATCCAAAGGAGCTCTCTGTCTCAGGGCCAGTCTTGTTTCAGCCTTCCCTAAACACATCCAAAGGCTTGATGGGCAGCCAGCAAAAGTATTTTCAGTTCAAAAACATGACCTGCCCCTCCCCACCAAAATATCCACATTTAATTCTGCAAAGGCAGATGTGCACCTTTTTATGTATACAGAACATATGCTAGCTGAGAAAGACAGTTTAGAAATACAAATACTTCACTTCCATTTTGCCTTTTCTTTTGAATGGGAAATTAAGACAAATTTCACAATTCTATGTAAATTTCTAATCTAAAGAAACCTTCCAGCAGTCAGCTTAAAGCACATGAAATGGCAGTAATAACAGCTCTGCAGAAAGACACCAAGGATATGGACATTTAGTAAAGCATGAGTTTCCCTGCCATTTATTTCCTCCCTGAAAGGGGTGCTTTCAGTATCATGCTGTTATTCAAATTAGCATTTGAAGAGACTACTTGCTTGTGAAATTCTCAAAATGCTCAAGGACAAGTGAAGCCTTGTGAAAGCATAATTTAATTAATGATAAAAATCCAAAAAGCGGTTTCATAGGCCACAGTACATTGGGATTAGTACACATATATAGCGATTAATTCCATTTGTCTTTCAGTAGTAATGTTATAACTGTACTTCTGCCTGTGTCATTTTACTTCATACACTGTACACACCTCATGCTATGTTTTGTGAGTTTTGCATTTTTTTCCTTCTCATTTAAAGTAATTATTTTTCAAGTTTCATTTGATCTGAAAACTGTCTTAATGTTACTTGACTTTAAACCAGTAAATTTCTTTCTAGTGAATACAAATTTTTGCTACCTACTACTGAACAGCAGTAAGTAAGGCTTACTCTATATGGATGCATCTAACAAAAGATTTACAGCTAGCTTTCCATTTCAGTTCCAGTCTCTATTCAGTAACCATTGGATGACTTTTTTTCTTTCAGACTAGTCTGGTTATGAAAAGTATTCTTATTAGTCCAATTCTGGATAATCCTCTCCAATAATAATAACAATATTAAAAATAAAAATATTATTCTTTATGGTAGAGGTACAAAATTTTTCACAGCTGTGCTCCACTGACTCATGCAAAAGAAGAAGAGAGAGTTGATATTTCAAAACCTTAGCTGGTGAGGTATCTGGAATAGGTTATCAAAAATACTAACTACTAACCAAATGATCAAAATACCTTTTTTTTCTGACACTATATATGTTCTCCAAGGAGCCTCTGCATGGTAGAGATATATCTCTGTACAAAAGCTGCAGTGGCTCAGGAGCTCCAGAAAAAAAATCAACTGAGACCTGAAATGTCCAGCATGAGCCCTACCACACCAGGGGATCTTGGAACATTTTCTGATATCCTATGCACTTAATAACTATACACTTAAACATAATGCTAAGATAGATGAACATTTCTATCTGATTAGTTCTGACTAGGATTTCACTTTAGTTTGTGATGATCTTACTTACTCTCCTCAAACTTCCCCACCCTGTTCATGTAGTTTCGTAGTTAATATACAAGAAACTCTGACATGGACAATTACCTCATAAAAAACAAACAAAAAAATAAAAAATAAAAAAATCACCCCCAAAATAACAAAAACCCATCACCATCCCCCCCCCCCCAAAAAAAAAAACAACAAATACCTTAAAAGGTGAAAGCATGAGAGTAAATGAATGATCAAATGAATGAACAAATGAGTGAGATAATGCAAAAGAATATAGATTAAATGAGACAGAGTTGACACAACTAGAAAAGGTTAGAAAAGGTTTAGTCATAGCTGGTCTCATAGTGGGCTCTCATTATGGAATGAAATTCTGTGGCCTTTTAAAATGCATTTTAGCTATTTCATGTATAAATCACCTCCTAATCTGTGATGTTACCTTGATTAAGGATAGGTATACAGGTTCAAATCTATGAATAAATTAAACTCTAACTTTTAAAGGTAGCATTTCTAAGGGGTTGAAAACAGGTCTTTTTTTTTCTCAGGGAATTATTATTTCATTGTACATTAGCAACACTTAATTTATCTTGCAGACACTAGCGCTGAAATACAACTGAAACACATTTTTCTTGAATTAAAAAGCAAAAAAACCCAAGCATCTTTTAAGAGATGTTGTTCTATTCAAATTTCTTAAGATGGATAAGGCTTGACAAATAACAGATTTATCCATTTTCTTCTACTTCTTAAAATAGCTATTTATATTTATGTTTAGGGTTAATCCCATATGAGTAACAGATTTATAAACAAAAATAATATGTGATCATACCACTGATGTTAGTGTTTAGAGCATTCATCATGTGTTAATTACTCATTTTTTTAATCATATATATATATATATACAAAACAGAACAATATTCTGGTATACTCTGCATGTGCATTTTATACACAATATAAGGTCATCAGAAGAAGTTCAGTTCTGAGAAAAACAACAAAAGCTTTTACTGAGGTGAGGCTTAATTATGGAGAAACTTTTAAAGAAAATAATATATTTTGAGCTCATAAGGTTACATACTTATTTGTTATATGTGTCCTTTTATCTCTTGCCCATCGCTTCAACAAAGTGGTGAGACTTCTGCAAATGTTTGATGATCCTCCCATTAAGAGGATCCATTCCTCCCATTAATTTTTAAGCAAATCATGACAAAAGGTTCTTTCTCTTTTGCAGCTGCCAAACAGGACAGAAAGGAACAATGCATATGCTTTTGGACACCTCTACACTGATGGGTAGTCTAGAAACAGTATTATTTTTTTTAATTATTTATAAAAGGGCAATGTTAAAACTGTGAAAGATAATGTCAGTCAGTAGGATTACTCAACCAATAGATACTATTGAAAATATAACAGTACTGACTTAATTTAAGTAACGATCCTTTCCACTGTTCTGGCAATCTGAAGATCTCAGAGAGGTGACAGTGTGATTTAAATTAGGATAATCCATTATAGTTTATAATGGCAGAAAGTAATTTAACAGCAAATAAATAGTGAAGGCAAAACTGATTTAAACCTTACCCTCCTTTTACAGTCCTCATGCTTCCAGCACTGGCTGTCAACTGCATCTCATCAAGTTCTCTTGCACTTAATTCTTCCTTGTTCTTCCTACTTGTTTTGTGTAATGCCTCACTACTGATCCATGTGGTGTTCTTGCTATCCTGAGCTATGAGACAATGCACTTCTTGCACCATTCCTCATACAGTCTGATACCTAAAAGTCTCCTTAGGGACATAGGAGTACCCTCTAGCAGTGCTCTCTGCTGCTCCACCTCCTGATTTCAGATTCTGCCTCCCTCCACTTCCACTCTGCCCTTGGAAAACTATGTAATTCCTCAAGGCAGAGAAAAAGAAAAGAAAAAAAAATCTTAATAAGCAGTTTAACTTCTTTTAACATAATAACCATATCTGAAAACAAAACAGGAAAAAAACAGTAAGCAGCCCAAATTTAAAGAAATGAATGCACAACATGAAGTATCTCTACAGAAGATAATATTCAGTTCCAATGTAAAAAATATGATGCCAGATTCTGACCCACAGAAATATTCTTGACAACTTTGATGAAAAGGAAACAAAAAGTAACAGTGAAATTTTTATATGATAGAAGACACTGGTCTTCTTGTTGCACATTTCTTACTAGCTTAAGCAGGAGAAGAAAAACTCCTATGATGCACATTTTATTTTCCAGTCATATAAATAAATTTAGAGCTGAACTGGGGCTTATTTTATCTCCCTCATATGAGGTCCATCAGTATGTACAAACAAATGTCTTTAGTGCTCGATTTCCCTCCTTGTGGAAACTAAGTTCACTGTTAAAGGCCACAAATCAAGACACTTAAAACTCAATCAACAAACATGATGGTTAATTAATTAACCATGTGTTTGTTGTATGTTTCACATGCACAATTAATCCAGCCACATAGCTTCCCAGTGTGCTCTCCACTGGGCATTCCTGCTATGCAAAATGGGTGAGAATTATCCCCTTTACACTCTTTGAAACTTCCAGTAGAAGAATAACAGATTCTTTTATCCATTACTTCACCCTGATCCTGCTACCTCCCCATAACAAAGACCTATTAAACAAAAGTCAATTCCAAATTTAGTTTCTGATTGTCAGCTGAATGCTCATAAAAACCATAAACCATTTCTGTAATGTTCAGAAAATTTTCTGAAGTCAGTCAGGGTTCTGCAAAATTCCAAGAAAGTAAAAATACTTATTATGATGAAGCCCAAAGCCCTCGTAGTTTAATTTCCTTTTTCAGAACTCCGACATTTCAGATTTGCAACTCTTTTAACTTGAAAGGCAACAAGAAAAAAAAAAACAAACTAGGCAAATATTAGTGGTCTGCACATATGGGAACTTTATCATAGAAATTATAAAAATTTTTCTCCATACCCATCAAAGAAAAGTCATCCATTTTATTCTCACAGATGAGCATTTAATTTGTTTCAAAACACAGACACGTCTCATATAACTAATGCAAAGCCTAAAAATATCTTTATTCTTGAAAAAAGGGGCAGAACTGAAAACACTGACCCAAATCAGAAGGCTTTCCAAAAAGTGATAAATATCCTGAAGGGTGACCAGACAAGTCCACTGTAATTTTATGCCTGAAATCTGGCTGATCTGAGATTAATCTGTACAGACACTGCATAGGGGCCACTCAGGCAAATTCTTTCAACATTTGCACTTTCCCTTGCTCCTGCAACCTCAGTTCTATATTTCCAATTCATTTTTGCTCCACACATTATACTATTCAGTGACTAACAGAAGAGAAACCAAGTTCTTCACATCTCATCTTATAACCACATATGTTTCCCTAAAGCATCTTACTATACAAAACAGATTCATATTCTTCCCCTGGGAGAGCTTCACAGACTAAACTCATAACTGGTTTCTGTCAGAAACTCTTCAGAGGGTGCATGAAATAGACAGCAACTAGGACACAGACTTCAACATACAATTACACTGTATACAATTCCCCTTGATTCTCTACAGGTGTGGCAAAACCATCAAACACAATTTAAAGAACAAATCTAAGGATTTGCCTTTTATATCAGCTGAGAAGCCAGTCTGTGAAATTCAGATTATTGTCACCTTAGCATGGTTTGCTAGAGTTTTTCAGAAACTCAATATAACCACATAAACCTCTTTAATATGTTAATATTATATTAGTTGTTATTAATTGCCCTATGAGATGCTACACCTACAATCTGGTAAGCTGCAGATCTCCAACATTTCAGTGCTTATGTCCTGCTAAAACAAGACAATAGAGATACAAATTTCTCTCATCAAACACAATTTAAAGAACAAATCTAAGGATTTGCCTTTTATATCAGCTGAGAAGCCAGTCTGTGAAATTTAGATTATTGTCACCTTAGCATGGTTTGCTAGAGTTTTTCACAAACTCAATATAACCACATAAACCTCTTTAATATGTTAATATTATATTAGTTGTTATTAATTGCCCTATGAGATGCTACACCTACAATCTGGTAAGCTGCAGATCTCCAACATTTCAGTGCTTATGTCCTGCTAAAACAAGACAATAGAGATACAAATTTCTCTCTGCAAAATATCTGCACATAGAGTAAGAAAACAAGGAAATGGTAGGTGCAGAGCCCTCTTTTACACTGCGTGACTATTTCTTAATTATAGGCTTCAGTTGAGTGACGAACATTTCAGAGCAAAACCCTGCTTGTTAATTCCCTTGTTTTTTTTTGTTCTTGGTTTATGCCTTAAGACATATTTGAGTAGATACTGGCAATAAATCTGCATTTGTCTGATACGAAAAATATTTGCCTGTTGTGGTAACACAATACAGGGAAACTGACTGCCACTCCACAGTTTGTTTTTTTTTTTTTTTGTTTTGTTTTGTTTTGGTTGGTTGGGGTTTTTTTGGGTTTTTTTTGTTGTTTTTTTTTTAAATAAATAAATGCTAGGATGGGGAGAACAGGTCTCTTATTATATGCTGAACTATTAAAAAACTAACATTCAGAAATGCGCTCTGAAGGTGAATTAAACAATATCTCTCAAGAATCTTTGGACCCTGGACTGTAAGCAATACAAAACAAAATAATTCACATTTTTCCTATCTTGCTCCCCATTAGCAGTTCATGCAGCTGTAATATATTAATGCAATATATAGTCTTGAAACATACATTATTTTCCTATTTACTATGCTATAGCTTTTATTTAGCTTCCAGTGCCCACATATATACACTACTCTGTTCACATATTATTATGAGCTTTCATAAACTGCCACATGGAGCTGAGGTAACGTAAACTTTGATTCTTCCTTTTGCCTCCAAAGGATCCACAAGGCTAGAACAAGTTGGTCTTTACAGTCACAGGTAAAACAACACAAAGAAAGATTAGAAGAAGGAAATGCAGTCACAAATTGCTGGAAACTGGGAGCTTCAATGTGAGAAATTTCTGTAAGTGAAAGCAATCCAGCTGAATAATAAAGACTGAGGAGAAAGTATTTCTGCAGAATCTGAACAGGTTCTAAAAAGTTTGCCTCCACTTCCTTAATACTACCGCTTATGGGGGAGGGATGCAGGTGTTAGAAACCATAGTAACTATTGATTGGAAACAATTCAACACAGGGAATACCAGGAGAAATGAGGAGCATTTCAAATAAAGATTATTCAAGGTAAAACAGAAGGGCTGACAAACTAGAACACTCTCCCACACAAAGAAGATTCCTTTTCTGCACTTAGTATTTAAGAGACAGAAATATTGCATACAACTTTTCTTGGAGTATGAGTATCGTAGTTTAGATGTATGCAATTTAATAAACCAATAGTGCAGCTATAGATGTGTTTAGGAGACCATATCAATGAAGACAGTTCCTAAGTAGCAGTGAGTTTTAAATTCTTAAAGGTTTTTGTTTTTTTGGTTGTCTCTTTTTTTTTTGGGGGGGGGTGGCAATGTTGTTGGTTTTTTGGTTGATTGGTTAGTTGGTTGGTTGGGGTTTTTTTGGCGGGGTGGGGAGTGGTAGCAGTGGGATGAATATAGGCATCAGAAATTGTTCTATCAATTTTCAAGAAACTTTAAGTTAACCTCCTACTCAGTAACTACAGGGCCAGAAGGGAAACTTCTACATTCACCCTAGGATACCTGTGTAGTTTGACACTTGTATTGCACTTCCACCTAGGGAATTTTTTAATTATGGTTTGCTGCAAAGGGTTGACAGACAAAAAACATTTCTACTTAACAGTACGTCCCTTTTGTGAAAGAACCAGAAGTATTACTGTAACTTTCTGATTTCCAATCAAATACTTTTGTATATGCTGCCTAATTAGGTGATATGCATTCTTTCTATTGCTATTAACCCCTGTAATAACTATCAACATCCATAGTGAAGTTAAAGTAGTCGCAATACTTGAGGGATGCAGGGGTGTCACTTTTTTAAAAACTATCACCTTCTGCAGTTGATTCACCAAGCAGAAGATAATTCATAATAGATGAAAGACAGTACAGTTCAAGGTAAAAGTGAATAGCTCTATAAGTAGCCAAGTGGTCACACCTAAAAGCAATTGCAAAATCAGCATCTCTGAAATGTTTCTTTTGCAAGACCGTGGAAAGGGATAAGGAAATGAGAACCATGCGTTGCATTTGAGACACAAATGCACTGTGGTTTTATAGAATTACTGGTGGTTTTTGTTTGGTTTGTTTTTTCAGTTTTTTGGTTGGTTGGTTGTTTTTTTTCCCCTTCCTAATGATTTCTAATATTCAGTTTGTTCATTGGATTTTTTCTAAGAACTTAGCTGATGGAGGTTTGTCTTAGAGCTCATAGAACCTTACAGTCTTTTTAATGAGCGGCAATGGTCAACAAAGTAAAAACTACTCAATGTGCCTCATTCTTCCTTTATCTGTATTGAATTTCAGTCAGTCTTTGAGGATCTCTCTGCTGCATTTCATTATGGTTGGTCTTTCCCATTTTCTTCTTAGCAGCTTAGTATAGTTAATTACATGTATCAGCTAACTATTCACACCCTGCTTTCCGCAAATAGTTTTCAATGCTAAGTGGTATTGTTTTCCCCACATGCAAGTTTTTTTGTGTTGGGTTTTTTTTGTTTGGTTGGCTTTTTGTTTGGTTGGTTGGTTGGGTTTTTTAGGTTATTCTAGCTTTAATGCAAGAGTCTTGTTTTGCTTTCTTTACACCTTTTATGCCCCAACTGTCTTTTGTTTGGCACCAGAGACTCTGGCAGGCATCAACAGCCTGGTGTTTCTAAAGAATTTTTTTTTTTTTTCTCTTATTGCAAGTTCTTCCTAAAACTTTCTCCATTGGGTTACTTTGTTTTACAATTATCATGTAAGATTTCTCAGTCCTTTTTATTTCTCTCATTTGGAAACAGACTCAGTTTTTAAAAGACTCTACCTGTATTTGCCCTCACTACTGTACCATTTCGTCATTCCAATTCCCTTAGCCCTTCACATCTTTCTGCAAGGTGCTCTGCATTTGCTTTAAGCATTACTTAAAATTTAGCTTTAGTTCTTCTTTAGGAGATTTGATGACTAGATAACTTACGAAGCATCTATTTTTTATGACTAGAACTTTTGGATATTAGGGTTCAACCTTTGTTCCAGGGAGTAAGTGAAGTCTCCCATCACTGCTGCAATTGTCTTGCCTTAGAAAAGGCAAGAACACCCTCAACAAATCATCAGCAACTTTGGTATTCCAGTCAGCAGAATAATGACAATGTTCTTGTAGTTTTAATATTATATTTGAAACATCCATACAGATGTTAGATACTCTTTGATTTCTTGAAATGGTTATGTTTTCAAAATTTCACTCAAGCATTTCAGATAGAAAGCATTCATATATCAAGGGTGTACAAACATTGCTTCTCTAATACTTTACCAGATACAAAATTATACCTCTTTAGGCCAGTATTGAATTCTACAATTAATATTTATAATCAAGTAGTAATATATATAGCAATACACAATATTAAAAAAAAAATTGTAACTCTGACTTTTAATTTCTTTTGAGTTGGGTTAATTTCTCCTGCTGGTTTACCTTTAAACCAGGACAACTATATTTATATGAGTTATAATAATTTCTATTTTTCTTTTTATTAATTTCTAATATAATTTCTAATTCTAAAATCTATAAATACTGATTTCTAATATAATTTCTAATTTTCTTTTCTATGAAAAGATCTCTTCAGTAGAACTGTAATTATAAGTATGCCATTCATATAAAACTTTGAAAAGCTGTATTATTTATACTGATAGCTCAAGTATCAACTGTGCTAATTCACTGGAAGACAAAAAAAACAAACACATTTTGACAAGAGTTAAGGTCACACATATCCGACAACAAAACAGACAAGGACATACAAATACCTCATGACACACAAATTAATTGTACACTAAGCCCAACATAAATCCAAAGTGTAAATTTATGGATACAGACTATTAGTTCTGATGACTGGGATTTTTGTTTGTCTGTAACCTAATGGAAGTTTTTAAAGTATCGTAAGAGGAGAAAAAAAGAGTTGATATAAATGTTCAAATATAGGACAGCTACACTAGTACCCCTCAGCAACAGACTTAGAACAAGCTCTTCTGGTGAGTTTATTCCCCACATCCTTTAATATGTTTTCTTTGTGCAGAGAGACATCTTTGCAACCATTCTATCTCCTGTCTTGAGCAGCTCCATACAGGCAAAATGTCTTTTAGAAAATTGCAGAAGGAACAGACTCTTTAGCAAATGGACCCAAGATCACAGGAATATGAAGACGACATTAAAGGTATTCTGTTTTAATCCCACGTGTAGAGATTTACCTCTGCTTAAGTTGTTGACTGTAACCCATTGTGCACAATCTAAATGCAGATATCATCTCTGCACTTGCTTTCCAAATAAAGGTGTTTGTGCTCTTTTCATTGTTTTTTAAAGCAAGTTTAAATTGCATCTGATAAACTTGTGGGACTAATTATTTAAATGAGAAGTAACTGCTTGCCAAGAAGCAACCAGAGCTAACCCTGCAAGGAAGAAAACAAGTAGGAAAAAAAAATCTCAAATTGTGCTTTAATGTTTTTACACACTGAAGTTTTCCACTCCAATAAGGAAAAGAAACCAATCAACCAAAAAACTTCAGTGTGTAAGGCATTTAATCTGAAAATTGTCACTGTGATTTTAGTTTCATGGACTGTGTGTTGTATGATTAGAAATCTCAGAGACGTTTTAGATTTAAACCTTACTTCTCATGCTTTACTACTTATTGTCTGACATGTTTTTATGGTCATTAAAAATTGCATGTATTCTAGAACACAACTAAATACTTCATATGCGAACTGAAAGATAACATGTAGCCAGTGTAACTAATAAGGAAAAGAGGAAACGGCTGAGAAGGCACCACATTCAAAATCAACAAATATGAGTAATTACCTTTATAGCTGTGTGGAATACCCCATACAAATAACAATTTGCAAACTACACTAGCTTAGGAATATTGCAATCTCATGTTCACTTTCTTCTCAGGCATTTTGAGATGAATTAATAAGCTACTAGACCTGAAATGCCTATTCTTTTATAGCATCTTATAGCCTAGCAAACCAGGCCATAAAAGCATGTTCTTCATGTTTGCATTTGTCATATCAGTCTAGGTGAAAAGAAACCTAATTATGATATTCAATTTCCTTCACCTTTTAAAATTCTTGTAGCTTGTTATACAGTAAATAATTTAGCCTACATTTTCAATCATTCAGCAGAAGTGTTCCTATCAGTGTTTAAACAAGCTAACTGAAAGTCTAGATAACATTTGATTTTATAAATACATCTCAAATGAGTTGATAAAATACATTTAATATTAAAATGATGCAGCAGAATCTTTAAAAAGACAATAAAGCATGTGGGTGTTGAAAGTTACACAGATGATGAAGAAGAATGAATATTCAGAAGATACCTGAAAAATAACTAACATGCTAATTCATACTCGAGTTTATCAGCATATTTTCAGCTTCACTGCCTAAGGACTTATGATTAGCTGGTAAATATCCTTAAAAAACAGAGTTACCAAGTTCAAGATTAATATACAAAAATGCACAATTATTTCCTCCCCACATCTCATGGATGCAACTGGTGTGCCACCTCTTTTTTGTGGTTTTTGTTTGTTTATCTGTATCTTTTTTTAACAGAAACTAAGTATTTGGGCATCATATTTTTCTTAGTTTTGATATAAAAAATGTTAGAGGCTAAGAGGAATAAATTAAAGACACAGTTACAGAGAAGGCAAGTTGTAGCACACCAACTTCGTGGTGGGTCAACCTTGGCTGACTTCTACCACCAAGCCGATCTCACTCTTCCTTGTTAAGAGGACAGGGAGAAAAGGAGGCAAAGAGAAGTTCATAGATCAAGATAAAGACAGGGAGACCACTAACTCCTACAATACATTTAACATGAGAAAAATTAATTACTTGGAAATTAAAATAGAGCTGAACATTGAGAAAAATATACAAAAAATTGAGACACCTTCTCCCCACACCCTAGTTTTTCCCAGGTTTACCTTCACTTCTGACGGGGCTTCTGTCCCCTAGTGGCCCAGGGGTGCCCAGGCTTCCCCGGGGCTCTCTCCCACCCGCCCGGGGCTGAGGGGCTCAGCCGTGCCCTGCGCTGGGGCTGCTGGAGCCGCTGGGACCGGCTAGGGCCGGGCCGGGTAGCACTGGATGCTCTAATTCAGACCCACTGCCAGCACTTCAACATGTAAACCCAAAATGAACAACAGATGAAAGGAAGGATCAAGGCTAGATAGGAACAAAACTGTATTTCCCCTCAAAAAAAAATTACTGCTAAACCATTTAAGTGAGAGACGGCAGTTCCACATTAAATGTTGGTTTCATGAATGTTGTCATTCAGTGTATAGAAGAGGTAAAAGCCACAAAACACAGAACTTGGCTGCTGCTTGTCAAAATCATGAACAGAAGAATATTTTTTCTTTTTTAAAAAAAAAGGTCAAGTTTTTTTCAGAGTTTTTCAGTCCATAACAATTTCAGGAAAGATTAGATCACCTTGACAAAATTATTTTGAACCATTAATTTAAATAACAGTCTCCACACAGAGAACTGATGTTTTGCAATATAGAACTGACAGACTCTATAAAGCTTCCTCACAAAAACAGTCATTACTTTGACGTATTAGATTCAATGTAACTGTTTTGACATAAAAGAGCAAGATTCTTTTTGGTGTGATTTTATGTTGACTTAAATGAAGTTTAAAAAGATAAACTCTTTATCCTCTCTCTTTGGAATAGGACTGAACTTCAGTATGTTCATTGTTTTCTGTTTGTTTGTTTGTTTGGTCTGTCAAGTCCAAATGCCCTTGACAGTGCTATGCTTCAGGAAACCTTAGATATAGCTGAACACACTGGAAGAAAGTCAGATTGATCAGGATGATGAAAGCACTCTCTTCCCTTGACTTTGAGTTTCCCCCAACCAACCTTTAAATGTATAGAGATTCTACTTAAAAAAAAAACTACAACAACAACAACAAAATAAAACAAAAACAAAACAAACAAACAGAAAAACCCTAAAGAAACAAACACAAAGCCAAAAAAAAAACCCTCCAAACACAGAGGTCCACAGCATTTTATAACTTGTAGAATTCCAGTGGCATGTTCTCAACCTTTTAACATGAAACCAAACAACATTCGTTGAATGAAGGTTGAATGGAGCCAGCAAAGAGGGGCTGTCTGTGCCAACAGAACTCTAGACAAAGCACATGTATGCATTTTTATTTTGAAAAGCCTTTGGGTTGGCAACAGTCTTAAATTAGCCTTTTGTAAAAAATATAGTAGAAAATGAGGTGGGTAACACGATATAGGACCATCTAATATTGTCCTATACTGACATCAGGTATACTATTTAGGTTGCTACTGCTACTACATTTTTGCTAGGTATAGAGGAAAATTATTTTACATAAATACATCATTTGTGAAAGTAGCAACCTAAAAGGTAGAAAGTGTTATTTGAGATGTTGCTTTTGCTGCTTATGCCACTTGTTTATCTTCTTACAGAGGCAGGGAAATGGCAAACAAGTCACGTGCAAAATCTTTAGACTATGTCGTCTACCCTTTCATTTTAATTTTCTCTATTATAAAATAAAACTCCTTTATTATCAGAAAAAGAAAATGGAACTATTTCCTCATATTTAAAGTGCTGAAACATCTAATGTGCTTTCCTTTATGCAAACCTCTATCGTTGAAGAATTTTAATCGCAAAACTCCACTTTTGTTTTTTCCTTGGCATTTATTTTAAAATAGACATAATATCCTCTTACTGTCCTTAAATCATAGATGTGAAATTCTCTTTATATGATCGAGGAAGATTAGATTCACTGCCTTGTACTAGAACCAACTTATTGCAATGACATGTCACATATTACTTTGAAAAATAATGTTGAATTGCAAGTCTGTTATGCTGTATTCATGTTTTCAAGAATAAAATAACGAATTAATAGAATTGATACCTTGTAAATCCAATATAACACCTAGGATTACTTTCCTAACCTAACTTTCAACACAATCATTTCAAGACATATTAAAAGCTGTTACTTTCCTCTACCCTTTCCTGTATTCACACTCCTTTCCAACTGTTCCATACTTCCTTGTCTCCTGGATCAACACAAATCTGAAACTGTTTTTGAATTAGATATAAAAATGCAAGAACTAAAAAAAGCGTCTCTCCATTTACCCCCAAAATTTTGGAAGAAACACGCAGTTGAAAACCAACACGGATCTGAATACCTGAACAATCGTTCCTATTTACCCTTCAGAGGACATCTAAAAGTGGATTAAGAGGTGTACGTTTGGTATTTCAGAGATCCAAAGGGTCCCCAGAGAAATAGTCTGTCTTGCGCATTATATTCCTCTGCTATGCCCTCTTAATAGCATGACTAACTCAGCCTCAAATCCACACTGATCTTCCTTTTATCACTGCTTATTTACTTTTCTCTCCAAAGTAAAAAGCACAGCAAATGTGTAGTTATGACTTGGTTCCAGAGCTACTGACTTTTAAGAAATATCCTTTCAAGAAAGAGCAGGCCTTCTGGAGGGAGGGGTGTAAAGGTTCAAAAGGAAGAATGTTACAGACTGAAAGATGTAGTGTTTCACTTCTTTCCTAAAATTCTTTGTTATTTTTTTTCCGTATTCTGAGACATGAGCTATCTAACCTGGAAGCATGCAGAAAATGCAAGAGAAAGATATCAGCCATGGCAACTGAGGAATGTTAAAGGTTTCAGTCCTACAGCCCAGTTTCTGGATTTCCTCAGGAGAACCTTCATTCCCCTGAGCTGGTGCAGTAGGTACCTGATTCTTCACCAGGCCATGGTACATTCACCAACCCTGTCCTTTTCTGCACTCACAACTATTTTTCTCATTAGATTAATTTACATCAGACACATGCAAAAGACAAGAGGTCTCATGTACCTGAAAGCTCAGTTCTGTGCATTCAAGTTACTTATTTGAGACAAGGATATTTAATCTCACTTATTCAAATTACCACAGATTCGGAATTGCACACACCTTCACATATATACTTGCACCAGGTGAATAGTCTGTCTGAACTAACATTCCTAGATACTATTGTTTATTGGGAAGTTTTCAAGAAGCCCTTCTCAAATAATTCACAATTTTGGAAAAACAAGTCACTGTGGTCTTAAAATCTTTAAAGAGATAGTTTTTCATAAAAAACCTTTTTTTTCTTTTTAAGCTCTTTCTTCAGGAAAAGATACCCTGAAACATTGAAACCTTATCCCAAGCGCAACAGCAGGGAACCAGTTCAATAACTTCAGAACCAAAGAAAATATTTAACATCTACAAAAGGATCATTCTGCATTTCTACAACAACCTAATTTTTCCAGGACCTGTGTTTTGCTGTATTCCTACAAAAACCTTCTGAGTATGGCTAATAGAGATTAATTTTGTGCAGATTTCCAATCTCCAAATGACATTTTCTTAGAGAAAAGAACATCTGAGGAATGGGTATATGTTTGATATTAAAATATAATGATGATTTGTTGTCCTAACACTTGCTGTAAAACAGATGACGACAATGAATTAATCCATTCTCTTGATAGTAATTTCATGGTAGGAATAAGAAACCTTACCATTTTCATCACAGGCCTACCCTCAGTGTGCATTGTCAGCCATGACAATGACTGTGATCATTATAACAGCATTGTACATAATGACTCTGCTTTCTGTGATGTTACTCCCAAATTGGGTGTGAAAAATGTGAAAGGACAGATCTCAAATAGCAAAACAGCTCACCAGTGAAGCAGAGTAGTCTACAGAATTAATAACTGACAGAACTGATAGCATGCTGCCACCTAACAGAAGTCTGGAATTAAAGGGCTCTGCCTTCCTTTATAAACTGAGGGACTTTGCATGAAATCACTTGTCAAATTAAAGGCACATCGAATGTGACCTTGGTGGGGTGTGTAAAATTAAATGCAACATCAGTAAGACATTTATTTTTCAAAATGAAAAGGAGCTCATGCATAATGATCACTACAGAAATTTTGCTAATTACTAATATTATGACAGGGTTTTCTTTCTTCTTTTTTTTTTTTAAACATAAGTCTGAGCTAATACGATTGATCTTTGCTGTAAATCAGGTCATCATAATCATCACAACAAATGGAAAACAGAGTACAGTTGCTATTAAATTCCACAAAGCTTTTGGAAAGATATGTTTACTAATGTTGAAAAGTACCCAGAGCAGAAAATTCTGATCATCAGAGGGAATTCTTTGAGGAAAAAGGAAGAAAAATTGGAAAGTACAGAGAAAGAAATGTCTTCAAACAAGGCATGCAGTTACATTTTTGCCACAAAGGATTGAAAGAAATTCTATTGATTGATCTCTGCAAACGCAGCATTAATAGACTGGTCAGAGGATGAAATAAAATACATAATGCTATCATAAGAACATTAAATTGAAAGGGACCATGCTTTAGCTCATTGAATCCAGACCTCTGTTCTGGCATGAAATCATGTCTATAAATGCTTTCATAAAGACAAGGATACTTTCCTTTGAAACCCCTTCAGCTTTTTGCTTCCACTCTTCCTATTAGTATACTCCTTCAGAATCTGACATTCTTGTTTCCATTCTAAATTAACTCATGGCCACCAACACCTTACTTTTTCCCCCCACGTAAAATTTCAATCAACTTAAATAGCTTTTCTCTTTTTATTGTGGTTTCTTCTGAGGTTTATTTATAGAGTATTACATGCCCTCCTCTATTATTTGTTTTATATTGTATTATATTTATAATGAAACAAACATATTTATTCTTCTCTACCATACTAACCACAGTATTCAATTTTCTGTGTATAGTTTCATATATAAACCCATTTTTTTGGCCAAAAGTAACCAGAACAATAAACAGATTATTTTCCACAATGTCTTCAATACCACTTTATCCCTGTCTTTTAACTTCAGCTTTTGCAGATTAGTATCATATTTACCTTCTTTAAGGTATGACATGAGGTAATATTTGATCTTTAACCAGATCCTTCTCTTTCTCCATCACTTAAAATAAACCGCTAGTGTAAAACAGAAATTCATTACGTTGCTTTGAAAGAGCCTTATAACCTTGTAGTCTGAGGTTTACTCTCTATTTCTATATCCAAATTATATTCATGATATCTAGCTCTTTCCAAACAACGTTTTATCTCTCCTGCAATGCTTTGCATCAGCAGTATGTTTGCAAAATGTTTCTTCTATTCCAAAATCATTTATGAAAACGTTAATCAGTCTAAGGTGGGTCTGGAAGAATATCTGCTCATCCCCTTACCTTTTTTAAAAGCTTCTCTTTCGATGCAAACCACTACTTTCTTTTAGCAAGGTCCTTTCTCAGATTATACTTCCAGCACATATCTCAACAATTTTTGATATGCTGAAATACTTTGCATTTTACCAAGGCTGGCGTAACTGAATAACCTTTTTTTTTTTTTTTGTCTTTGTGTTAACAGTATCTTAAATACAGTTGCTCCACTTGCTATTTTTAATTCAGATGATACTGTTCAAATTTGAAAGCCCTCACTAACAGACATCTGTGATTTCAGAAGCAAACGGTTTCCTTGGAATTTTTTATACTCTACAATATAATTTTCAGGATTCCCATTTTGAAGACAAACTAAAATTAAATAATACCTTTTTCACATCCATTTTTCTTTACCCCTCCATATTCGATGCCTTTCTCCATTTTAATCAAGGAAATTAACTCATCTAGATTATGTAAAAAAAAAAATCTATCACAATGTTGCAAGACAGTATTCAAGGGGAGAAAAACTCCTTCTGTCATACACCATGCATTAAAGCTATATGGAGAGTTTTATGTTACTATAATGCAAATTTAAAACCCAGACTATACAGACAATATTATACAACCAGACTTCACTTGTCCACGCTTCAGTCTACATCAGCCTGATCTTTATTTCTGAAGCTCACTCTATATATCAAAACATAAATGCAGGGCTTGTTCTCACAGACTTCTGAAGAACTTTAAGAAGGAACACCTTGTGCCTCTTTTTATGAAAAAAGTCACAGAGAACTTCCTTTTGGAGGAGAGAGACCTTTTCCACTCTACAGTCACAGTGGAATGAATACCCTATGGAGGTTAGACTGCACTTGAAATATTCCTTTAAGCAGAACGGAATATAATTCTGAAATAGACTGGAAAAGCCTTTAGCAGTGACCCCATGCATTTTGGGTTTTGGAAATTGATGCAACAGGATCAACTGCACTCACTCTGTGTTTAGCTGTACTCAGAAGAAGAACTATTTTATCATATTTTAATATCTTCATCCTATATACATTTTTCCCCTTTATAATAAACACAGTATATGCAGACAAGTGACAAGTTCACTGTGAATGTCTGTACATGGTTTTCCTCTATGAATGGTTTTCCTCTATGAATGCCATATTTTAGGAGATGGGAAAAACCAATCCAAAACAAGAAGACAATGACCTTACCTTTCCCACATACTGAGGATCTGGTCCCATGTGTTCTTCTAAAACAAAGAACTGATTCCACACCCATCCACGCTTGGGACGATGATGCACCTCTGTTTCGCCTTCTATGTGTTTGGTTTGATTTCTAGTCACCTTGATGGAGCCATGGTGAGCAGCTCCATAACACCTTTGCACAAAACAGAGACAAACTAGGACTGGGCAGATACAAGATGTACTTGTAATTCTCATTGTAGGATAAGCTTCCTGTTCAAGGTTTTCTTTCTCTTATCTTTTTCAGCTGTAATCCTTTAATACGTTCCCAAGACAGAAGGTGAAGTCTGGTTCAGAAATACAGTCCAAACTGGGTTTTTCTGCTTGTTCATTGTTTAGCTGCCCATTTGGGAAAGCTCAAATTATATTTACATTATGAAAAGCTGACTGGAAAAACTGATATTTCTTCTGAGGTCTTCACAATAGAGTTCCACAGACGACCATTTTCTATCTAATAGGAAAAGAAAAGAAAAGAAAGCCACTTACTCATCACTAAACCCACCAATTTTCATTTTTTTGACCTCAGATTACACTCAAAGTTGTACTAGCCAGTCAGTCAAAGACTATTATTGGAACTAAAATATTTCTTTTCAATCCTTTCTGTAAAGGTGTTTCCTGATTGTTTATGCTAAAATACCTTTAAGACATAACATGGTCCCTCCAAGCTATGCAAACACATCAATAAAACCTGGATAATTCAGGACAGGTTCCTGTGGCCTTTACATGCAAATCATTGACCTGGTCTGGCGGTAAAGCAAAAATCACTGCTACAGTGTCATTAGACAGTGACCGCTAAATTATTTCACATGGGTTTTTGATATTCTGTATGCCACACAGATACTCAACTTGATGAAAAATACCTAGTCTATGATGGCTTTTGAAAGAAGGCCTCAAAATGGGATTTGAGGATTCTGAGTCAATATTAGAGCACATTGACAGGAACTTTCAGTCAAAATGTTTATTTTTTACACCTTGTGTAAATAATACTAACCGGTATCATACTAGACCCTCATAAAATTATGTCATACTGACAGAAAGTTCATGTACTGTTGTTTAGACAATCAATATTATTCCCAGTGACAATATTTTTCTCAGCCTCAAAAAGGGAAAATTTAATGTTTTATACTACTAAAGTTATTATTCACTAAAATGTGAATATGTATATGGAAATTGATGTAGTGCTTAAAGCAAAGTACCTCGAAAGCAGTAAAATAATTCTTCAACCTTAGAGAAAGTTACCTTAATACAACCATTTGTTCAGTTAGCTGAAGATATCAAACACTAGTCAGTCCATCAGGAGTCTGAAAATACGCAACTAAATTTATGAAAATTGGAATCTTCCTGGTTTTAAGTATCATAAAGCCATTACAAGCTACGTAAACAGTGCACAATGAAACTAATTTTGTTTCTAGGTTTCATGGGAACACAACAGAAAAAATTCAAAATTTCTAAAGAAGAACCAAACCAAGAAATTAGATGGAAAAATACTGCGGTGGAAGGAAATTTATTAGCTGTCTTTTGGCTGCAGATTTTCTGACCTTATGCTTCTTTTAGGACCGTAAGAACAATGGAGCCCAAACCTTTTAGCTAAGGTTTCTCGGCAGAATAATGGAAGAATACTTCAAGACTGCTGCCTGTTAGAAAGAGCCAGAAAACACAAATTTTCCATTGCTAATACTGAGTTCAGGACAGTGGGTTTTGCTGAAATAAAGGAAGAACTCCAGTCTCTTGTGGTTGTGTGGGAGCTCAAAAAGAAACTCTGTACAGCATTTTTAACTGAGGAAAGAAATTTGTAGATATTTAGTATTTCCCTGCTTCTTATTTCCATAGCAATGTAGTCTCCTCTCAACCTCTATAAAGACCAAGACACGATTCTCTTAAAATTCTCACATTCCATCTCAGAACAGACAACATGAGGAATTACTATCTCCTTTAAGTACAAATTTGATTTAATAGGATTTTTTTTTTCCAGTTAAACGTTCTAAGAAGTCTAAATTATACCAGGGTGTGGCAGTTTGGGTTGGCTCCCTGCCAAGCCTGGCCTTTGGCCACACAGATTCTCCCCTCATAAAAGAGAAGAAACAAGATACCAGAAGAAAATTGTAGTAATATATATATATTCACATATATTACAGTTATATACAATTAAACACTATGAATATACAGACTAAGAATTCCCAAACAACCCCAAAAGGGAAAAGGGGAAAGGGAAAAAAGGACAAAAATGGGTAAAAATAAAAGAAAACAAGATATACACACTTGAAAACTCAGGAAATAGCTCAATAAAGTAGCTAACACAATAAACTCTCACCAACTTCCCTCAAGAAAACAGTTCCTCCACTTCCATGCAACTCTGGACAACAGCTCTCAGATAGGCCTCAGCTCATATAGATAAGAGAGAAGTCAACACACTGAGGCCTGCTGTCTTCTAAGCAACTGACAGGAAGAGAAGAGGAACCTCCCCTCCTCATCCTTACACCTTATTATGTAAAGGAATGGTGTGGAATACTTCCTTAGTTATGACCTTGTTACCAGGGAAGACCTAGACCAAAACCAAGAAAACTAAACCACCACAG
>JAWWMO010000083.1:74199727-74243234 GCA_035047845.1 Dendrocincla fuliginosa | reverse complement strand
TCCTGGAGCTTCATAGCTCATTAAAGCTCCTGCTCACTTATCTTATCTCCTACTAAAAGTTGTCTGCAGTTTTTTTTCCTTGCTCCTTAAGGCAACAGAGAAGTAGTGGCAAAACTGCTCTGGAAAGCTTTTAAAACCGTGTTAAATGTTCTTATCTTTCTCCTTTGTTGTAGTTAGTTGTAGCTATATGTATGAGACTGAAAACTAGAAAAAAAAGTAATTAAAGAAAATGAAAAGTCTTGAAATAATTTAATAGTAATTCCAATAATCACAAATGTATTGACATATAGTTCTACATTGACAGATCTAGAAATGGAAAATTGGACTATTTTACTTCAATAGCATAAGGAAATTTCCTTTATAGGTAAGATAACTGCATGAGATGTCGAACTAAATTACTGCTAAATTTATTGATACGTATATTACTATTCTGAAAGCTACTCTTTATCACCCTGGAACTTGATCAGTTTACTAAAAAACAAGGAGAAAAGAGCACTGGATATCACTCTCCTCACCTCTTTAAGCCAGCAAATCTAGCTGTGGTGACTAGGTGGCTGTACAGTGTCAAGGAGTGTTACTTGTCTTTACTAAATAAATAGAAATAATGATGAAAAAACCCCAAAGAACACCACCACCACCCCCCCAAAAAAAACACCAAACAAACAAAAACCCCAACTCCAAAACAAAACAAAGAAACTTCCATGAAAACTAAAGATTGTTCTTGCATATAAAGCAACAGAAATTCTGTTGTGGGGAGAAAGGTGGGGATAGGTAAGTCCAACCAACAAGCAATTAGACATTATAAAAAGATAAATAAAACTTAAAAAAAAAAAAAGAAAAAGATACAACAAAAAAATCACTGGAAAACAGATCAAGGCAGAGAAGCAGATTGGAAAGTTCAAGTGCAAACAGCTGAAGCTGTGAAAGTTAATATGTGAAACTATCAGAGTTTATATAAAAAGTCCAGCAGTACAATTTCTATGAAATGTGAGAAATCTAGTTAATACAGCTCAAGAGAAAGATGGTTAAATAAAGAAAATATGAACTGGAAACAAAGACCATGGAACAAAATTCCACAAAAAATACGTTTCTGGGAATTGATATGCTGAAATTGCCAAGGGAAGTACAAACCTGGCATATTTTTTCTTACGATTTTTACCTTCCATACCCAAAAAACCTCTAGCTTCCATTTTTTTCACATACAACAGATCAAGCCAAATGCTAACACATTTGATATAAAAAAATAAAAAATATATACCATATAGAGTAATAAAACAGTATAAGGACAACTGTAGAGGTTTAACAATTACACATTGTCACACAGTATTTGCAAAAAGCTGTGACAGTTGTAGATTCAATTTACAATCGGAGAAACACATTTTATAAAATTAATTACTTAGATGAGTACATCACTCTTGCTGACACAGCTCAAATGAAAATTGAGAGAAGGAAATGTCCTCCTTTTTCATTTCTTCTCCACCTTTACCTCCTACCAAAGAAAGGAACAATTATACCAAAATCCCAGGAAGAAACAAAAACCTGAGCTGTATCCAGGAATATTATTAAGGAAAGGGAAATCACATATTTTTGGGCATTCTAAAACAGTAAAAACAAAACACCAGACAAATCTTTCACATGGGAATGCAAGTTAGCTGTTCCACTGGGAAGGAACTTATATTACATAACATAAAGACAATTTGATTGCACAGATGTGCCCTAATGATGTAACTAGGTACTCAAAAATAATCACTGCGCAGGAAAAAATAAATTTTTCTCCACATTTCAGTTTTTAAAGGTAACAGAAGCATTTTAGCTGTCAAGTTGGCATTAATTAATTTTAAATTATTTCAGATGGCAAAGTCTGATGAATTTTCCAACAGCATGTTGACTGACATACATATATCTAACAATCCCTACTTACGAGACTCCACTCCTCCTTATTGTCTTGGAGCACCAGAGAGACAATATCAGAAGCCTCCATTAATTCCATGGGTTGTAACACCTAAGATTTCTTCCTAAGTGTTCACAATCCAGGGTGTTTTTTAAAAGTCTAAGACTGTCTCTTTATCACTTTCCAGTTCTTCCATTTGAGGCAGATATTATTTCCAAATATTGCTTTTACCCCCAGTGATATATTTCATGACATTTATTGCTGTATTTTTCTGCTGAACTTTCAAGGGTTTTTTTTAAATTCTATTTTGTCAAGACGGAATAAAAGCATTCAAAACTTTTCTTTAAAAAGCACTGGTTTGATTCAAATTCTAGATAAAAGTTCATTTTCTTCTCTCTTTTATCTCCAGTAGAAGATACACTGTTCAGAGTGCAGGCTCCCTGTTACTTTAATAAGAATTAAAAAGTTACTTTGTTGGCTGTAATAGATTTCATCATTTAAAGCTGGGGTCACAAAACAGCACAAACACAGTATGAAAAAGAAATTTTGAGACCTTATAGCTGTTTACAGCTTCCTTACAAGGGAAAGAGGAGGGGCAGACACTGATCTCTTCTCTCTGATGACCAGTGACAGGATGCAAGGAATGGCATCTCTGGGGAGGTTTATGCTGGATATTAGGAAAAGGATCTTCACCAAAAGGGTATTTGAGCACTGGAACAGGCTCTCAGGGCAGTGGTCACAGCACCAAGGCTGACAGAGTTCAAGAAGCATCCGGATAACATTCTCAGGCGTATGGTGTGATTCTTGGAGCTTTCCTTTGCAGGGCCAGGAATCATACTTCAATGATCTTTGTGGGTCCCTTCCAATACCCTGTGATTCTACAATTCTATGATTATTTATAGAAGAGACATTCCTTACAGAAGGCTGGAGTTCAGATTTTGTTATGAAGGAAGTTGGACAGCCTAGCAACACCTGCAATTAGAAGAGCAGAGAAATGCTGAACCAGTGCAAGCAGCCCTGAGCAGAACTCCTTCCTGACAACACCAAGATTAAAGGACATTAGTCATGTGTTATGTCTAGATGGGCTTCCCCAGAGGACAAACCCCCAATGGAGCATTACCATGAGGACGAAGGGAGTGTGAAAACCTGGAAGGGCTTTAGGAGATAAATATTTAAAAAAAAAAAAAAAAACAGCCAAAAAACCAAAACATTCAAAAGGTTTTAATCTGCTTATGGCAAAAGAAACTTCTGACTAGTTATTGGGCCAGAATTTGCTATATCATTTTTATTTTTTTTTTTGTAAAATAGAGTGTCAAAACTATTGCGTACCAACATCTTAAAATAGCAGCTTTAATAGGAGTTCAAGGAATTTATAAAAATCAATGTGGACTGGAGATCAAGGTACTCTCTTCTGGTCCTGTGTGTAGCTTATCACTAAACTCAAGCTTTAATGGATTTCTTAATGGATAGCATCAAGTGAAGCACCACTCAGAGAGTAAAAACTAGCCACATTACAGCTAAGCAACTAATCCAGCACCTTGGATGGCAAAGGAGATTCATATCAAATGGCACAAATAAAGGATTCTAGGTACATTGACTCCCAATATGATACAAAAATAAAAAAAACCTCTAACTATTCAGAGAATGGTTTGACCTTAATCAACAACAACAATAAAATAAAAAAAAAAAAAAAATTGGGCCAGGGGTCTAGTCATTTATATTCAAAAATATTCAATTTTTACATACAAATTACCAATGGCCCATAACAAAACCTTATCAGCCCTTGAAATTCCCTTCAGAAGAGGCATTTTCATTGCCAGATACAAACAGATGACTACAAAACTCACCTGCATCATCATGCCAAAAATATATTAGAACCATTATGAAATCCAAGTTTTATTGTCATAACAGAATTTTAAAAATTTTTAATTGATGCTTTGGTTAGATGATGTGCAAGATGAGCTGTGATTTGCTATGCTGCCTTCAGCAACAAATGTCTCCAATGAGAGGTTAACTATAGAGATGATTTAAGACTCCTTCATTTTTGAAAAAACATTGAGGATGGTTATTAGAGGGCAGTCATATTCATAAATAGGCACAGGAACCTATTAAACACTACAAAACAATGGATTTGCTACCCTGTTGACCAAAGTCATTTTATGAGAGTGCAAATGAGTTATGAAAGACGATCTTTCTCGAACAAAGTTTGCAAACAAGACTGAAAAAGTACTTAGTCTGAAAACAGCACTGCATGTACACAGATAATTAATGCTACAATGAACAGACAGTGAAAATATGACATTAAAACAAAATTAAAGGATTCAGTACCAGTTTTCAGTTGGCATACACAACTATTTTGTTTATGATAAGCAGGGACATAAATACAACAGGATAAGAGAAATTATCTGCCATAAACAATAGTAGAAATATTTTTGCAACTATACTCATATTATTTGCACAGAGAGTGATTGTCAGAAGCACAACACAGTAACAACACAATAAGTCAGATAAAATCCAGCCACTGTTTCTGTAACTATAATTGCACACAAAGCCATGCTAGCCTTTACCTGCTGTGAAAGGAACAACTGTGAAACACAGAGAGATGATTCATTAATCTGACTCATGTCTTTCTCTTTTCCTCAACCAGGGACCAATCCATCTACATTTATATCTGGGGTCCGTGTTGCTAGTCAAGGATAATACAGATATTCAAGACAGCGCAAGGGTCCTTTTATATTCCCAAAGCAGCAGAGGCTTTTCTTCATTGCTGTTTCTTTTCCTAAGGTAGCAGAATAAAGATTTCACTGATTTCTTCAGTAATTCCTGACATACATTAAGGTCAGGCTACCCAATCAGGGAACAAAGTAAATACATGAGACTTTGATGAGCAATTACCCAGTTTAAACAGAAAGAACTTGCAACAGCCCACTTGTGTATAATCCACAGGTACTGTTTGTCCTAACAAATTATTTCTCAAAAATGAATGGGAATTGCTTCTCTGAGCAGTATTGTAGCATCCCAAATGACTGGTAAAAAATTGAAAAAAGGGTCTAATGCACACATTGGAAAATTCAAAAACAGTTAAAGACATTTGCCTCCTCCCATACACTGCTAATAACAATTCAGCACTGTACTTGAAATTCCTTAAAATCATGTTAAATAATTATAATAATATAATTAAAATAATTATATTATTTTTACAAAAATTTTAACAATACATAATATGCAGTTTCTTGTAAACAGATGTTTCTTGGGTTTCTAGGCTGCATACAACTGTTTAGCTGCAGAGAAATTTGTGGAAAAGAAGATACATGCACTGGCCTTGGCTTAGGCTCACTGATCAGGTCATCAGAAAACACCAGATATTACAAAACTTGCTGGACACAACAGACAACAATGTAGAAATTAGAATGCAGAATGGTTCAATTTCACAGTGACCTCTGAGAGAAGCAGTTGAACTCCACAGATCATTCCAGAAGCATGTAGGAACTCCTTTGGAGAGTCAAGTCTAGCAAGGTCCACACTGCCTAGATCACTATCTGAGTAATACTGCTTGAAGTTGAGACTACCTGGATAACACTACCAGAAATACTGAACTTGGTGTATTTGTCGAAAAACTAAGACAGGTTAAGAAAAGGTAATTATGAGCAATGATTATTTGGGAGGACACAAGAAGATAGTAAAATGGAAAAACCTGAAAGAAGAAATATAAAAGACAGGAAATCATGTGATCGATGTCATTTGCAGATCTGTATAGGGCAGTCCTGAACACTGCCATTTGGAGCAAGACAATAACTATGGGTGTGCTACAAACTGTGTGTTTGAGTTGCTTCTGCAATCAGAGGAACAGGGCAAGTCTTGCCTGGAGTTGCTGAGGGAGACTTGTCAGCATCCCATAGCATGGTATTTGTAAAAGAGGCAAAAATACTCATAAAAATAACACTGTAATTGGTAAATAAGTATGTCCAGTTACCAGTGGAAGTCAATACTGACATGGGGAAGATGGTGACATGCTCCTCCGTTGTTCAGATTGCCTGATACCTGTTTTCCAACATCAATGCATATTTATCACTATTTTCATTCTCAGGAATGCAAAAGGACACAAAAACAACAAAAAAAAAATTCCAAGTCCTTCAATTCTGATTGCATATATTGGTATCTTTGAACACATAATATTTTGTTACATCCATTCATCAATGTCAGCATATTACAGTAATTTTTAAGAAATTTTGTACTAATGCTAAACCACACAAAGTTATGGTCATTTTCATTCTTCAGAACAGAAAGGCATAATTTCCATGTTTTTATTTCAGATTGTCCTTACTCTTCTTCCTAAGTTTCTTTTCTGAGGCAGAGACCCTGTCCTTTGTCCCAGCCAAGGTAGTGTTTTATAGTTTTTATGTTACACCTTTTTTTTTTTTTTTGGCTAGATAAAGATCACCCAATGTTCTTCCTTGGATAGTTCTCCATTATTCTAGAAATGTGAATGTACATGATTTTTAGTTTAAACTGAATTTTAACCTCACTAATAGTCTTAAGACTAATTTATACAGTGAACAATTTTCACAGAGTAGTTTACGATTTAAATAGTGAACTGTGTTAAATATACTAATACCAATAAATTGTCACAGGCTTTGTATAGGCAACTTTACTGCATTCTTGTGAAAATTTTAGCTTTCATTCTTGTCCTAGAAACTTCCCAGGAACAGATAAACTAAGATGTAGTGTTCAAGGCATAAACCAGCAAAACCCCAGAAACAGAAGGGGAAGGAGAATCAAGGTTAATCAGTAGGATCATGTCTTAGGTTCTGATTGTGCAAACAAAAAAAGACTTACTTAACTTTAGGCCTATTAATGAAAAGCTCATTCACATTAATTGGATTGTCTGACTAAAGCTAAGCTTAAACTTGAACTTTGTAAAGATCATGTCATTGGTGCTTCAATGGTGCTGGAAGAACAGCTTGTGTAGACAAATAATATTCTGTATTTAAATGCACTAGAAAAACTTAAGAATGCAGCATTCAAGTTTCAAAATGTTTGTCCTCCATTATCACATTAGTGATAAGTGCCTAATGACCAGTGATATAAGATAGTTTTGATATTGTTCATTCACATTGCGCTTAACAGAAAAAGAAAAAAAATGGACTCTGCACCTAGAGGGAGCCTCAGACTGCAACCTACATGTTTTCTGGAGCTTAGATTTGTTTCTGTAAGTGAGCAGGATAAGGGTTTTGCACTCACTGAGCATCATTAAAAGAGCACCAGAGTCAGAACTGAAGGGCCAGCAAAATTACACTCTCACTTTAAGAGGGAACATATTTCACAGCAAAGATCACTTTCTGAGCAAGAACTCGTATATCAATCTCATTTTGAGCCTTGTTTGGCAGTGCTTACAACTTCATTGTTCCCAGAGCACTCTACTCAAGCAAGCCATGAAAAATGGTAGACTAAGGTACCTAAATGAACAAGAAAACTATCTTTGGACAAATTGTAGTAAGTTTTATCCTATGTATGAAAGTAGTCATTCCATTGAGTTACTAGAGAGAGCATAATTTAATGAGCAATAGAACAATGAAAAAGAAATTTAAAAGTGCAACAGCTTCCCGGTTTTTGATTTTGTTTAATGAGGCCTGGGATATATATTATAAAAACAATCAAGACAAATGATAACTAAATTTATCTACATATAATGTCATCTGTAACCTGCTACTTTTGAGTAAAGTAAATAAGTATTTCACTGTTAAGAATACATAAATTTCCATATATTCTAGCATAGATCTATTGTTAATAGATATAAATTGGGTCACCTATGAGAATACTAGCAAAACCTCACCACCGGTAGAGAATTAAAGGGACACAGTTATCAAAAAGAACTGCCAGAAGCTTCAGCAGAAAACAGAACAGCATTATCAAAAAAAAAAGAAACTCTTACTCCCCTCAAAAAAAACCAAAAAAGCCCCAACAAATCAAACCAAAAAAATCCCCCCCCAAAAAACAAAAACCAAAACAAACTACCCATAGTGATTAGAAAAGCTTATAAAGCTAATAAAAGTTCATAATCCTGATCTGATGCAGGTATAATAGCATTAAGGAAGCTTTAGGCCTCTTTCTTCTTGATAGAGAAATTCTTTGCACAGGAGGCTAAAATAACTTAGCAAACGAAACTAAGTGGCTACTCTGACAGACCTGTCACAAAGCTTATTTTTAACCCCTAGGAAATATGCTGATGGAATAAGAGTTTATATAGCAAGAATGTTCTTTCCCAAACCCCATACTACACTGAAGAAACAGTGGTGAAATATTTTGTTCATTTGTTTACTGAGGTAATGACTCTTTTAAAGGAGCAGCACAAAGATGCAGGTTTTTTCATGATTATGAAGTCACCTCCTACTCATCATAATCATCATGCAGCTTGCTGTAATTTTAAAACTTGAATATTAGTTTTCTTTCTAAAACTGAATTGTGAGGTGCTGCCATTATTTGGTTTACACACATGCTGAGACTGAACAGAGCCTGCAAAAGATACCTATGTCAGCTTTAAGCAACACAGACTGGTGTTTAACACTTGGGCGTGTCCCTTGCTTAAAGATGAAGGACTCTTATGTGATTATTGCAATAGTGCAGATTTATTATGCATGAAAAGGTAAAGAGACACATAAAAAGATATGTATATAGAGAGAAGAGAGTATCCAGTAAAGAATGTCACATTCAGTACTTAATCCAAAGGTTATGAAAATAAAAATTATTATGGCAGAATTAACAAAATTTTGAAACAACACTGATGACTTGAGTAATAATATTTTATAGTATTTCCCCTAAATAAAAGGACGCAAAAATGACATTCATCTGCTCTGCTATTCCGAAGAGTTAGTCTCTTTTGCAAAACCTTTAAGGCCTGAAATTTATAAAATAGTAAGTTGTAAGTTTTATAGATTATATTAGCTTTTGTAACTATTTACCTGATATGATTTACAACAGTTTTTTATGAAACCAGATATTCTTTACCTCAGTTAATTCTATCATTAGAGAGGAAGTAACAAAAAGGAGTTCAATATTAGATCGTACTGTAAACATTATTCTTGGAAAACACTGGGGAAAGGACAATTACTCATTAAACTGCAGTCTTACTTTCTACAAATGTTTTCATAATCAATTGTCTGGATCAGTTTGGACTCCAGTCTTTAAACTAATAGAAAGTGTGTTACGGGATCATTTGTTTTAGATCTTATATTTCAAAATATGAATTTCTATTTTACTGAGAAACACACAAGAAACAGTTGAATTACATAAGGTATATATAATAAAAAAGAAAAAGGGGGAAAAATAAGAAGAGGAAAAGCGTAATCAGGGCCCAAAATGCTTCTAACATAATTGCTTGATGCTTATATTTCCATTTATTCTGTTTGTAAATGGGGAATACATATCAGAGCAATTACTTTTTGTAATTGACACAGATCTGACAGCAAAGGACTGAGTTTGAGCTGCACAATATGATCAGACATCTGTGTTAAAGTGCCTGCCTGCACTTTGCTCAGACACCACAGGTACACTGATACATGTGAAGCTAATTTTCTTAGAACTCATTTAAGTTTGTCTGCAGTCTACCAGGAATATTGACAGTGACATCTCCCTCTGTAAAAAGAGGTCAAGAACAGACAAACACATTATCAAGAGTTGAACCCTGTTTATTTCAGCATATATTCAAACAAATCTCTGAGAAATATGGCCTTCTCTGAGGATACAAGAGTTTGAATGCATAAACAAAGGAATTTGGTATGTAATTTTCTGATGTAAAACGTGATTATTAAAGGATAAATATATACTATATATACACTGTAAGATGCACTTAATATACCATGGATAGCAAATTATTCAAATATGCACTCTTCATAGCCTACTAAAATTAACAATTAAATTATTTTAGCTAATAGATAAAAACAGATGTTAAGCACTGGCATGTCTCAATATGACTAGGTCCATAACACTACTTAGTTATACTTTCTTCTAGCAAATATCCTATTAATTTTTGCCATGCCCTTTAGGTCTTTTGCCTTATACACAAGAAACAAAAATAATCCACTACTGACAGTAAGTAAATTTTGCCAAAAAAATCCAATTCTATAGCTAAACATAAAAATCTTGTGTATTGTTGTTTTTTTCCCTTCTTTCATCCTCTACCCTTTATTATTTTTATTATGTGGACCATATCTAATCAAAATCATACTGGTTTTATGTAATTAGGTTATATATGTATCTTATTCTAAACACAAGTATTCTAAATACAGGAAAAATCTGTGTTTCTAAAATCCACTTTCTTCTGGATTTCTATCTTCTATTGACAGCAAAGATTAAAAAAAAAAAAATCACTTCACAACCAGCAATTTAGAATAAAGAAGTCATAGACAGGTGGAGCTTCATCTCATCTACTACAGCTGCTTTTAGCAGTAGCATTATGAAAGTAATGCACCAAAGACCACAATTTTTTCTAATTCATTTTTTACTACTTTTTCACCAGGGAGCAAGAAAATGGGACTCCAGGCAAGCTGACTACACACTCTAGTAGTAAGACACAGCCCACAAGACATCAATCCTTTGATATGTACCAAAATAAATGACTGAAAGCAAACAGTTTATGAGAAATTTGTACCTCTACCTATTTCAACACTCAACCATAAATCCAATGTGTCAAAAATTTACATGTCAAAATAAAATCAACCACCAGAATAACATCAACACAATAACAACAGCTCTTCTTAGCTCTTCTTCATTTATTAGTATTTCTTAAATAAACTCAGTGACAGCAATGTACTCCCACTCTGCACAATTATAAAACTTCAGAACAACTGTTCATCACTGACTGAACACTGCCAGTAATCATGAACCTTTTCATGCACAGACAAGGCCTTGAATAGCTAACATTAAAGTAATCAGTCTTTATCCCTGACACAAAGTTGTGGTTGTCCTGAAAAACAAGTCTTTCAGGAAATGCAGGAGAAAACATCCTACAGACTCATAGCACAGGTACTTCTTTCCCATCTCTTCAATTAAATTCTTTAATAAGAGAAAGGTTAGTGTCAAATGTGTAGAAAAATCCTTAGGTAGCAACACTTCTAATCTTGCTAGACTAGGCAAGCTCTGTACCGGTAACCTAAGATCAAAATCTCTATTTCTGAAAATAAGATCATCAGCTATCTTATTGCCCTGAAAATTCAGGTAAAGGGTTTATAAGTCTTGTAATCTTCATAATTCTTTCCATATTTTACTCAAAGCTTTTGGGTTTAGTTCTATGATACTTGCAATTCAATCACTGCTGTCTACCACACAGCCTTGATATTGCAGTACTGATACGGTATTGCAGCTACATTCCCATGGCAACTTGTTTTCAGATAATTTCTCAAGCTATATTTCAACGAACCACAGAAGATGTCTTGTAATATCATAGTCATTCCTTACAATCCCACAACCCTTCTCTTTTGTGTAATATATCGATTTTCTCACTTATTCAGTTCTTTACTTCCTTTGTAGCAAACCAGTATTCATCACTCAGGAGATGAAATTAGCTTCTATCCAAAACGAATGGAGATAGCAGAAGAAGGTGTGTAGTCCCTCACAGACAGAAGTTTTGAATCTAAATTTTGTGGGTAGAAGAAGGTTTTGGCTACGCAAGACAGATGATTTTTCTCCAGTGCTCCAAAGCTATTGGAATCTGTGGCCCACCTCCACTGGCTTTCTTCTCATTTCCTGCCATCTCACTTCAATCTAGCTCACTTTATGGACAGAAAACCCTTCAGCTTTTTAGCCAAACCAGTCTTTCTCTGGCTATTGTGCTGCAATTGGCTGCCCAAGAAAATGAAGGAGCATCAGACATGGTACCACAAAGGAGAGAGGGAACACAGATGAGAACTTTACATCTACTAGCAATGAACTAGCAATGAACAAGCAGATGGCTTTGACTGGATCCAATCTGAATGTCGGGTACATCCACGCAAAGTACTCCATGATCCTTCTAGCTAGTCCTATTACACTAAAACATGACACTGTTCTTTCGCTTCCCAACCCTGCTGTTTGCTGCTCTACAGGGATCAATATTCTGTGTATTCAAAGAGATGAAGAGAGCAGTTTGTCCCAGTGTCAGGGGCATTCTCCTACCCTGCATTTCTGTATAAACAAAAGACACTACAGTGTATTAAAGCCATGTTCATAATTTCTAAGCTAACAAAAGTACAACTTAGCACTATGAACTTCTGCCTCAGCTGCTTTAATATTTTCCATTGTAAGAAAAGCAAAAATTTCATTTTAAACTAACTTGCTGAAATAGTGAAGTTTTAAAAGTATTGTATATTAAGTGCAGAGTTTAAATATTTTTTTCTTTTATGACTGTCCCCAAACAACAGCTTAAGTGCTTAATAAACTTGCAAACAGGTCTAAACACTTCTGAGCTTCATACTTTACTGTTCCAGCTTAGCTTCTCACATCCAAATCTATCCTGCAAGATTCATTATTATATAGTGCTTTCTGCTACAGAGATATTTTCTCCTGGGGAGAAACTGAAAGCACTTAACACCTGCATTTTGAAAATGAAATTTTAATTTGACATGAATCAAAAAAACATTAGAATTAATAGACAAGCATGCTGCAAACAAAGCTGACAGTCATCTTCAGTATAAAACAGAACAGTGTTTTTAATAGCATGCAAATACAGCTGACAGGCATGTCTTTATTCAATTAGTTCCTAGTTTCTAAGGGCAGAGTTGTGTGCAGACATCCAAACTGCGTTTTCTAATTTTAAAGACTTTTTATATTGAATATTTAAAGCTACTTAGTATCTGAATCAATTTAACAGAATTTCACTTAAAGTACTTTTCAGTTTTGGCTTTCAATAATTTACATTGTATACCTAAACAATGCTCATGACGATCCATACGATCAGATCCAAGCAGATCTCTTGTCTTTCTTTTTGAAGTATTTGAGAACAGTTATACTTCCATGTGTGCACATTTGTGTATGCCTCTCAGTATTATAAAAGTTTCATACCAATCCATCTGCGTATCCTACTTACTTCTGTGGCTAAAATAGCAGGTAAAACAGGCACTTACTGTTCAGTGGTTACAGGGCACTTCTCCACTTCTCCTTTTCCAAATGAGTTGCCAAATCAAATCTACTGCTTCTTTAGCAGCTGGGAAACAAAAACAAAAATCCCACACACATGTCAGAATTCAAGGAAATTAGGGGAGGGAGAGGGTATTTTACTCAAAAAATCTTTCAGAAGAAGTAAAAAGCAGTGTAACAGTGATATTAACACTTAAACTTTTTCTCATAACACCTAACAACCATCTCTGAACATGATATTCCTTGACAAGAATACTGTGGCATGGCACAGAGTTAACATCTTTAGATAACAAAAAAGAAAAAATACCAGAAACAATAATATTAAAATATATATAAATAAAAACATTTCAATTCTTTGTCTTTTTACCAAACTGTGAACGATCAATATTTCAACAATGAATTAATTTCTTCTAATGCCTTCTCCACTGGCCTACTGTATTAAAGAATTAGACAAAGTTTGTGTCTACCACCAAATCAGTATCATTCTTTTTGATTTTCAAATACAAATGTTTTCCCCTCAACAGAGAATTAAGTTTCTTTGAAGAAGCTTTTGTTTTATTTATCTATTTTTTAATGCAAAATCTGCAAAATTTTCATTGGAGAAAATAAATTGGAAAAAGGCAACTATAAGAAACACATTTGCAGAAGTACAGGATAGCTGCTGATTACTTAACATCCCCCAAAGGTATCAGTAAGCTAACACTGGCTAGTCAAAAGAGTTATCAATGATTTCAAGTCTATCACAAATGAAATGTGGAATTATTCTCATAAAACTATTGCGATGAAGCACCTACAATTTACAGTAAACCTCATTTACAAAACAGCAGATAGCATCTTAGAAAATTAAAGTTTAAATAGTCTTTTCAAGCGTAATGTATATTAGAAACGTCACCATGTTGAACACACTTCTGTTTCAAAAAGGATATAAAACTAATCATGACTAAAACATGAAATAGGAACAATTTGTTTCTAAAAGTCAAGAGCATTCTCATACCTCTTGTCAAGACCAGTCACAGCGTTTAAATGACCACCACCAGCTATATAATGTTCTTCTATTCATAGCAGCTGGTGGAGATGCTGAGAGACTACGTGAAGAGCTCTGTTGCGCTATACACACCCACTCCTTACACACTGCTAGGAGACAGCCCCTGCACTGTGTATGTGAAAATGCACTAAAAATGTATTTCTGAAGTGAAAAATTCCCTGAATGAAAAGTGGCTAATGTTACAGTCTCCATGTTACAGACAGACAAATAAGGCATGCCAAATATCACAGGGTAAAATCTACTTGAGAGCAGTGCTTGGATACAATGAGGTCTGAACAACATCTACCCACTCTACTAGTATAGCACAGGAGAAAGCACATATGAGTTGCTATCAACTTGACATCCTCACAAGGCCTTTGGGGCAGGAGACTAGAAGCAGTGTGCTGGGTAACAACTGCTTATTGGGTTTTGATGAGGAGAAAGTCTAAGCCACTGAGGGATTAGTGAGGCCCATGCTAATGAACCAGGTGTAAAACCATGAACAAAGGGGCTTCAGCCTTGCAGCAGGAGGAGCCCAGGGGGGAATCCCTGCAGGGGAACAGAGCTCTGCCCTACAGGCCTGGGCTATCACCACTGCTGGCACTGTGTGGCCTCTCCCCTGAGCCTGCAGTGCTGACCATGTCCATGAGCAGGGCCACTGGAGCTTCAGTACATGTGAATATGCACCCTATACCAAACGCACACATGTATCACACCTGTCCTCAGCACACCCTGCCCCAGCTGACCTTTTGTGAGACACTGGATTATTATATTAATTAGTGGCTTGGACCAACTGAAGCGTGTGTATGTGGGGAGCAGGGGTGGGGAGAAGGGAAAGGTCAAATTTCAGTGGTGAGGTGACGCCCTATCCCACACTCCATATCCTGTGAGCGTCATCGGGCAACCCTGGAGCAGCTGTCAGTCCAAGGCAGCCCAGGAGCACTGACCTATACCGCACAGGGTATAGGGGGCCACAGCACATAAAAGCAGCAACACCTCCTCTCCGACTTTGTTTCAACCCTATCATCTGGTAATGTGTAAACTGGATTTACACAGGACTCACTGGTGGTAGCTGTTATTTTTTCCTCTCTTTTACTTCTTCTTCTCCTAATCTCCTTAATATTTTGGGTAACTTGAGACCAGATGGGTTGGATTTCATTAAGTTGTATGGGTTAGCATCTGCTTAGTCAATGATTTGTGGAATGCTCTATTTTGGTTGTATGTTACCCTTTAAAATTGTGCCAAGTTCCCTTATTTCCTAAAGTTTACCAGTAAAGTACCTCTGGAGGAAATAAGTGCAGTAGCTTCTCCTTTGTGCTCTATCTTAAGGTGTTAGAAGAACCAAAAATTCTTCTAATATATCTGGAGGGTGGATATTGTTGGAGCCTTGTATATTTTTAAAGTAAAACCCTATGGTGAGTTTGTACCTCAAGACCTGGGGGTCTTACACTTCTGGCAATAACCAGTCAATGCAGAAATGAAAACCTATATCAATGAGTTCTTCTCACAACCCTTCTCACAGTTGCCTCACCCCCAGATTCCCCAGGACTCCAACCAAAGTACCATGAGATAGCTGTAGCAGAAATTGAAATAGGTATTTTTAATACCCAATGCATTCCAAGTACTTTACTGACCTATATTTCCTATAGCTCTTCCTTTTTTTCCCCAGAAAAAAAGAACCCTAGTATTACTTTTTAACTTATCAATGCTGCAATTAAAGTTTTATCAAGAAAATAATTTTTAAATTATTTTTGTTACAGAGTGATTTTATTTTCAAATTTCTGTTATTAACATTTCTATTCTTGCACTGCAGGAAACCAAGTTAGAGATGAGAGATCCTGTTAAAATAAAAAGGCTTATCTTCTGAAGATAGAGTACTTAATCAAATGCTTAATTAATCTCCCTTCCTCACCTATTTCAAATTAATGTCATCTTTCTCATCTCCAGAATGACACCTGCTAGTGCAGGTGTTTTACTTGGCTTTTTTCTGTGTGATCAAGTCCTGCAGAATGAAAACAGAGTTGGAATCAGGAAACAGTGCTGGAAGGGCACAGACCAGGACACTGGTGTGCTTGTTCCATGCTCTGGTTCCAAAGGTTACTCCATGAAAAATAAAATACTATCACTACAAAATTGCAGAAGAGACCTGGGAAGAAATGTCAAGGAATAGAAAGGGCAAAACACTTTCCTGTCCTCTTTTTGAGAACTCATGGAGAGATAAAGGGAAAGGAAATTGCAAACAGCCAACAGAAAAGCAGAAGAGGCAAAGTAAGGATATGGGCCTACCAATGAGTTTTGCCATTAGAACATAGGGAAAAGCACAAGTTGAACCTCTTAAGAGACTTCTTTCTTCCACAGTACATAAAGGATGATTATAAGAAAGGTGGGGACAAACTTTTTAGTAGCGCCTGTTTAAATAGGGGGCCAAGGTTTTAAACTGAAGGAGTGTACACTGACAGGATATAACGAAGTTTTTTTAGAATGAAATGGAGAAACACTGGAACAGGTTCCCCAGAGAGGTGGTGGATGACCCATCTCTGTAAACATTCAAGGTCAGGTTGGTTGGGGCTCTGAGGAGTATGATCTAGTTGAAGATGTCCCTGTTCACTGCATGGAAGTTGGATTAGATGACTTTTAAAGGTCCTTTCCAATACAAAGTATTCTATGATTTTATGATTCTATGATCACTGTGGAAACAACTGTTTACCCCTAAGGAAACAATTAGCTAAGGAACTGGTTCAGGAAATGAAAAAAAAGTGAGTTATTAAGGAGATCAGTAGTATCTGGAGCAATAAGATGTTAGATCAGCTCAATGGACTTAGAAGGCCAAGACAAATTGGCGGAAGGCTAAACTGTAAAAGAACAATCTGGAAAGGCTCTCTTTGGCATTTTCATATTTTTTGGTTGCTTTTTCTCACCAAATGATGAAAACAGAGTGGGCTAAACAATCTACCCAACAGTATCAAGTTTTTAACATTCAAACTCCAATGGCTGGACCTCAGCCACCTGCCTGTCTGTTACCTTCTATATTCCAAAGGCTGTCATGTATCTTTTGTAATAAAAGGGCCTGAATGAATATTATCAAACAAATTTTAAACTGCATAATCTGTTTTCTTTCAGCAGTTCAGTTGGAAATAGTACAAAGTTTATCTGGAAAATTATTTTTAAAAACTGATCTAGAATTAAAAAAATAATGAAAAAGAAAGAATGTATTTATTTCTTGAGCTCTAGCAAAATAAAGCACAATACATCCCATCTGTTCCTGTAACTACATTTACTTAAATCAAATGCAGAAACATTCACCTACTTACAGTGACAGCAAGAGTTATGAGTTTGTAACTCTGTTTACAAACATTAGGGTACTTCCTGTAAGTTTTTTGGGTTGAGGTCTGTGATTTATCTGTTCTTTCTAAAATGGAAATATGTTCCATAATTTTTACAAGACACAGATATAACATCGAATTCAGTGTGTCTATTTATCAGAACCCATTAACTTTGCTTATTTCTGTCAGTTCTTTAG
This sequence comes from Dendrocincla fuliginosa, assembly GCA_035047845.1. Lineage (NCBI taxonomy): Eukaryota > Metazoa > Chordata > Aves > Passeriformes > Dendrocolaptidae > Dendrocincla > Dendrocincla fuliginosa. The sequence continues at coordinate 74,225,690 of JAWWMO010000083.1, read as the reverse complement.
TTCACCTTGCTTATCCTGCATCCTTTGTTGTGCAAGAGTTTACTGATACTAAAATTAGGACTATAAATTTAAACTCCAGAAAGGGTTTAGCTTTACTACTGTAAGTTTTATTTTGGGGCAGAAATAAAAAGCTTTTTAAGTGATTACAGAAACCAATTACTTTATTTGAAATTGTCCACATATAGCACCTCTTAGAAGCTACTGAATGCTCTGTATTCCTACATACATCCTTCATAAAGTTACAATTTGTGTAGTTCTTAATGAAGAAATAGTCAGTATGAACAATTCATCTACTTTGTATAATGATTAATATTTTCCCAATTGTTCTGTAAAAAATTACAGTTTATCATTACAAATTCAGTTACAATACACATAATTACAATCTTTGCTAACAGAAAGATCCTAAATGATTGTTTGGAAATCTAAAATATTTATAAAATGTGAGCACAGGAGAAAAGAATGAAGATAACTAACAGAAGTATTTTCAGTGCTTGATAAGGAAAGGCTACTTAACATGTTCATCAGTCTGGACAGTGACCGACAGAAGAAACCTTTAGGAAACAAGTTCTGGGAATCAAATTAAAGCGCTCAAATGCTGTTTCTGAAACGGCTATTTAAATTATTTCTAAAGTCACCTCTGGCACTGTCCAGTAATTATTATTACTGTGGAGAAACAAACACTGCATGCTGTTATTCCTTTCACTTATGATTAAAGAAAAAAAATGTCCACAATAATCTAGTACATCTTTTGACCAAGTGCTAGACAAAGCAGGCTGTAATCAAAGCCTTTGCTTGAACTGTGAAAGGCATCATTCTGTGCATGGCTCCAGTAATTGCAGTGGGCTCACAGCAGAAACAGGCTAAAGCTTATTGTACAGAACAGAACACACAGCACTAAATTTTGTGATCTGCTACAAACCTCTGAGCAGAGCAAGGAATTACATTTTAACTCACATTCCAACTGTGTCAACAAAAAAAGCTCCTGGCAGATTAAGAAAAGAAGTAAAGTTCAACACTGCCTTCTGTGTCTTGAAGCAAATACAAGATACAGATTACAATTTAAAATAACAGGACATATTATCAATTAAATTTGAAGTGAGCAAGGCCAGGGTTTTTTTTTGCTTTTCTCTAATTCTTGCCTGAGATACAGTAGAGTAAGATCACTAAGATCATTTGCCATTAGCAAAGCTTAATGTTGGAGGCTTTCAGATCTCTGTTAGGTGCATGCATTCCCCAGTGTGACGTTCTTGTTTCTATACTTAGCTGGAATCCCACTGAGCAAATGGATTGCATGTGCAGGAGCAGAACAAAATCAGGCTTTTAATGCAAGAACTTTTCTCCTCAAGTTGTCCGGGGAAAAAGAAAGATTTAAAGTATAAAAGAATAAACATAAATAATTTCAGAGAATCCATTCACTAGGCAAATGTGTAATAGGTTTTAGAAAATTGTATCTGAGATTTATGTGTAATCAACATTAACTAAAAAATTACACAAGATATGATTGATTAACTTTCAAGAATTAGAGGAAATAAATGAGCCACTTACAAGTTAAGTAAGTCACTTAACTCTCTTTTCACCTTTGTTTAGTCACCATGAAAACAGATCAAGCAAAATTAGCTACTATCTGACACCAGTATTTCTAAACTCTCAGAGCCAGAGGTAAAAAAAGAAAAAAAAAAAAAACAAACAAAAACATGGATTCAGGGAAAGTGCACTGTATCCTCCCATAACCTCGAGGCTGTGGTCGCATTCCACCTACAGAAGTTCAGGAATCCTTAAATTCAGCAGTAATTTGGTGCTTTCTGCCATGACACTGAAGCATGAACACACAATGTAGGCAGACTTCCAATTCCATAGGTATAACATCTATGGGGTCTGGAAAAACTGTGATCTACAACACTCTAACAGGAATTCAGACGAAATTCTACAAAAATTCTCTACCAAATGAATCAAGCAAACATGGTTCTGGTAAGTGTTTTAACTTGAGGTACTCAATGCCTTCTTCTCAGTCTTCATGGGAAAAACTGGCCTTTGGAAAACACAGACCCCTTGGGTCACTGACAAAGCCTGGAGTAAGGAAGACATCCTTGGTGGACAAGAATCAGATTAAGGAAATTTTAAATAATCTGGACACACATAAGCCTGGCAGAAAGCACCCACAAGTACTGAGGGAGCTGACTGATGTCACTGTGTGGCAATCAGAATAGGTTCCTGAAGACTGGAAGAAAGCAAATTTCACTCCTACTTGCAAGAAGAAAGACACAAGAAATGACAGGTTGGTCAACCTGACCTCAATCACTGGGATGGTGATGGAGCATCTAATACTGGAAACTATTTTCAGGGACATGAAAAATAAAAAAAATTATCAGGAGCCAGTCAGCAGGGATTTATGAAATAGAAATCATGGTTAAGCAACCTGATTACCTTCAATAATGATGTGATTAGCTGGTGGTTGATGGAGAAGCAGTGGATGTTCATTATTTCATCCTCATTAGGGGGACTTTTGACACTTCCCTGTAACATCTTCATAGACAAGCTGATAAAGTATAGGTTATGCAAATGCAGTGAGGTGAACTGAAAACTGGCTGAAGGGCCAGGCAGAGAGAATTATGATAAACAGCAGAAAGTCCAGCTGCAGGGTAGTACTGTACCCCGGGTGTCAATACTGGGGACAATACTATATACATTTTCATTAATGACCTGGAAAATGAGACAGAGTCCATTTTTCAGAAGGTTGAAGATGATGTAAAACCAGGGGTGGGTGGATGGAGTGACAGATACAATAGACAGTTTTGCCGCCATTCAGTGGGATGTCAACAGGCAGGAGAAATGGGTAGAGAATAATCTCAGGAAGCTCAGCAAGAAAAAAACACCAAGTCCTGCAACTGAGGAGGAATATGTTCACACAACTCATTCACAGAAAAAAAAAAATATTTAGGACCCAATTCACTGAGGCAGTGAAGTATGCATTGCAACTGACCCTGCTAGATATTCTCTTGTACAGTCAACTGTTATCTGGGTGGAGTTCAAACACAGGCAAGTAATCTTGGTTTCTGCTGTTCTCTGAGGGGTTTTGTCACATACTGAAAGTTTTCAAGTGACCAGAAGCCCTCTGGCAATGAATGCTAATGAATATAATGATTCATGTAAGGCCATGAATTAGCTTTACCCTTCAAGAGACAGTGCTGCTCAGTTTAGGAACTAAACCTATGTGTTCTCTGGATACAGAAATTGTAAACTGAATTTGCAGCCTAACAGGGAAATCCAGGGAATTTTCACCGGTAAAACCTTTTATATGGCTCTGACGAAAAATAGTGAAAAATAGATTACGTGGCTGAACTGAATGATTTCCCTGTATCACGGATGTTAGAACTTCAAGAAAATGTTGCACCAACAAAGGGATAGGTGGACAATTCTGATACTAACAGTACAGTTAGAGAGAAATACACCCAAAATGCTTCAATTTCTCTGTTTAAGTTCTTCAGAATTAAACATCCTAACACTATTCAGACAGGAGTTCTCAGCAGTAATGTCAATAAAGAATCACGAACTGGTAATTTCTTTATCAGCTTTTTTAAAAATTGTCATATATCATGAACACTTGTTGCTGTTTCCTGTGTTTCTGTTAGTTTACTTTCATATTACATGTAGGGAGGTGAAAAAAATTATAAATGGGTGATCTCAGCATGCAATACATCTGGTCTCAGTCAAATGTTATTTTACAGAGATCTTTGTATAAAATAGCTTTAAAGTACAGGTTGTTATAGAATGTTAACACATACTGAAAAACCTTGTACAATGAAATGTAAGAGGTCACCAAGGACGCTTTATAAATTTCCTTATAAAACCTTCTGAGCAAGCATAATTTGAGGTTTAAGACAAGCAGAAAGAGTATAAGCCTGACTGCCATCTTGATGTAAGTCATCTCAATGAATGTGGAACAGATAATTTGATGTAAGGTTTGTGCAGCAAGGGTAACTGTAACACCTCTCACTTTAGTCTAAAAATATTTTAAACTGTGTGGTCTAGTGTGTTTTGAATACTACAGACTTGAATGCTACTACTTGAATTTTACCTTAACTTTGTGTTAGCTGAGTTTAATTAGTGACAACAGGATAACAAAGAAGCCCTTACCTAAGAGTGTCTAAAATCTGTAAATTTGATCCTGGAACAGCCTAAAAAGAGCCCCCAGAGCCAGATTTCTTCACCTCTTTGAGTCTGCAGTGGAGGATATATAGAGGAAGTTGATACTACTAGGCATCTCCTAGTAACTGCTGATGACCTTGAGGGATCTGTAGGACACAGTAAGATTTTCAGGTATACATTTAAACCTCTGACAGATTTTGCATTTAGGTTTGGCATTCAGATGTTTTATAGTAAATACTAGAATTATAAATGTCAGCAATGATTTGCATCAGCTGCAAAGACTTTTTTTTTACCTAAATTCCTACTTTCCTTAAAACAAGATTTACTTCAAAGAATTCAAAAAATAGTGAATAAAGACTTATTAATGGACATGGTCAAAGCCGGCTTTCTAAACTTTTTTCAAAATGCACAATCATTCTGTTGAGAGAAGTGTTTCTACAAAAATGTTGACCTGATACCCAAAAATCAAATATGATCACTTTTGTCTATATAGAAGAAAAAAAAAATCTTATTTTAAAAAGGTTCTTCAATGGTATAAAGTTTTCAAATAACTTCCTGGTGTAAATCTACAAATTGTATAGCTAAAATCCAAAAATTCTTACATTCTAATTTCATATACAAAGCATGCAATGCAGAAAGGACTATTCATATCAATCCAGGCTTGAAAAATTAGGGCACAAACTCTAAATTAATTCAAGATTATTCTTATAAAGATTACTTAGATAATAACTAAATAATATTACATCAGGTACAGCTAAAAAATGCTTTTCTGTTACTAGATAAGAACATCTGCAAGGGTAGCTAACTGGGATAGTTAACTAAATTTAATTGTTCATTAATGAGGCTATGTTCTATGAGTTCTGCTTTCATTTGTTTTTCTCCTCGCTATTTTACACCATTGCAGATTTTTCCATCAAAATGTAATTTCCATTAATTGTTCAGTGTTTTCCACGCAGTCCTAAAATCACAAGAAAAATAAAAATCCGCAAGGAAGATGGTACAGTGACTTGGCATGGTATTCTTCAATGACTGTTGGCATTCTGATCCTGCTGACGTGAAAATGTAGAAGCTCTCAGTGTTAGGGAGCTACTATTTCAAACAGATCAGATTCCTCATATATCTACTGTCACATCTCTTTTCTTTGTGATGGACATGCCACCTCTTCTTCCTGTTTAAACTGTGTACAAGTCAGAAGGAGGAACTGTGGTAATGTGTTTTCTTTCTAGCTGAACATATGGCAACTGGGATGCCAATGAGATTTCAGTTTGAATCCACACCCCTGGAACTTAACCTGTCCTCCCTCACACTGTATGTTCTAATGCAGCAACAGCCTTCAGAAAGAGCATACAAGAATACTGCTTTTGCTTAAGCAGCTTCCGGAATAAGGACATTAAGCTATTACATTGATATTTTATGATCAAGAAGAAGGGACAAATTGTTGACCAAGGATTTGAATAGCCAGTAACAATATGTGTTGGGAAAAAAAGGGCAAAAAAAAGAAAATAGTTACTTTTCCCAATGCAACTCCCATGGTGCTTAGAAGAAAGATATCTACATAGGCATCCCTAATAATTAATGTACACATAAAAAGAATAAATAAAAAAGAAAGAAAATAATAAAAACACTACCTCGCAAAAACTCTTGTTGATTTGTAAGTTAACAGGCAGGGATTGTAATTTCTCTTCAAAGTATTTTAACTTCATCAACAGTTTACCCCCAAGCCTGAACGAAATAGAACACAGAGAGCTTGATTCAGCTTCTCTCACAGTCCAAGTAGGTCTTTCCATAAAGATCACTGAAAATCATCATATATTCTATATCAAGTCTCAGGGTTTAGCCTTAAAGCTGAACAGAGTAAACAAATTTCAATCTGAATTTCCCTCATAGGGCTTCCCTGTTTCTACCAGAAATGTAATTCTCTCTGATCCACAAAACCATTATTTTCCCCCAGTTTACATCTCTGGACATACCCATATCTCAATATAATTCAAAGATAATTTCTATGGAATTGTATAGCTAGATTTTCACATCTCAGACTGAAACTGCTCAGCAAAAGAATTTCACATTCTTCTTACAAAAGTCAGAGAGGCTACTAGTTCATGCAGGATGAAACGGACCCTAGCTCAATATTAAATCACCTGTCAAGTTCAAAATCTTCCCAACAACTAACTGCTCCCCCCTCCCCCCCATCCCTGGTGATTACTGCAAAGTAGTTGAGTCAATCAATTAAGTTTAGCATTTGTGAAATAACCGCTTTGTAAGAAGTTATTAGAGGATTCTCAGGAACACCACACCCTGATTGTCATGCCTGAAAGTCATTCGCTTGCAAATGCTTTAAGCAAAATAGTGCAAACTGAAAATTGCAGAATGCATAAGAATAAAACTGTAGAAAATAATTATGACGTGCTGCTTAATGTTAGAATAATCATTTAATATGTATAATTATAAGACTATTTCTTGTTTCATCTATGTTTAAATTATATTCATCCCATGGAGGGCATGTTCTAAGAAAATTTCCACAATGGAACTAAGTTTCATTGGCTTCAAAGTATTTATTTCCTCTCCACTATATCATTACTTTCACGTAACTGTCAACTGAACATGCTCAAATATGTAATTTTAGGCTGTTTTATAAAGAAATCTGTGAATAGGACATCTTTCCAACAGACTTTTTAAAATGACAGCTAATGGAAAGTAAAATTATAGTTACACTCTGATGCTCTGTCCTGCAGCAGTCTTACAAATCTCACAGAACGGTCACCTCCTTCAGTCCATCTCTAGGTAGAAAACAACAACATCACGGCTATCAACATGTCCTTAACTATAATTTTGACAGTTTTGACAGTCAAACCTCTAACACTTATCCAGATGCTATTGAAGTTGCAGTTAACAAAGCATAAAAATTTATGTCTCCTCTACTTCAGTATCAAGAGTTATAAATAAATTTCTGTAAATACTTCTCTCTTTTTAGTAGGCATAAATAATATTTACACTCCTTTACTGACGCTAAGTACTTATGGCTCCTCATGTACTTCAAGCACTTTTAAAGAAACAAAGTTTAATTTGCATAACTGTGAAGGGCTGGAGACCACATACAGTTAAACAGAGAAGTTCACACTTTGCTCTTGACAGGGAAATAAACCTCTGATTTGTATTTATGTGTTTTCTTAGAGCCCAGAATTCTTCACAAATTATCAGTATTGGAATATTTTGTCCAGATGAGAGCACATTTCTCAGTTTAATGGATTAAAATACCAAAAACCAAACCAAACCAACAAAAAAAAAAAACACAAACCAAACCAACAAAAAAACAAAACCAAACCAACAACAACAAAAAAAACAACAAACCAGACCAACCAAAAAACAAAACCAAACCACCAAGAACAAAAAACAACAAACCAGACCAACCAAAAAGAGTCAATTTCTCCTTTAAAATCCAAGTCAGACTTAATTACCACTGGGAGTTTATGTATTTATATCCTTAGATGTTCAGATATTTCTAATAAGAGCAGAATATGCTTCTACTGCTAGAAATATTAATGACTAAGAATGCTTACGCAAATTAATTTTCAGGATAACCAGGAATATTTTTGTGGGGGTATTTATTTCTATTTAAATAGCACAATGAAATGACAAAGTGATATTAAAGTCCTGGCTCTGCTTCCAATAAAGTCATAAATTATTTTAATAAAAATGTGGAAAATGTTTTCCACTGAATGATGTTCTTATGTAACAAAAATATCTGTCCTACAAAAAGCTCTACTGATCTTATAGTAGCTGTTTGAAAATCAAAATATGGTCACAAACTCAGCACTGTATGATCAGTCTTCCTTCCATTTCTTTGTGGACCCACCACAAATAACAAACAAATGTTGGTGTTTTTTTGGCAGATAAAATCAAAAGCATCTTCAATGCCTATCTGTTACAATTCTGAATACATTTTGTCATTTCTGCCAGAAATAAACTGTCAATAACTGTCAATACTGTGTTTCAACATTCCTATCCAGTTTCTCAGAAATACAGGAAAGCTGCATATTGAAACAATAAAGGAAACTTCCAGATTAATAGTTAAGTACTTTAAATATTTATTTTATAATCCTTCCTTTTTGTCTTGTTTTTAATGATCTATCTTATTTTAAGACTATAGGTTATAGAACAGTAGAATTACACAGTCTGGATGGGACCTCTGCTCAAAGCAGGGACAAGGAGAGCAGGTTATTCAGGGACTTGTCCAGTCAAGTTTAGTGTAACTTCAAGGTGGAGGTTACACACCATATTGGGAAATCTTTTCCAGTATTTGATTGTTGTCATTATATTTATGTTTTTCTTACCAAAATTTCTCCTTCATCACCTTGTATCCATTGCATTTTGTTGTACTGCCATGCACCACTAAGAATCCATCTCCATCTTCTCTGTATTCTCTCATCAGGTAGCTGAAGAGAGCAGTAAGGCTTTCCTGTAGTCTTATCTTTTTAGGGCTAAACAAACCCAGCTCTCTTAACCTCTTCTCAGTCATCACGTGTTCCAATCCCTTGACCATCTCTGTAGCTTTTCATGGAGTTCGCTCAAAGACATGTCTTTTATGTCATGGGATGCGTAAACTGGATGCAATATTCCAGATGCTGTCTCACAAGTGCTTAATAGAGGGGGAAAATTACTTCCCTTAGCCTGCTGGCTCCTTTCTTGCTAATATTCTGTAGAATGCTGTTGTCTTCCCTTGCATGGCTTTCTTTATGAAGAGCTGCCCATGACCTCTGTAAAGATGTTTTCTGTCATGCTGGCACCAAGCCCATACTGCTGCATGGTGAATTATTCCAACCTAGCTGCAAGACTTAGCATTTGCCGTTGTTGAAATTCATGAGGCTTCTGTCAGCCCGGCCTTTTCAATGTCCTTTTTCATTAGATCCTCTGCCCCACTGAGCAATGGGCCCAGTTTACCTAAGCTAAGGTGTCTTTTGCCACCAGTGTACTCAAAAAAGCCAAACATTTATTTTACAGTTCTTGATCCAACTGAACTACAGCTTTCTAACCTCACCTCTTCACACCTAGGCAATGCCTGTGTAGGAAATAACCAGGAAGCTCATCTCAGCTTCTACCTTGTGTGTATATTCCGGTTTTGCTTATTTTTGGTCAAGATTCTGCTGTTCCCCCATGATGGTCTTCTGCAATAGCTGTGTGGCTTTCCACATACTGGCATAGACCATCTAACTGATGAAGTTGTCCTTGAAGGTCTATCAGCTCCCCTGGGTTCTTTAGCTCTCCAATTCAGACTCCTATGGGATCCTGCCAAGAAGATTTCCGAACAAGCCAAAGTTTTGGGTTTTTTTTGTTTGCTTGGTTTTTTTTGTTTTGTTTGGGGGGTTTTTGGGTTTTTTGTTTGTTTGTTTTTTTGCCAAGTCCATGCTTCTATTTGTCTTGTTCATTCTTTTTTTTTTCAGAATTTTAAACTTTACAGACTTGTGGTTTCTACAATTAAGTCCACCAATTAACCTTCATATCTTTAACCAGTTCTTTCTTTTTAGTGAATAACAGGTCTGCATAACACCTGCCCTAATTGACTTACTGATTCCCTGTGTCAAGAAATTGTCTTTAACACACAACAGGCATATCTTGATTTGCTTGCACTCTGCCATGTTATGTTGACCTTCTAGCAGATACTAAGTTTGGTAAGATTTTCCATTATTTTCCCGGTCATAAAACTTCCTTAAACTGGTCAGAGAATTCATCTACTTCCTCCTTTTGGGCATGCAGTTTGTAGCAGATGTCTTCCACTATGTAACTCGGGCTGGTCTGTCCCATGATCATTACTGTTGCCTCTTTACAGGCTTGTCAACTGCACCAAGACAAAGCTCTGTGCAATCAAGCTACTCCTTTGCCCAGAAGATTACAGTGACTGCTAACATAAAATGTCAGAGTGCTCATTCTTTTTGAAAAGAACTATTCCACCTTTCTAGTTTCCAAAGAAAGCACTTTTGCAATTCAAGCAGTTAATTTTAATCCTACTCTATGGGAGCAGTAACTTCATGTGTTAGATTTTTTTCTCTCTTCACTTTGAGACCCATAGATTAAATACCAAGATTTTTTTTTTTTCTCTTGTGTCTCAGTGAACAAAAATCCCACAACTTCTAATCATATTTCAAATATAATGTGACAGCTGACATTTTACTCAGAGGCGTGATAGGGTCACACACAAGTGACACATTTATATCTGCTTCTATGTATGACTAAAAGATCTGTGTTTTGCAGAACCATTTGTGTAATTCAAATTGGTTTGCTAAATCCTACCATCACTTACCTGAATCAGCAGGCTTTTTAAAATTCATTATACCACTTTATTTTCACATATTCTCTTGCTCCCCTCAAGAGGCATACAGATGGTCAGTTATAGAAATGAAAAAGGCTAGGCGGTTATAGTGTGTTTTCAGTATTTTTTTTTTTGTTTAAAATAAAATATTTTTCAATTTCTATATAATTGCGATGACAAGTTTGGATTTGTATAAAGCAAGTAAAGAAATAAAGGACAATCTAAACTGTAATAAATAAATGGCCCACTGTATCTTTATAGTGTTTCATAAACTTCATTTGTAGATGTCATTCTCCTGTGAGAAGTGGACATACAATTTTTTCCAATTTACCTTTTATTTCCTTTTGCATATTAACTAAAAAATACCGATGCCTTTTATCACAAAAATATGTCTTATCAAAAAAGTGACTTTTGATGCCTCAAATTTTTGTAATTGTTATAGAAGCTTAATACTGATAACCTTAAGCACTAAATTATTGGAGGTCAGTTTGGGGAAAAAACAATAAAACAACACAAAACAACAAGAAAAAAACACAACCTTCCCTTCCACCGAAGGAAAAACAAAAACAAAACAAACAAAAAAAAACCAAAACCAACAATGGCAAATAACCAACCAACAAAACAAAACCAAAAACCCCTCCCCCAAAAAAAACCAAAACCAAAACCAACACAAAACAATCAAACAAAAAAAAACCCTACCTTTCATTTGGTTTCTGAGTCTGGAGAGTACAATTAAATAATGTTTTAGATCTTTCTCGAATGCTAAAGGAAGAAGAATTCACCTGATTTTCTTTTTAAATTTAAGCTGAAATTCTAAAATAAATTGCCTGGTGCCAAAAACTGCAGCTTAAGACAGCACACATAAAATCACTGATGGAATGATGTTCTCTCACATACTTTCAGAACGAGCTGACAAGCTTACCAGCCAAATAATTCTTCCAAAAAATGTCTTTTAAAATAAAAGCAAGAGGAACTAACTGAGTGACAGTATGGAAAAAGGCCACGAGAGTGATAAAAGTTTATATGAAGTGTATAAACACATCAGCTCTGCCTCTCTTTTCACAATTGCCCCATATTTAATTTCTGTTCATCTGTGCAGACTGCAACATACAGTCCAAGTCCTCGCTATTTGTTTATATTCTGCCTTGGACAACCAAGCCTCTGTGTATATGGATCTGCAACTTTCTGCCATACAAACAGTCTGCGGACTGGACTTTGCAACTATAGTAAAGATAGTGAGTGTGGCCACAGTTATGGCTGTACCCAAAGTACATGTTCAGAACAGAAAAGTCTACTCTGTATTCTAAACACGTAATAGCTGAACTCCATTAAGATCTCAGGAATTCTCCAGCACCTTCAGGAGCATTGTTAATGGATAAGAAGGATGGGGATCACAGCTAAGGAAACTGTATTGTTTCAGAAGAAAGTGTGAACTAGGGAGAGAAGGGTCACTACAAGTTAGATCAAATAAAGCTGGCCCGGTAGCCAAGAACTGAAGAAAAATTATTTTGTGTGGTCTTCAGTACAGTTTTTACTGTATCTGCTAAAGACATAGCCATAAGCAAATCAACTCAATCACTTTATTGAGAGTCAACAGATCATTCTATCTATTTATAAGGAACGTAATTTGCATGACTTTAAATGTGCAGTGGAAAGCAGCGTGCAATAGCAATCTCCCAGCAGGATATAAAATTCTCATATATGCATTGCTTGATGAAACATATTTATTTTTCAAAAACTAAGGAATCTCCCCAAAAGCAAGATGCAAAATATAACAACTATGCAGAGAGGTCAAATTAAGTAGGCTTAGGCCTCTGTGTATTTGCTTCTTTGGACTCACTTTCAATTATAGAAATAAAAATTATAAATTTATTGTACCTATATAGGAATACAAGTTCTCATTAACTAAACTAGCATGTACTTCTTTGTGACTTGCTTTATTTTGAAAAAGTATATAAACCATTAATGAAGGCATCAAAAGAAAATTTAAAAATACTAATTTTATTTTATTTTTAGTCTCATATATTCACAGAAACACTCAACAATAAATAAACACAAGTAATGCAAATCATGTTTTCCCTGCTTAGAAAAACTACACAGTGAAAAGATTAAGGCTCACCACTAAGGGAAAGTTTAGGAACACAGTCCTCAAGTCTTCTTTAAGAATAACTAAAGTTCATAATCTGCTGCTGCCCTAATTCCAGAAACAAGATATATACCTCTAAAACAACAAAATACTTTCAAGAGGTAAATAATCCTTTTTTTTTTTTCTTTTGCTTTAACTTTCCTTTTTTTTTCCTCAGACTGTACCCTGTAAGAGAAATAAATACTTGTTTTGCCATCATATCTCTTTATCACCCAAGTCTACATAACAACAAATCAAATAATCATGCTGCAAGAAAACACCCAAAAATACAACAGCACAATAGATTTCTCATCTATTAAACCTAGCTCACAAAACTGTGCTCAAGACAAAAGCATCCTTCATTCAATATCCCATCCCCTCTCTGCAGCTTTTCTTATATGCATTCAGCATATATGCCTTTAATTTGTGTGACAGCTGCTGTGAAATGAGGTTATTAGAGAAATATCCTCAAAAGCGATGCCACTTACTGAGGGAAAACAGTGGGAGTTTTTGCTCATTTGGACAAAGTAAGGTATCATGTGTGTGTAATAATAATTCACCAAACTTACAACACACAGATATAAACAACTATTTATTTGAATTAATGCTGATTACTTAAATGGGCCGAAAGAGTCCTTCAAATTTGGCTGTACAGAGCAGAGAACATTAGATCAAATGAAAATTGGAATCTCTCTACAAATGACAGCACCTCCATTGTATATACACATAATTGTGGAAGACATGGAAATAGGTCACAAGAGAAGGAAAGAGTGTATATTTTTTAATAAGCTACTTATTTCTAAATACACACAAGTTTTTATCCATCCCTGTTTATATATTATATATTCTACATCAATTTTAATCAGGTTTTGGCTTCAGATTGCAATTATATTCCTGTGTATAAAATGTTTTTCTATGCCCCAGAGAATTATCCTCAGCAGCATTCTCTGACTTCTTCCATTCAGATAGAGCAGACAGTGCAGGGGTACTCTGACTTTGAGATGGAGGGCTCAGTTACTGCTTAAGAATCTCAGCTAGATTTCATAACAAAATGAAATTACATTAAAAGATACACTTTTTCCAGTTAATTCTGATAAAGTGGTTCAGTAGGAACTGCAGCACGATTCCTCTAGGTCAAACACATTGCTACAGTGAATCGTGCTGCAGTTTTCACATCAGAAGATTCAGGACAGGGTTCCTCCTGTTTCCTCCAGGGGTTGGGTATTTAAATCAGAACTCTGGATAAAAAGTGGTTCCTTCCATTGAGATCCACCTCATGTCATTAAAAACCTGTCCTTTGTTACTAATTTTAGGAAGCTGAATGAGCAACACAAAGTCTTAACCAGCTTCAGCAGTTTCTATGAGGATGAGGCAGTCATTAATGCAAAGGCAGCATGTTCTACACAGTCTGAGGCACAGAGTCCATACTTAGTGCAGGGAAGACTTTCCCAATGTTCCTTCTTTTCCCTCCATTACAATGCCATCACAAAACAATACCAGCTGTTTTCACATTGGTTTGAAAAATGTAAAGGCCTTTGAAATATTATTTATTATTACTACAAGTTCAGGGGGTTTTGTGTGTTTGTTCGTTAGTTTTTTTTTCTTGTGACTTAATATTTTAAGAGAATTAAAAACTTAGAATCCTTTTTGTACAAGTATCAATCAAGGTCTAGTATGAAAAGGTCGTTCTTCCTTCTCCTCAGGCCATTTACACAAACTCTTTATGTGTCAAATGTAAATGAAACAAACAAATTCAAGAATAAGATCACTTATAAGACACTGTCCTTATGGCTAAAGGGTTGGTATCAACTACATCCTATGAAAACATCTCTGATGACTTTGTGTGCTGAAGGGTTTGAGACTTTGATTTTGACTTCTTTAAAAACTGAATCTAAAGCACAATAATATAATCACATAGGAAGCAACTAATCCTTTAGCTTTTCCTGTTTACAAATGTGCATGACAGTTTGTCTAGAGTCATATAAATGGCAGCACAGGAAGGATGGAAAAAATGGTCATAAATAAGGGTCTGTGAGAGTCAGTTTCCTACACATCAATAAGCCTCTTCATGCCCCAATATCACAGAATCACAGAGTAAGGTTGAAAGGGAGCACAGTGGGTCATCTGGTCCAACCTCCCTACTCAAGGAGGGTCATCCTAGAGCACATTGCACAGGACTGTGTCCAGATGGTTCTCAAATATCTACATCATTTTCATAGTGTCTTGGATGCAAGAGTGCAAACTCTGGACAATCAATTAAGTCAAAACAGGGAAAAGCAATCACAGAGACACCAAGGTAACAGCTGGGGCTTTGGTGGCTGTAATCCAAAGGAAAAAAGTCCTTCTGGGACAGTTAGTTCACGTGGTATGTGTATGCCTAAGTATTATGATTGGTATGATTTAGGAAGGAACTTCTGTCATCTTTTTTGAGAAAAATCTTTTTTATATTTATATGCCCTGTAGTTTCAAGACACTCAATATATTTCTATGAATATTATAATAAATGTTATAAAAGGGAAAAAATAATTCATTTGAATTTTATGAGTTGGTGCAGTAAACCAGGAGTAAATGCTAGTCCCATTTTAATCAGTTGGATTCATATGATTGACTTAAATAACATTAGGTTTACAACCCTGTTTTATGCAAGTTTTTTTGTTTCCTTCCCTCAACCAATTTTGAAGAAATAGCTCACAGCTTTTTAATAAATGGAGCAGAAAACACACAACAGAACAAAATAAGTGACTTGGTTCATAAACTCTGATTCATCAGAGAAAAAAGGCATGCAGATAAAGAGGACTCCCAACCTTGTGCCAGTGACTGTCAAATTTTTTTTTTTGAAATTCAGAAAAATATACTAAAACTGCCAATAGCCACTGAAGTCCTACACGTTTCTTGGCTATAACAAGGACAACGTTTGAGATTTTGCACAGCTGAAATATCTGCTTTCTCTTTCAGTTATGCCGACACCTCCAAGGGGACTGAGGAAGGGATAGGGATGGGAGGGAGGGAAAACAAGGGTAAAACTCCTTATCTGCAAAAAAAAAAAATCATGTGTTATATGCTTCCTAACGGTTCTAGGGTAAAGGCAGCTGTGCCTGTGATGGCAGGAATCATGACTGACTGACCGCTGGTCCCAGAAAATGTGGAAATTACTCTTGGTTGACAAAGGAAAAGGAGCCGTTTTACAAGTAGAACTCAAAAAACACTATAACCAAACACTCTCTCCCTATTAAATGAGAAGGCAACCTGCCTAGATGTTTTATTCTATAATAGGCCCTGTAACTGCTTTATCATAATATGTCTGATTTTAAAAAAGAAAAAATGTTCAATTAAGCTAACTCTAATGAGCGTGCATGAAATTGAGCTGAGCAGATGGAATTTCAGTTCTTGGCTGAAGACAACATTTTAATTCAACTGTCCTGTCATTTGCAAATGTTAGTCTATAATATTTACTCTTGTGGTTCCCTGAATTGCAAAGAATATAACTTAAATCATAACTTTGCAGTATACATAGAATTTTTGCACGCATGCACACAGACATCATATAATAATAATAATTTGTGATTTTTAAAATTGTATTATTGTACCTTCTCTTTTATCTGCCTTGAAATACTTCTGGTTCAGTTCTAAGGACATATAAAATCCAAAAGAGAAGCTCAAAGCTCTACTACATAAAACAGAGAACATACCTACCTTACAAGACAATTAACTGTTTCAGTTTTCAACACCACCCTTTCAACTGTTGGAATACCACCAACCTGAAATGAGCTAGTAATTTTTAAGGTTGTATTACTAGCATTGAAATAAATTTTGTTCCATTATATAATTCAGGATGAGGATAAACAGCTTAAATAACCATGATGAGTCACTGCCAAAGTAAAGTCATGAGCAGGACATAATGTATTTTGCCAAGGGTAAGAGTAACTCCCACTGTACTCAAAAGAAAATGACTCCAGAGAATGCATCCCACGTCACAAAACTCTTTCTGTTTTCTACTCACATAGCCATTGGCTGAAACAGATAAGAATCTTTCTGTTGTAGAAGGCTTAAATTCCATAGAAAATTGCTGCTACATCAGAAAAAACTAACATGTCATTTTCTTATTTTAAAATATTTTTGTCCAAAATATTTTAAAATTTATTTTATTAGTCATATTCTGAGGAAAAAGGAAAACCCAATCATTTGATGATTTCAGTGATTTGAAATTAAATTTTCTAGAAGTTTTCATTTTGTTTTAAAGCACTCTTTTTCCAAGTTTTGACCATAAAAAGCCATGAAAATCCAGAGTATAGCACTGGCAAAAGGTAGTAAAAACAAGAAATCAGCATTATTAAATAAGGACAAAAAAGATCTAATTGTCTATAAGATTTCAAACCTCTTATGCTGGGAAGGGTCTTCCTTATTGAAGTCTTGTGATACCTAGTAGCCCTTTAGTTACAGCCTAGCAGCAAGGTTATATTTATTTTTTCAGTAATGCAGATGAAAGTGTGCTATTTTTCAAAATAAGGATTTTCATTCTGTTAGGCCAACGAAAGTCAGAGAAGAGAACAAACACAATATAATAATTCAAGGTGAGAAACACATACTCCATTGTAGAAAAAAAACTATTGCTGCAAAATAAAACTTATTATTAAGAGAAGAAGAATCAAAGGAAAACAAAAGGCAATCTATGTACATAGTTGTTTTCATGTGGGGCAAACATTTTACTGACATATGTAAACTTAGAAAAAGAAATTATGTTCAAGTATTTTTCTCCTATCAGAGCTGAGATGTAACATTGTAAGAATGTTTCCAATCATATTGCTTTTCTGCGAAGAAATAGAATTAGCTTCCATCCAAAAATTGATGCAGCTGTCGTTTTCAGACAGGTTGTAAGAAAACATCCACTTTTTCCACGTGTGATTCTAAGATTAATGTTAAGCACCTCTACTATAGCTTGGGATTTTGATAGTAATCAGAGCACCCTACCAGAAGCCACACTGCTCAGTGCTCCCAAATAAGTGTCTCAGCTGGATAGATGCCATAAGCTTAAGGTATCTTGTTTTCTATCTTCATGATTAGTGACAAGGCATGAATTGATATACTTAAAGGAGTGAAAATGTTCTTACACTAATTCTTAGTATACAAAAATCATCCCACTAAATTACCTTCTTGGCTGACATTGTGAAATGTATGATCTGGCACAAGGTATAGCTCTAGCTCTGCTTAAATGCATGCATCAACTCCCACAATATTGGAGGAAAGGAATTATAATATTCTGTGATGGCTGTGAAGATAAAGTGTGTTAGTGTCACCATGAATTGTTTCACACAGGGGATGCAGAAAAAAACAAACCATTTGTTCAAAGTACTCAGTTCACTGTAGTAAAAAAAAAAAAAAAACACTCTCCAAAATAGAACAGATTATTTAATATATTGAGGAGACAGATCAATTTCACTACTGTGATATATTTCACATTTTCTCAAACAGTACTTTTATAAGGCATTATGCCTCTTCCCACTCACCCATTCTGCTTTGAAAGGAAACATGTTTGCACAAAACCATGAACTTCCTATAGTATACTAAAAGTCATAGTAAATAATTGAGTCAGTTATGGACAAAAATGTGTCGCAGTATACAGTTCACTTACAGTAATAAATGCATACCCAAAATGTAACTTTGTTTAAAATTGAGAAAAGATGCAGAGCTAGATGCTAGCATAACTCTTCCCAAATAAATATATCTATTAAAAAATACCCAAAAAGCAAACTTGTGGGAATTTTGGAGGACATGAATGGTTGGGGGTATTTACTGCAGACTCTCTGGAGGGCCAGTAGAGAGAATGCAGTAAAAGTGATAACTACAATCTATCCTTTCATATCTGTGAAAAGTGTGATATATAACATTCAAAGATAAATCCACACAGACAAAAAAAAAATCACCTTGACATCTATTCTTCACTTAAAAGTTTCCATTGTCACTTAAGGTACATCCTGCAGATTCCATTTTTTACTCAGTGTTAGCTTGGCCACTCTGTCTTTCAGTGGAGTATCAGTAAATTGATGACAGGGCTTTTCAAAATTAGGCAGAAGCATTACATACTCAGGGAGAGTAGCTGATATCCTTAAAAACGTAGCTAAAACACTCCTTGCACTTAATTGTCCTTTTTTTGCTGTGTTTGGTACCACGGTCCAGGTAATCCAGGGCTAGTACCATAACCCTCCCTTGAACCTTCTTTTCTCTCACACGGAGAATCAAGCACAAGTCCTCATACAAGTAGGAATAATTTTCTCTTTCTACAATGCTGATAGAACTACAAAAAGTAGTCTGGAAATATATCTGTTTTGAAACACAAATAAAATACTTTACTTTTTTATATTTAGGCATTGTATAGGAAAAGGTGTTCATAGCAAATATGTAGAATATCAGGATTTTACTTTTTTATTAATAAAAAAATTATTAATTAATTTTTTATTTTACTTTTTTAATTAATAAATGGAAAATATTGAATTTGACCTTTCTTTCAAGCTAAACTTCATGAGTTGCAATTACCTATTTCAAAGAAGACATACTGTAGTTAAACATTTTATTGTTTGCTATGAAAAATAAGTGGAAAATTAATCATATACTCCTGTTAGTTATTTTTTTCTACTTTAATAAGAAAAGTGGTTATCCATCACAATCATTCTGCAAGGCATTTTTGTTTCACGTGGTTCCAACTAACAGCTGACAGGGCTTTCCTATTTCCTTATTTCACTATGTCTCATCCATTTATGTTGCACAGTAAAGATGGCATATTCAGGAATATTCTTAAACTTATTTGTCAGAATACTAATTATTGTCATGTCCCAGAAACAAATATCAAGCAACCCTAATACTTACACATATCCTATCATACTCATTTGTTAAATCAGAAGTTTCTATTTACCCCTTTTTTCTTACCCATTAAAATTTCAAAGTAGCTCTCACTGATCTGTCTTTAGCATAAAGTGCAAGTACAAATCCAGCATCCATTTCTCACTTCCCAAAAAGGAATCAACAACTTCTACTCAATCTGGTAGAGTACCTCTATACGTTCTTTAATAATGGCAAAAAGGAAAAACTGGGAGCTTTATAATGCTTTCAAATGATGGATAGAAAGAAACAGTCTAAGAATTGCACAAATGACTTTGTTTTCTGAAGAAAGAGTCTCAAAAGAGCTATGATGGCTACAGGTACATATATGACTTCTTGAGCAAGGAAAGAACTTCCTTAAAACTTTCTTCTAACACACTGCAGTACATTGCAAATGTGCAGGGTACAAAAGACAGTAGTTTAAATAACAGGAGCTAAAACAGTGAGGCATTAAGTTCAGCACTGTAGGATCCAGAAAGTAGATTCAAGAGAAAAAATACTTTGATTTATGAGGATTTAATTCTGAAAGACTGGGAAATCACACTGACACAAAAATTCCAAACAGGCTATGCTGTGCTGTGTTGTTTATATATATATATATATATATATATGTGTGTGCGTATATACCTATACATACATACGAAAAGCAGTCATGAAAATTTTTGTTTCAGGGACCGTATCAAAGCAAACCTAAAATATAATTTAAATAAGCCTGTGTTCTTTCCTGAAACATAGAATACGAAGAAAGTATGGCAAGTATATTACACTTAAATAATTTTCAAATGCCTTGAACTTTTCTGTTAAATACGTCAGCAGAGTGATCATTTAACATTCATGATCATGTTTAACCCTTGCACAATTCTAGACCAGAGAGAAAGTGATCTCCCTTCTTGTGGAGAAAACTGAGGAAACCTGAACTGCAGAGGTTGTTCAGCCTTCAGTTGTGCTTCTGAGACTTGGACTAACTTTCTGTGGTTAAGTAGAGGCCATTCCTCATCCACTGCATCACTGTTGCTGCCCTAGGAGCAGAAGTGTAAGACAGGAATAAAGGATTTGGCTACTGAGATCAAACCCCTTCTATTGCAGAATAAATTTTATCCTATTCATTCATGTGGTGTTTCCAACTTTGCAACCCCAGAGTACCTTTTGGATCAGGGAACTGAATATGAAAATCATAGGGCCTTAACTTATTGGAACATTCTTCCTCTCATCAAGCAGACTGAATAGACAAAGCAGTGAACACCCGCATTCTTCCTTCTGTGCTTGGCATATCAGTAAGTAACAGTATAGAGAAGAGCAGAGAAAATAAGCTGAATTATCTGAGCTGGAATAAATTACTTGCTCCATATAGCAAAAGAAGGGCAAGTGCTCTTTTTAGAGCAGTGTGCTCACTATGTCAGTCAGACTCTACTGAGACAGATTGAAAATTTCAGTTGTAATATACCTACTACCAGAGATTCTGTTTATCTTATATTCTCCAAACACTTATATAATGTTTTTCAAGGCTACTTAATGTAAATCAACTCTCCAGGAGCCAGAACCATAACCAGCAAAAATCTATAACTATATGGGCAGCAACAGATTTACACAGCCATGAGCTCAGTATTTGTAAATCAAAGTTGCAATAAAAGGCTTAAAAATGGATTTTAACATATCACTGTTGCCACTTCTGTAGTAACAAGAAAAATATGGAGCAACACAGAGATTTGCTGAGCAAATATGGAAAACCAAGTTCCTAAGGTAAGCCTGATAGAAAATAAATATATTCTGTCCACTGATTTCTGCATAAAACTCATTGTTCTCTATATAGCAGATGATCCCAACTGCAGAGGCTATTCCATCTTGTACAGTGCAGTAAGCTCTTAATGCATAATTAATATCACTAACAATAGGCAATAGACAAAAGTTATTAATTTCAGTGTCTTTATCAAACTATTTATCCCACAGAAAAAGATGAAAAATATCACTGTATATTGGGGGGGAGGGGGAAAAAAAAAGATACTCTGCTTGAACAATATTTGTACAAGGAGTCTGGTGGTTTTGGTTGATAGTAAGATCAACATCAACATGAGTCAGCAATGTTCACTGATGGCCTAAAAGGTCATTGCAGGGAGCATTAAGTACAGCTATAGGTAACCAGCTGAAAGAAGCGATTGCCCCGCTCTACTCTGCACTGGTGTGACCTTACCTCAAGTACTGTGTGCAGTTCAGGGCTCCAGAATACCAGAAGCATATAAAAGTATCAGAAGGTGCTCAAAGAAGGGCAACAAAGATGGTGAAAGGCCTAGAGGGCATGACTTGTGAGACTAGGTGGATTCCTTAGAGAAGAGGAGAGTGAAGTGTGCCCTTATTGCTGCTTACAACCTCCCCATGAGGGAGAACAGAGGGAATTGCTGATCTCTGGTGTCTGGTGACAGGATGCAAGAGAATGGCCTTAAGTTGCATCAGCAGATGTTCAGATTGGACATTAGGAAAAAGTTCTTTACTGAGATGTGGTCAATCACTGGAACAAACTCCCTAAGGGAAGCAGCCCCCAGGCCTGCCAGTGTTCAAGAAATATTTGGACAAAGCTCTGAGGTTTAAGTTTTAGGCTGGCCTGCGTGGAGGCAAGATTTGGAGTTGATGATCCTCATGAGTCTCTTCCAGTGCAGGATATTCTATGATTATATGAAATATAATGGTTTAAAACACTTATACTTCCTTCTCTAAAATCCCTCATGTAATTGATAAAATGTTGTGCTTTCAAGACCTTAGGTTGTTTTTTTCTAGATACAATTTTATTAAATACTTTTGGAAAGACTATTATTTAACATGAGTTGGAAGCAAGTTATTTTCATGTGGCAATAGGTTTTTATTTATATGGTAATAATACCTTAATTATTTATGCAAACCTCCTGAATAACCAATGTTGAAACATTTGAATGGAATGCATGATTCAAAAAATGCCATAGAAAAAATATTCTCAGATGCTATAATACAGTTCTGGGCTAGAAAAGACTGCAGACAGCTTTTCTCTTTCTATTGAGACTGAAGTGATATCATTACACAAACATCTAGTTGGAGATACTCCATTAACATTCTAATGAAAAACAACTCCCAAAATGTAGAGGTAAAATACCTGATGATAAGGACACCTTCCATCTTAGATTTTTGCTCCCTTGAAAACACAGGCCACTTATGACCAAAGAAAGAAGAAATTCCTGTCAAGTACATTAAAATGCAGAATGAAAGTTTCCAGGTACTCACATACAAAGTAAGTATGATGCTCACCCTCTGGCTTAGAGCAAATGCCATCTTATTTAAACTAGTTACAGAAGAATCATCACCAATCAGCCATCTACTGAAAAACTTTAAATGTCACCAGAGTGTTTCCTGGTTACATAATTTAAATACAAAATTAACAAATGATCACAAAAGTTTACATTAGACAAGAAACTTTCAAACTCTTCCCCTAGGGAGGAGGACAAAGAAAAAAAAATACACAAAAATATAGCACTAATCTTTGTTAGGTCACATAAATGAAATGGCCTGACAGTAGTAGCTGTGAAAGGTTTTTTTAACCATGTCAAAATTATCTAGGTCCTTAAGTCCTATTTTCAAAAACAAAGTAACTTAATTACTCTAAATTTTACTTTCAGAGATTCAAATTTCTTCAAGGTCTGATACTCTTCATTGTAAGAACAAATTCCGATTTATGCCTTGCCAATACTTATACACAGAAATAACAGTAAATCAATGTCTTTTATAGGACAAAATTTCAGCTCTTTGAGTCTGGTTTTCTTCTATTTTTACCAATACTTGTGTTCAGGCATTAAAAAAAAACAAAAACAAAAAGATGTATCCACGCTCTACACATCCTCACACAAAATTGACTCATTTTGCATCCTATATCCAGAATGACACTGTTTTCAGCTTGATTCTGGCATCTGAGCCTTTCCTTACTTGTCAGTCAGTCTGTGAACCACAGTTCCATAATGTACAGTCCTGCATCTTCTGCTTAAACATTATCTATCACTCCAGTTGAGCAAACTACTACTTAAACTAAACTATTTATAATTTTGGGTAACACATATTTGATCTTTAGGAAGTGGCTATCAGACAAAGTTTTCCATTAGTATGTTTTGGTGATAATGCTATGTTCTCTGCATCCTATCAAGACATCGTTAGGTAACTCTTATCTGTATAAAGACAGAATATTTATAGTTCACTGTATTGAACACCACACCACCTTTTGTTTCTATCTAAGAGAAAAAAAAAAGTAAAACCTCTGAAAATAATGTGTTATAAACAGTTATTTGACAGCAAACTGGTATTTCACATGATGTAAATAATGTTTCCCTAACATTTTCTGTAAGGTACTACAATTCTTATTTTAACAGTCCACAAACTGTCATACTTCTGGCAGTCTCCTCCTCCTATGTCCACATTCTTCAGTATCACTCCCTTCACCTGGTAATCAAAGATTAAAGCAATTCTACTTTTGCTCAATTTTGAGATTTTTTTTTCTGCAGTTAAAGCATATTTTCTTCCTGTGTTCTAAGCACTTTACGTATCTTGAATTATATTTCAACTATTAGTAATTCATTCAGAATAATATTTTACTTAGGCTTCTTGATTATATTTTCTAATCCTGCTTTGCAAATTGTATTTTTTTTAGTTTCTACATAGCAGTTTCCACTGTTTCTGATAAATAAATATATTCTAGGAGAAGAAGAAAACAATCAAAATAATACCAAGTTTCAACAAATCCAATTAAAACAAAATAACAAAGTATCCTTTCATATATACTAGCATAACTGAGGAATAACCTCACCATTATGGGGAGGCACTCTGGTGTACCACTGAATAACATATAGTCCAGGTATCAATAAGAAAAAAAAAAATACCTTGTGTAAGTTTTCAGATATATTAGAAAGTATGCAAAAAAAATTATTAACAAATATATGAGATTTTTATCAAATTGTATTTTTGCATCAGAAATTAATAAATGCGTCAATTGAAGCCCCTTTAATTGCCAACCATTTTAACTTTGAAGATTGTCCCTTTGTGATGCAATTAGCACCTTGTTTTGCAGCAGCCCTGGAAAGAAACACACTTCATGACACCATAAACTCAGCAATACATAGCTATATCACAATATAGATAAAGATAACTCAAGTTTATTTTCTTGCTTGTGGGATATTTAGTAGAAGGTGTTATCACACAGCAAGCTTTTCTCCTAGAAGCAGTACTTATTTTTGTAAAATTTATAGGAAATTTTGCATCCTTGAGACTTCTAACCATCTGTGAAACTTGGCAAGAACTGGCCAACGGTTTAAAAAGTTTTTAGCAGTGGAGGAGGGAAGGATAACAGATACACATACAGACAGTATGTATTATTAGATTAGGTGTTAGACCATACCTGAATTAGACCATGTGTGTTAGCAATGGTTTTATTTCTTGAAACTTTTATGTGTCTGTTAAGAATCATCTCCATATGCCAATAAAAAGTAATTTTGACTAAAATACAGATTGCATCTCTTGCATCTTCTGAATGTCATTGTAGATATGGTTCCCCTCCTTACAGAAGACGCTCAAAGTAAAAACCATAAAAGAAATCTAACTGTATTAATTTATCTCAGCTCAGGTATCAACCAAACATATTGAGCATTCAGTGATATTGACTGAATCAAAATTAAGATCATGTCTTTTGTATTCGTTCCCTTCACTGATAAAACACTCTCTTGTGTACAACTAATCAGTATCTGATCATTACATGTGCAAAGTGATCAGAGTATTACTGAGCACAGCAATACTCAATGAGGACTAAGGATGACTGGTACCTAAAACAGTCTGTTACCTATTCACTAAAGGACCTGATTATGATCTTTATTATGCACAAGCTGCTTCCAATAAGTGACACTTGGAAGGGGGATTATCTAGGAAATACATATTCAAGTCCTTGCAAATAAACGGGTTCTGCTTGTAAAAGAAAGCCTGAAATTGTATTTCCATAGTGCAAAGTAGTCAAACAACTGACAATACTATCTGCTTCACTTTGTTCATTAGCCAGTACAGACCCCATACATTTTATACAGTTATGTGAGCAAACAGTACACACTATTTCAAGTTATAATTAGAAATTACTATTACTATTAGAAGTTTCTCTGTTCCAGGCAATTTAATTGGTTGAATAGTGTTGTCTCTTTTCTTAGTGACAACTCACAAAAAAATTATCATAATTCACTAAAATAAATTCTACTGTTCTTTAATTTCTAGGACAAATACAAAAATATTTGCATGAAGGGATTATCATTTTTCTGTTTCTTGGGAGTAACATATAGAAACATATTGTACTTACACGGCACCACATTACTGACAGCACCTTTTTTGTACTAAGGAAGAAATCATAAAAATAAAAGTGGAATAATTTAAAAGTTATATTTAAAAAAGTTATATAGTTATATTTAAAAAAGTTATATAGTTATATTTAAAAAAGTTATATAGTTATATTTAAAAAAGTTATATAGTTATAT
>JAWWMO010000083.1:74161135-74199627 GCA_035047845.1 Dendrocincla fuliginosa | reverse complement strand
TTAAAAAAGTTACATTTAAAAGAATATAGGATTTGAAGTATGTAAGATGCTCCTCATAATTCAAAAAGATGTACAACTTAGTGAATTGGAATGCCTAACATAAATTAACATTCCGAGTAAGAAAAAGATGAAGACAACCACTGCTATATGGTGAGTCATAGTCCAATAGTTCAGGTGCTTGACCCCAATACAGACTTTACACAAACTGCTTTAGTCTAATAACATTTTTATGAGCTATGGAAAAAAAGAAAAGCAGTGTTATAAAAGAAAACCATTTTTTAAAAAGGTGTCAGGATATGTCTAGCCTTTAAAACTTATCAATACAAAGATATGTTGGATACCAAGATTCTGAAGGGGTTTGGGTAACACTAGTTGCCAGGAATAGATTAAACCTTTACCTCCCAAATGCCATTTCAACAATATTTTCCATCTACTCTCAGTGAGACAATGTTTTTTTGGAATATACCAAATCATATATTAAAAAACCTGCAGAAAGACCAGCTACTGCAGAGTTCAGTTAATAAACAGGATATTCTTCCCACTGTAAATGATTTTAAGTTTTCTCTTTCATTCTTCACCTCTTAAAACTGCTATGATCTGTAAACTTTATCTGCCAGAGAGCCTGTGGTGCATCTCTTTTCATACAGCGGTATTTGCCACCATCACAAGCCTTTCAGGCAAAAAGAAAAACAAACCAAACCTCCCCCCAAAACCCAAAACAAAACCAAAAACCAACCAACCAAACAAAAAACAACCCTCCAGTCTGTGTGACAAAGGACACATCATTTAATGTGAAAAATCTTTTGCAAATCTCTTCCTTCCTAGGTCTAATGACTCACAGAATACAACACAAAACCTTTTCCCAAGCATAGCGGACAGAGTGAATGGAGAACAGCAACTTTGAAAAGGTGCCAATTTGGTGTTTTCATTAAGATACATTCTGCTACCTCCTCCTCAGTAGTAGCCCTGTAATACACAATAGCACAGACTCTGCACATCATTCAATACATACTCAGTGTCTTTTCGTAACTACCAGCCTCTTTTTGAAGGTAACAAATGATAGAACAAGATGAAATGGCCTCAGGTTGCACCGGGGGATGGTTTAGATTGCATAATTGGAAAAATTTCATCACTGAAAAGGTTATCAGGCATTGGATCAGGCTGCCCAGGAAAGTGGTGGAGTCATGATCCCTGGATCATGGACTTTATCAGGTTAAATACCTGGAGGTATTTAACAGACCCATAGATGTGACACTCAGGGACACGGTTTAGAAGTGGACTTGTTAAGGTAATGGTTAGACTCAAGGATTAAGGTCTTTTCCAACATAAATAACACTGACTTTTCAAGTCTGTCTCTCATGTTACTCATGTACCATCCATGACAAGAGTAAAAAAAAAAAAATAAAAGAGGAAACACTTTCTATTAAATAAAAACAAAAATGCAAATAAATTTGCACCATCATCTCAGCTAATTCTCCCTTTCAGGAATTACAAAGATATGTAAGGTATGTCTGATGTGGCCATCCCTTCCCAAAGACACTTCTCATACACTCCCAATCCTTGCTAGATCAGAGAAAGGAAGCCTCTTCCTTTTCTTTCACTTAGATTTTCGTTTTACTGACATACTAAAAATGGCACCCTTTATGCAGCATGCTGACAAATATGTTTCATTTTCTGTTACTCGTGATTCCATTAGCAATCATTTGTTTTTCACACCAGCTGTGGTGGTGGTTTGATCCCACTCAAATTTTCCTCCAAACCCAAAAGACTTAAAATTCGGATTATTCTGAGCTGTGTGCTGCAATTTTGACAATAATATAAAGGCCAAAGAAAGTATCCACAAGTGGAAATGAATGAAATTTTAAGTTTTCAATTGCATTTTATCTTCATAGCAAAAGAAAAGCTTACAAATGATGCAGTATGGTACACAGAAATTACTGTATTAAAAAGCCACTAAATGGCTTTCCATAAGTCATTTTACAAAGGATATGTTGGAAGCTTTCAGAGATCTTATTAGCAGAAATGTGGCTGTTTATGAATATTGACACCACAAGCCATTCATTAGTCTCAATACTAGGATGGTGTGAGATCAAATTACCTATAAACTTACTAAGACTGCAAAATTCTGCTAGGAATTTTGTATGAATTAATTCTAAGTGGCATCTTTCACAGCTTTATAAAAGAAATTATCTTCTCTCTTAGCTCCATTAAAAACATATTTACTGAGTTGTGGGCTCCACAGCATGAAAAATTTAACTGATTGAGTCCAAATTACTAAATATTGATTTTTCTTGACTTTGAAAACACATCTGTGTACAGACATTTCCAGCTTTGTAATATTTAAAGGGGCCCTATTGGAAAAGGAAAAAGGAAAAATAAAACTCTGCAATGCCACTGAGTTGCCAGTAATGTTGAGGGAGGTGATCCTTTCTCTCTACACAACACCGCTGAGGCCACACCTGGAGTCCTGAGTCCAATTCTGGGCATCCCAGTACAAGAGAGACATGGACATACTGGAGAGAGTCCAACAAAGAACCCCAAGGGACTGTGGCATCTCTCCTATAAAGAAAAGCTGAGAGAACTAGGGCTGTTAAGCCCAGAGAAAAGAATTCTCAGAGGGGATCTTACCAATGTGTATAGATAGCTACCTGAAGGGAGAGAATGAATAAGAGGAAAACAGACTATTCTCAGTGCTTTCCAGTTACAGGGCAACGAGCAACAAGCATAAACTGAAACACAGGAAATTTCAAATGAACTCAAAAAAACACATCCTTACTGCAGTAACTTAGGTTGTTCAGTGAGGTTTTAAAGTCTTCATCTGTGAAAAAATCCAACACATAACTGGACACGTTCCTGAGCAAGCTGCTGTAGCTGACCATGCTTGGGCTTGGGGGAGCAGACGATAAACTCAAGAGGTCCTCTCCAACCCACGTGATTCTGTGACTCCTTAATTTTTAAAAGGTCTTCTACCACATATATGTAAAGATATTTCTAGGCAATCACACACCCCACACCAGTGCATTAATCATCTTCATGCATTATACTAACAAGGGCCTGTAGGTGGTATCACAGTGCAAGTAATAAATGAAAAACAATATTAACAGCCACAAGGTAAAAGATTGCAAAAAAAGTTTGCTTTTTGGTCAGTGTACCATCTCCCTGTGAAAGTATAGATGCAAGAATGCATGAATGCCAGATTTCATGCTGTTTGAGTTTTCTGCTTTTCAAATGATATCTCTACAGATCTCTAAGCAATAGTGATTCAATGATTAGGAATATGAAATATAGTAAAAGAGAATAGTCTTAAAATTTCTTTAGTGTTATCAGCATACAGGTGAGATTTCTGTAAGCTTTGTTGGTGCACGTCAGAAGTCTTTCAAGCCTCACAGACAAGGTTTTAGGAGTGTACTTCTGCACAATACTTAACTGTACCACAGATAAAGAAAGCATGAACAACAGCTCCTCGCTATGAGCTCTAGCCAATTAATTACCTTGTGCCTTTGGAATAATTAGCCTTATGGAACAGTTGCACTAAGACTGATGTATGCTATTCCAGGCTAATAGGAAAGGAATAACCATTCTAATCAGCCTGACTCTTCAGATAAAAAACATTCCTGAGGTAAAGTAAAGCCTTATCGAATCTGTACATTTGAGAGTTTGACTTAAAATTATCCCTATATTATACCACTTCATAGATTTCAGGTTCACACTCACAGCTTTTCTCCTACTTGTCTAGAGGAAGGTCAACATTGTTTTTTTATCAGGTCACTATAAAGTCTGATTTGTAGTTTGGACAGCAAGTGCAAGTGATACAACAAAAGAGGAAAACATTTCAAATAGAGCGTGTTAGCAGTGAAAGTGGTGAGAATTGTGGCTAGATACCTCTGAGATATTTTGTGACTAAAACAAAAATATTTTTTTAGCATAAATATGTCTCTGTAAATCAACATTTGCATATATGAAATTCCATAAAGTTGGAATTAACACTATTTAACACTATTTTACTGTACCAATCAAAAAAAGCCAAGAGGTTCAGAAATTGAATCAAGATTCTATCCAAATACTTTAGTGCTGAACTGGATAGATCCAGCCATCCCAGACATTTCTAATCATTGACATACTCAAGTGTTTTTCAACTACAGTTTTACTGAACAGGAGGGACAAAAAAAAAAAATCCACGTAATTGCTACAACTACATTTTTTAAGCATGTGAATCTGTAATAAAAGCTTTATGTTTCTTCACTTTTATTATAAAGCCACTTCAAACCTGACCAGTTTTTCCTCTTTGGTGGGGAAAATAATTAATTAAGTAAAACAGCCAACTTAGGTTACCACTTATAGCCACACTTGCACAAATGGGCACTTGCTGAACTATCAGGGTAGTGAAACTTATGTGTTATTTTCTGTCCTTTTATGTGTGCAGAAACACTGCATCTCAAACCCCATTTTGTGACAAACAGATAAAGAATGACATGAAATGTCAACACCTTTCCATATGGTATTTGCCAAAAAAAGATATGCTTTATATGCATGGAAAACATATCACATATACACAGACTAGATTGTTGTTCAGCATCAGCAATCAGTGGGGCTGAGAAAATTTATACACTTTACAGGTCTGCCATCCTAATCTATAGTAAGTAAAAGGCTTTGCTGACAACATGCAAGGCAACTGGGCAATGAGGAGAATGTAAATTGTACTAAAAAAAAAAAAAAAGAAAATATTGAATGCATAACAAAATGAGCTTCAGAAACCAAAACATGTAAACAAATGTAGAGTGATCACCAGAGATGACACTGAATGCTGGATACACCACCCCACCATTTTGCACAAACCAGCTTCAAAGCACAAAGTTCTAATTTTAGTTTGTGCATTAAAATATATTTTTTTCTATTGTGAAATAAATTAGCAATGTAAACCCATCTTGCAGTTCATACACACATTAAATCTAAACCCCAATCCAGACTATTTGCAACTTTTAAAAAGCACAGGGTTTAGATATATGGACACATCATTGCACTTTTGAGAAGAGGTAGTCAATTCAATCTAGTATGTATTTTACAAGTTAGGTAAGAATGTACTAGCAAACCACAGAAGTAGTTAAAAAGCAACAGATTGAATTCAGGTAGACATCCTTTCCAAATGTCAGCTAGTAATTCACTTCATGATATTAAACATTTCTCACTCTCGGAAAATGAGAGCAAAGTGCACTTTGAAATGTCTGTCTTTGGCTATACAGCATGTAATCTAGAAGAACTGTATTTATGATTAGCAGAGAGGTAGAAGACATCATAAACCATGGGAATTCACAGTAGTATGTATCAAGCATCTGATTAACTTCATTATATAAATGCTGACTGCTTTTTTTTTTCCCATATTCTGTTCGTTTATGTATTGAAGTAAATCCATAGAATGAGCAAACACTGTATAAGATTATGAAAGTGTTGACACGTGCTACTGAATTACATCACAGCAGTGTGACACCAGCAGCTGAGGGCCCTGAGCTACGTGCTTGCCACCTATGTCTCAGGCTGATCTGAAACAGGCGTCTTTACACCCATCAGTTTTTCCCTTTCTTGCAAAAAATGGAAAAAAATCTAATAAGAAATAAAAAAATCTATAAGACTGTCCACAGCCAACATAATTCATAAGCGATCTTTTTAACCCATCAGCTAAGATCTATTGACTGTACAACTATGAAATAAAATACACCTCTGACTTGCAAATTAAAATGCTGCATTCTACAATAAAAGGTGAAATCCCTTATTTAGAAATATCTAACCCATTTAGTATAAAAATTACCCTTATTTACTATTTTAATGAGAGATTTTGTAAAACTTTAAAACAGTGGTGGGTGCTAGTTACTTGAAAATATAATCTGAAGAATTTTGAAGCAAAATAATCATACAGCCTAAATCTCCCAGTTCTAGATTAACATATTTGTAATAATGCAATGTTCTGACTAACCTTTACAATAAAGGAGGAGATACTTAATTGAAGAATGATCCTTGTAATAGTGAAATATGTCATCAGATCATTTATCACTAATATAAAATATTAATTCCTTTTTATTTTTTGAAGCCATCTGCTTTTGGGTTGGGTTTTGTTTTGTTATTTTTCCTTTTTGCAGTTTTGTTTTTGTTGAACACAAGAAGTGTTTTGTGGAGTTAAGAGAAAACAAATCATACTTGGTGTTTCCCTTTGAAACGCTCCGCAGAGCAAGTCCAAGGGCCTACTCTAAAATTTTAACTAAAATACTACCAATTCTTCCATATATTAAATTGCTTTTATGCAGCAGTGAACGAATACAGATTATTTTTTCTCCCTTTCTTTCTTTGATTACTTAGCTGCTGTTACCGATACAGTATAAAACTTATTAAATCAATGACTTAAAGAGCAAAAACTTTCTAGATTATTAGTCACATTCAGATTTTGAGACATACTTCTCTTTTATGCTCCTTATAGAGTATAAGATTTCAAGAATTTGGGGAATTTTCCTTCAGTGCTAACCTTGTTCAAGACATGTTTTTTTTTCAAAATATCCTATTTCCCAGGACTATTGAAGTGCACCCAGTACAACCTATGTCCTAGTATAGTAAGTCACATTCCTTCTTCTTGTTCACTTTAAACAAAAAATTAGACTGAGGAAGTGGATATTTGTTTAAACATTCAAAGCTTCTACAAAAATGTAAAAACCTCTTCCTGTGTCTCAAATATTCCCTTCATTTTGTTGAATGCTTTGCACAGACATAAGTAGACATCTGTAGACGTCTGTGGAGTAGAATCATCACTGCAAGATTTCTTTTCCTCTGCTAATGTTTTAACACAAGCTCTGAAAGCAGTGTATGTGAAGTCTTTTACCTCTGAAAGCTCTAGAGAGTGTGCTAGAAATCCCAGCTCAGCGTAATCTGCAATCCTGAGCCAGGGCAATATAGTCAACAAATCTGGTTTCTTTTTCTGTGTTTGACTTTTTCAACTAAAACCAAAACATAAAAACCCACAAAAGAGTAGCATTAAACTAATAATAAATGATGCACTTTTTAGAGAAAAAATGCTTAACCTGTTTATGACAAAGCTAAATCTGAACTACAGCCAACTGTAGGCTCTTGTTCTATCACTGGTTGTATTTCTCAGACAACACCCTGTCGTTGTGGAGCACTACTAGTTTTCACAGCCAAATTATATTTTGAGTTAGGCCCAATGGATTTAATTTCTTTCCCTTTCAATATGTACTCTTGAAAATAACTTCTAACCTATCCAGAAGACATCTCTGACATCTTGACATTTTTTCACACTTAGGCATTACTTTAAACATTGTTTCACCTCTTCAGATATTACTTTGTTAGACAAGGTTATCTTACAAAAGTAATCAGCCACTTCAGAATCTGTGATAATAGAAAAGGAAAAGAAAAAAGTCTTTCTGCTAAAGATACAACAACAAAATTATCTCCTTGGGAAAAAAAAAAAAAAAGATTTTTAAAAAGTATTTTTTTCCATGAGTTTTAGTTGCTAACCACCTATACTTGAAGAACTATTCATTTGAGAAGAAGATATGACCTTCCACTCTATGTGTCTTTTATCTTGGTCATGCTTTGTTGGTATTTTTATAGATCTAACTACTGAACCTTTCCATTTCATGTCAAATGTGTCAGATACATTGTAAGGAAAGAAGCTACAACATTGAGCCTTAGATGCTCTTCCAGCCTTTGTCACCTACTCGCCCACAGGTTACCCAATTCTTATTCTCTGCAGGTTTATCTGAATGCCCAGCATTACAGACCAGGTTATCCCACCATTGGAACAGAATTAGACACGCTACATAAAGTTAAGACTCCGTAGAAGTAGAGATCAATGCCTAGATTTTCCTCTCTCTACAATTTTCACTAGGTCTGTAACACTACACAAGTACAAGTAACCACTTTTATAAAGGAAATCTGTGTTAGAAAACTAAATTTCATCTCTATAATAAACTTTCTATGATTACAGTGACTGTGTTCTGAAAATCTGTAAACTGAGAGCAAAGATTAGCAGTGTTGTAGCTAACTGATCTGAGCCAGGAAAGAAATCTATTATTTTATCAGCTCCAACCAGTTACCTGTTTCTACTGAAAAAGTAAATGAAAGTGGAACAGTCTCTCAGAAGTGCATTATGTAGACCATAAGGCCATAACTTAATTTTCTCCCCCCTTTAATAACTAGACTGGTACATCCAGCTACGAAAGCTTTTCTATTATTTAATAGGTCAGCTCTAGATCCACTAGAACACAGGAACTATGTATAGAAATAGTGAATGCAACTTAAAACGATTTTTATAGTTTTTAAAAGTAATAATAACAATATGGTGAGATAAACACAGTGCAGCACCAGTCTTTCCACATCTTGTGGTAGTTTATCACAAAGTCAGCCTTCATATGGACACAGACACATCCAAGCATATGTCCACCTAGTTTTATATCCTTTTTTATCTTCCCAAGTAAGTCTGCGTTTCTGAAAGGCATACCAAATAACATATCACCATATTTTCACTATAGCAGCATTGGAAAGAACCATGATCAAGGTAACATTTGAGTGGAAATTTTTTGAGGAGAAAAAAGTAAATTTTTAGACTCAATGAAAATTACATTAACTGCACTGTGACCTGCAGACACAACACGGACTTTTGACAGCAATGATGCAGAATTTGAGGTAATAATAGGAAATACTGGAAAGAACTAAAAAAAAAAAAACTTCCAAAGAGGAATTTCTGAATGTTTTCACAAGCCACTTCTGAGTTACATTCTATGTGACAGTTTTGGCTTCACTGATGCTGCACCAGCCATTAATCAGCAAAATTTCTGGCTCATTATCTTCAGAGTTAATTTTAGGGAAACTTGTTCATTAAGCAGGGTTCATTCCCAGTTCTCTAAGCTGAAACTGAACACTTAAAACAAAAACTAATCTCATATTGAGGCATCACTTATAGGATTTGCTTACAGGATGAAAAATGTAATGTTACAAGGAAAAAAAACCTTCATTTGGTTTCGTGACAAGCAGCTGAGGTAGGCTCGGAGCTGTAATCTTTCCACCAAGCTCAGCAGCAACCAAGACAGCCTTTCAGACCACAGCCTCAAAGTTTCGGAGGACAGATGAGAGGAAGAAGTGGCAGAATATCACAGACAATACTAAACTCTTTTTAGAGACTGGCAATGGCTTTAAGAAAAAAACAAACCCTCTGTCTTATGGAACTAAAAACAAGAGAACAAAGCCCCTCGGTTTTCTATGCTATCTTGTATTTATGGAATAACCAAAACCAATAAAAACATGAAATCATGAGAATACTCACTGGGCAGGTGCCAGCATGTGATAAAACTGTATCTTACTAGATAAAACTTATTTCAGGACTGGCCACAGTCATACAAGAAAGTAGCGGATGTGAAGTATTTACTGAACCCAGCAGCATCTAAAATTCACTATGCAACGGAGTGAAGGTCCTGTGAGTAAATTCCTTTAAGGAGACAGTCCAGATAATTTCACCTTGGAACTTCCTGATCCTTCTCCTTCCTTGGTCATCTTAGTGCCACAACAGCGGGCTCCAGAGCTTATGAGCTGGCACATGTAAAGCCTGTATCTATCAGCCCATTTGTTGCCAAGTCCCACTGACCTAGTCATATAAGTCAGGCAGTGGCTCAGTGACTTTGGACACCTATCTAACCAAGTCTGATTATTAAATGCAAGTAAACACTGCCTGATACACAAGTTAAAAACTACTCTATTGCAACAAGTAAGGAAACACACTTCACCTTCTTCTTGGGCTCCAGCCCCGTAGTATAGCCAAAAGGACGTACTTCTCCTCTCCACTTATTTCAGATAAAATTTATTCTCTGCTCATTTTGCAATACCTAGAAATGAAAGAGATTTTACTGAGATAGAACTGGAAATATTAATATAATGCAGTGCCTTTTCAGAAACTGGATTAGGTATTGTTTGTAGTTATGGTTCTGTACAAGAGATCATAAATTTCAGATGGGAATATCAAAGGTACTTGCAGGTAATGTTACTGCAATGCTAACTCAGCATCCTTAACCCCTAAAGACAGGCAGCCATTAATAAACACTAGAGACATGCCATGTTTACTTCCTCCATGGTCAGCAATCTGTAATAAATACAAAAAGATGACACACTGCTTCATTTGAGAAGAAAGGAAAGAGTGAAGTAGCTACTTTATAATTCCCTTTCTCATTCAAGGAAGTAGGAAAAAAGTTGGGTGTTTCCAAGAGGCCCGACAACAGCAAAAATGATACAGTACATGTGGCACTTCCAAGAAATAGAAACATTTTATTATTTTTAAGTGGCCGTCCAGAGCTGGCAGATTAACTCAATTATGATTTTATCAGGTGCCAACTAAAATATTCAATAGTATTTAAGAGAAGATTAAATACAGTAGTCCATGCAAATCATACAAGCAAGGAATCTTACTAAACTGATACTGAGCTGCACCTTGCCTATGAACAGGTTTCGCATTCCGGCCAAAAAAACCTAAAGCATTGAAACTAAAGGATAAAATCAACTTAGCAGAATAATTTAAAACTACTTTTGTTTCAAAAACACACTCCTATAGAACTTAAAGCAGACAAACATAAAACGTGGCATTATTCTCTCTGTAAAAGATTGCAAATAATGACAAAGATGATATCCTGTTTAACACAATGTCCACATTGCTTTCTGTGTCCATCTGCAAGAGACCTATTTTCTCCACACTATTTAGCATACATTGGGGAGAAATGATAATAATAAGGTTGTTTGAGATTTGTCCAAAGGTTGCACAATGCACTACATATGTAGCATTTACTTAGGATTACCAAATCCAGCTGCACTGGAAATTAGGAAAATATTAAACATACTCAGAAATGAAGTAGCAGAGTCAGTCCTTTAGGGCAGTTGGTGTTTCCATTTGCTTAATGCCAGCTAGGCCCCAACCCACTGAGAAAAGCACTACAGATTAGTATTTTCTGCCAGGCCATGCTGTAAATTAACGCTCTTAATTGTACTGGCATGGAGCTCGAGGGGGAAAATGAATTCTAAACTCAGAAAAATGAGAAGAAGGTCTTTTAATTCTGCTCTACTAAATAAGAGGGTTATCTTAGAAATTAAAGTAATATTTTAAGCACACAAAGAAGCCTTCTCTCATCATTATTTTCTAGAATGCTCTCTTGTCCATCTGAGAAATTTTGTTTCAAGAGCTTCAATTTCTTTTTTTTCAGGTACTAGTCCAGTGCCTAACAAATGTTTGGTCCTCCTGGCAATCACTCTGTTTTCTATATCCTACCTCAAGGTGACATAAGCATTTTGTTTCACCTTCACAGGTTCATCTTATACTTTGGCCTCAAAGATGTCAAACTCTATAAATCAATTCTGCTCTTGCCATTATGACAAACAAGTCCTACTTTATACTTCTTGTGCTCCAAACCTTGAAGTTTTCCATTCACTAATGGAAATAGACCTCTCCACAAATACTCTTAACTGTCTTCAAAAATACGTATTTCCGAAAGATTACTATGGTTTAGTAATCAGTGCAGGTAAAAAAAAATATATCTTCTAATAAAAAGAGTCTATCACTCTAATCTGGTTTCTCCAATTACTGAAGTTTGAAGTGGACATTCACATCCAAAGTTATTAGAAATGAGTACTTAATAGATGCAATACATTCCCAAGTCAGGACTAAAAAAAGTACAGCACTGAAGACTTAGAACTGAATTTGATCCCTGTGAAATCACCACATAGCTTCATGGAACTCTACACTTTGCTATTTATAAAAGAATAGGAAATGATAAAATAAACACTTATCACAAATAGGAATGCATGCTGGGCAATGAAAACAAAAATGTAGGTTGAAAGGAACTTTTGAAGATTATAATCTCCTCCTGAGGGCATGGCTACCTTCTAAGTTTGGTTGGGTTGCTTTAGGGCCTCGTCCAGATGACTTTTAAAAACCTCTAGGATTGGAAGTCCCTCTCTAAGCAACTTGTCCCAGTGTTTAACCTTGCTTGCTCCCTGTGAAAAAACTGTTTCTTCAAATCCCATGGGAGTCTCCTTCATTGCCAGTTGTGGCCACTGTCCCCTGCTCTGTTGCTTTGCACCTCCCAGGGGAGGCTTTGACTTCTCTACTGCTCCTGCAACAAGCTCCCTGCGGTGCCCTCTCTTGTCTCCTGGCAGTCCTCCAGAAACTCAGAGGCCTTTCAGTCACCATTGCATTTTCTTGACCTTCTTGTTTTGGAGTATGCTACAAAAAGGGCAGTGCTGTCCCAATGCAGCGGAAGAGGAGAATCCCCTACTCCAACCCTACAGCTGTGCCTGGCCATCAGAAAGCCTTCCTTGCTGCCCACCAGATCCCATTTCCTTTTCCGTGTGACTATTGGCAGCACTGCACAATACCAAACTAGTTCTTTGGCACTTCTGCAGCACAGTCTGTGTGAAGGGTATTTATACAGTTTTAAGA
Organism: Dendrocincla fuliginosa; assembly: GCA_035047845.1. NCBI lineage: Eukaryota > Metazoa > Chordata > Aves > Passeriformes > Dendrocolaptidae > Dendrocincla > Dendrocincla fuliginosa. The sequence continues at coordinate 74,187,152 of JAWWMO010000083.1, read as the reverse complement.
CAGATATTCCTGTCCTAAGAAACTTAAGCCTAAACTGAGGTGAGACAAGTACATGAAACTGGATGAAAAATAACTGTTCAATGCAAGGCTGTAATATAATAACTGTAAAGGCAAGCCATTAAAAAGGAGGCCAATTAAAACTTTAGATCAGGATTCAGACAGACCATGAAGAAAAATACAAATTCAGGAGCTTCTGTTCAAAGTGTGGGAGACAGATAATTGTGAGAGTCAAATCCAGGAATGGGTGATAAAGCAATAGTATTACAGGGCTACATGACTGTAAGGCATAAAAGAATGATTGAAAGCAAAATAAGATTATGTACAACCTTAGGCCTGCCGCTCATCACTTCATTCAGGTTATTTATTTTTTTCACTTCTGAGATTCCAATTAGGCAACATCAAAGTTATCACAAGCCACTTTAGGTATAAAAAGGTCTTCAAAAGGAAAAGTAGTACTGCAGCCTGTCTGTACTACCTGACAAAGAAGAGTTCAATAAACCTCTACTGCACTTGAGCAATGAGGAGTGAGAAGTATAACGTTAAAATATAAGTGATGGAAAGAAATAAGCATGTGCCCGAAAGGAAATCTCAAATTCATCATCCTAAGCTTTCAAAGACAAACTTTAAACAAAATGGAGGGAGCTGAAAATACCTATTCATTTTGCTTGTGAGAAAAACCAATCTCCCATGCCTTTAGGCAGTAGAGAATTATGTGGTCTTTTGAACTGAAAAAATGCAAGCTGTAGAGGATCAGACTGAATAAATGTTAAGATACCAGTCTCACAGGGCTTTTGGGAATCTACTCAATAACAATATTTTTGAGATGTCACACACAAGGATGGTGCATTTCTTATAGTTATTTACAACTTGCAGAATAACCAAATAATAATGAAGGGATGTGTTTATGCAATAAACAGAGTCAAAGACAAAGGAAATATCTGCATGGGAACACATAACACATAAAAAGGCCTGTCATTTTAAGGTAAACTGAAAAGAATGAAAGAAAGGGAAAAAACCGAAACAAATTAACACAAGACCATCCAAAAAATCCCCCACCAAACGAATAATTTTAAAATGGGCTATAAGAGAGATTCATGTTTTTCCACTTAGAATATTACAAATATTGAAAAGTTAGTCCAGTTAGCAGGGCTCTTTACCTTAATTCATGCAAAGATTTGACATACAGAATTCATAGTCCACATAGCAAGAAACCTCCATCTCATAAAAAAAGGGCAGATGGTGAGCAATTGGATGAATAGTTTCCTGAATCTGTAAAGATTACTCCAGTACTAATGTTAAAGCTGTTGCAGATGGTACAGGAGTGGTATCCTTCATCCAAAAATGAGATGTATATATCTGAAGAAGGCTTTTTGAGTAAGTCCTCATGTCAAAGTTGTTGCAAACATGTGCTTCCTGAAGACAAATTTTCAATGCACTTTATTAAGGCTACAGTAATGGTGGTAGCCGTGCAGAAGCCCCTCGGTCAATATGATGGGAAGGTTAACACCAACAGAAGCCATCTCCATTGCAGAAGTTCTTTCTGTGTTGTTGAGTAGAAGTCACAAGAAAAAGCTGAGGCCCTTGACTGAGGGTCTCAATATATCTCAAGGTTGAGATCCAACTCAGTATGCAAATATATTTTGCCCTGGTGAGCCAAAATTAAGCAGAAGATAGGTATAATTTTCAGTATCTAGCATATTGCTTATAATATCATAAAAAGTATTTACAAACCCTGATTATTCTGTCTAAGCCTGTAATCCTCTTTAGGAGTAAGATATCTACTGCATAAATAGTTTCTTGAGGGGGAAAAATCAAATTCATTATGTGGCAACCTGTAAAACTAACCACATCTTCTTGTGAAAAGAATAAGATAAGAAGATATAAAGGAGCTGACTCTAATTGACACCTTTCCTACAATAATCTGGAACAATGCTTCAAGAGGAGCAAAAAACAGGTTTAGTCATGCCCTCCTTTTCTTGTATCATGAGCCAAAAAGAAAGGTTTCAATCTCTTTCTTAAATGACATACTTTTACTTCTTTATTGAATTCTTCATCTCTTTTATCCTTTCCTTTCTGGCTTTTTTAATCAATTCTTAAAATTACTCAGCAGAATTACACATCAGATTCACAACACATCCCTTCATTGGCATGAGATACATGGAGAGACAGGAGTTTAAAAGCCCAGTCATTATATGCAGTCCATAAAATAACATTTCCTCCAGATAATATAAATTCAGTTATAGCCAGAAGGGGGCCAAATTTAATTTAAACTCTCCATTTGAAGTTCTTTGTTCCTGCAATTATTCAAAGTTATTTTTTTTCCCAAATGTTCTCTAATGCCAGATACATTGAAGACTACCAAAATGGAGCTAACAGCTAAAATAAAGTCAGAAGTGAAAGTAGAGGGTGGGCAGTAATGAAAAAGTCCTAAAAAGTTATAAAGGCATAAGGGAAAAATTATGGGGAGTTGGGGAGACAAAAAACCCATCAAAAATAACAACTGTCGCATCCTCAGATGCAATGAAGGTTCACACTTCCCTACCTGACTGGTAACTGCCCGGTGTTCAGCAACTCAGCAGGAACTCAAATCTGAATCAGCAGGACTCAATACATTCTGCCTGGGAGTAGGTGAACCTTACTTACTTACTGTTTCTACCAGCCAATAAATAATTGCTGAGTACTCATAAATTCAGTAAATTTCTTCTTGCAATTCTCTATGGATAGTAAAAGATGTTCAAATAAAAACAATGCAGTAGAGGAAGAACACAGAAAATAAAAGAATGGTTTGATTAATGAGTTGTCTATCAGTTTGAATTTACTAATACCACAGTTTTTAGAATAAGAAATGAAGGTGACCTTCAGGTTTTGCAAAGGACCACTAGCTTTGCCAATTCAGAAAATCAGTTCATATTTTTAAGTCTTAATGTTGATAGAACAGTATTTTTCAAACAGTCTGTCTCATTTTGAAGCTGGCTTTTGTGGCAACATTAGGAGACGATAGAGAAAAGTGTTTCCCTTTAGGGCTAACACTGTATGTGGACATTACAGAAATGTCATTATCAAAAGCTTTGGTCTCACAGCAAGATTGCCAGTAATCTACAAAGACTGGCTACACAGACAGACAGGCTTAAGACCTTGAATACAAGACAATTTGTATGGCATTCAGTTTCCATTTCTCATTTTCCTGAATACAGTGATGCCAGAATATCAACAGTCCTAGGAAGACAAAAAATAATTCTATTTAAAAGTTCCTCTGTTTAGTTTACAAAAGCCATAACCCTACTTAAATATTGATTAATATTTTTCAAAAAACATAAACCTGAATCTAAAAAGTGTAGATTTAGAAGAGGTTGAGTAGCAAATCACATTAACTCATGAGCTTTAATTTTAATGAATACATCGCAGTCCCAAACAAAAAATTTACAAGCAGTCCTTTAATACAAGAGTGTTTTAATGAAACCACCCATCTCTTACCTTGCATGAAATATGAATGCTAAGTATAGAAGCATCCATGTTTTGGGAATTCTATAAAGTTAAGAAAAGTAATGCCCTGCTTTTAAAAGCAAACTTACAGCTATGTGTTGCAAGTAAGTACATGCACACAAGTCCCAAAATGTTAACACATCCATTTAAATGAGCCACGTGCATGGGAACATTCTTAAGTTTTGCACTGCAGGGGAGTCACAACACTCATTTAAATGTACTAAGCTTCACAATGAATGGAGCAAGTGCTCATTATAATATAATAAGCAAAATTATCACACAATGGTCCTGTGGACTAAACCCACTGCATTCCAAGAATGTAATAACCTTTTTTCTTAAAAATAAATAAAATAAAAAGATCCCAAACAAACATAAATGAGGGCTTATCCTGTGTTGGTTAAGAATTAGGAAACTTATCGGCATGTTGATATGACATAGTATATTTGACCAAACACAGTACCATAATACAACATAAACCAAACTGACTTCAGTAGCTCAGTAGGCATTATTAGCTTTAGGAAATCAGTCATCGTCTGACCTACATAGTCTGAAAAAGCTCAAGTTCCTTAGCCTTCAAGTCACAACGTAAGGCTACATAGCCAACAACAGTCTTCCTGCTGCCTGTCCTTGAGAGGTATTTATAAACCTCCTAAATAGGCTTCCATCTAGGAGGCTACTTTTCAAAGGTCTGTACAAAGGAACATCCCCCTGGTCATCTTTTCCATTCATCTGCCTCATGGCTAAAGAAAGGTTATCGAACTAATGGTGCCCTATTTTTCTTTCCCCACATCCAGCCTCTTTTCACTGCTTTAGATCCGCAACTTGCCAAACCTTTATATAAAGTAAATAGCACTCTAACCCAGCAGAAAATTAAGCCAAGGAAAAAAAAGGAAAAAAAAAAAAGGTCCTACAGAGAAGCAGGGACTTCTTGGCTGAATAATCTTGCATACATTCTCCATAGGCTCCACTACGCTCTTTGAGGATCAATTCTCTAGCACTCCATATCCATCTACTAACTCCTCCTTAACAAATAAAGAGGTCTCCACAATTGATGCAGTTGTTTGAATGGGATCTGAGAAACATAAAGGCCTCCTACAGGACAATATTCACGTAACATGATCACTCCCCCTAAGCCCCCTAAACCTAGTGTCCAATTTATAGCACACAAAGGACATGCACCATCAGGCCAACACACTTACGTCCAAGGGCAAGCGGGGAACCACAAAACTCCACCAGTACTGGGGATCCACTCCCTATCTAAATGCCATGCACAGTCTGCATGACCATAACATGTCTGGTAAACAGCTGGGACAAGGCACCTGCTGCTTGAAGGGACTTGTGACATAAGGTGACATCATTTGCTTCAAGAACAGTAACTGCCTTCCCACACTGCTGCTCCATGAGACATCTCTGGTGCACCCACTGTGTTAATGCACTGTGAACCTTATGCCTAGGATAGGTGTCCTAAGTATACACAGAATAACAAATAAATCCAGTTTAGGAAACACTAGACCTTGTATGAATCAATTGTTGCTGTGAATACTCTGGCAGTCTTCACCTGACACTGAAAGAAGCTCAACCAGCGAGAAATGTTGAGCACCACTTGAAAACATGTTAGCTTGCTGATTGCCTTGCCATTTTCCAAAAACACTTAGAAGGGTTTCTAGTACAAAGCTACGTTGGATTTCAAAGTGTTAGCTGTGCATTCATTGAAAATGAATAAGAATGAATGTTACACTTCTTCAGCAGTTTTCTAAGAGAAGTCTTAGGTGGTTCATGACTTTGAAAACAAACAAAAAAAACTAAACATACAATGCTAATTGAACTGATTATTTTACACCTTCTCTCATACAAATACAAAAATATTTAAGATATGTCTAGGCTGAATAAGCAAGATAATAACTCTGAGCTCAAATTCTCTAATATGAATGCAAGAATTCATGCTTTAATGAACAGCAAATATATAAGAAATGCTCTTCACCAAGAAACTGCATGGAAATTGCATGCAATAAATGATGTGTAGCTTTTTTCTTTTATTACACCAGTAAGAAGCTTTATTATTTATTGAAAGACCAAATGTAAAACATAAAAGAAATAGTGATTGAAGACTGTAATCCAGACGTAAATTAGTTTTTTTTTTTATTTTTAAATATTGGCAGTTCCCATGAGCAGTTAATAGCTGCCATGCTACAGTGCTGCTCATATGCCCTAGTTTTATTTCACGTCTTCTGAAAGTCAAGATTTTACACTTAGAAGAGTCAGCAGTTCCCAGGTGCTAATACAATATATCAGTGTTAAAAATACCTTCTAACAGTCAAATGAAATCTTTCTCACTATTGAACAAATTCAAGGAGCTACCTCCCTTTTAGCAACTACTTTTTTCTTCAAATATGCACAGACATACACTCTAACACCCTCAAAATTAATAAAAACACTATTGTTCTGCGACCATTGTTAAACTGTTATATATTTTACTAATTATAGGAAGGTTCTGTACGGAAGAAGCATTTCTGCTTTACAAATAGTACAGGATTCACTGGGACAGTCTCAAACCTGTCTCTGAATATCTCAAATACTTGCCCTACAACTATAAATATTATTTACATGTTTCTACTTTTATATCTATTCTATCAATTTTCACACCATCAAGAACTGATTGAAAGTTCAACCAAATACAAGGTGAGAAATTTCACTCCACTCCAATTTAAAGTGTCAGCTTTAGCCTTGTTCTAACAACTACCCAATACAGAAGTGTTGTTTAAAAGTAAAACACAGAACAAGAGCATTTCCTCTGGACAAGGCATAATTATTGAAAATGAAAGGCACTTCATAGCCTCTTGAACCAAAAGATTGTCATTCATAGCTTTCCCACCACCCAACAACAGTGAGATGTGAAATAAATAGTACTCAAATCCAAATATATAACTTTTGTATAACAATATGTTACTCATTTGGTTGACTAATCATAGAATTCAAATAAATAACAATATAATTATGGAAAAGCACATTCCCATCTGTCAACACAAGGAGAGTCAAAGAATAGCACAGTCTAAAGCCACACAATGTGACCAATATTTTTTACATACTTTTAACAGTACCAAGCACTGTACATTTAAAAAAAAAATAATTGACATTCATTTAGTTGTACTTTCTCAAAGAATATGTATGTGCATGTGCAACCATATATACTGTGGCTAAGGGCTTAATGGCAATCAATGCAGTGCATGACAGAGACGCTGGAACAGGCTGCCCAGAGAAGTTGTGGATGTCCTTGTCCCTGGCAGCATTCAAGGCTTTGAGCAACCTGCTCTGGTGAAGATGGCTATGCCCATGGCAGGACAAGAGGGGTTGGATTAGATGACCTTCAAAGGTCCCTTTCAACCCAAACCATGCTATGATTCTATGATATACCTGAATATACCAAAACTGGGAGTCTATCAAATACAGAGTTGGTTGTTTTCAACAGGAATACTGCACAGGAAGAAGACGTGATGGGCACTATTTAGACCACCTACATTTAAGCATGTACTTTTGTATCACTGCCAGGGACAGGCAGAATTCTCCAAAGAATAGTTCAAAGCAATTGAAGGGCACGATCCCCCAGGTGCATGAAAAACCTGAAGATGTCTGATTTGCAATGCCCGGTCCACTGTCCCCATCTGACAGAGGACCTGAATGAGGACACAGCAATCCCCACTTCCTGTCCTAAGGAAAAGCCTGCTAGTCCTACTGCCCCACTCCACTCATCTGCTAAGTCAAGACAATGCGACTGATCCCTCTTGTAAAATAATTTCAGGGTTCACTATTACAGATTGTGCAGAATCACAAAAACCAAAAATCTCACAAATTGCTCTTATGATAGAAATGCAGCTAGTACCTCAGTTAGCTTGGTTATTTTTACACCACACTTCCCAAACAGCCTTTAAAATTTGTCCATGTAAGCACTTGATAAATTATATTGAAAGCTAGGTAAAGCAAAGTGAGAATGGAAAAAATATGTCTGGGACCTAAATATATTCCCCTTTGCAAGAACATTTACTTAAAAGAGGCAAGCAATTTAGCAAGGAGTGGGGAGTAAAGTTTGTCATTGTAAAATAATGCTTTGCCTTTTCTATGATAACAAACCCAGCCTTAACTCTGCTCAGGTTTGAACTAATTCTACAAAAAATATAAATGAAAATTTCCATCAAGCAAAATCATGTTTCTTACAGGCCCCCATCATCTGCTAAATATATTTTCATTATATAAGAACTGCGGATGCGCAAACACTACCAAGTTGCTTATCAGTTACTTACAGAATTACATGACTATGTTGTTCTGGTTGTGTTCAATGAACAAAGACATGATTTAAAAAAACAAACAAAAAACAAAACAAAAAAATAACTCCCTTCCCCACATTAAAACAATCCCCAAGCAGGAGATTAGTCTTACTCACTCCTTTCAAATCCCAAACTGTTTTCCTCTAAATACCTGTTGATTCTCCATGTGCTTATTAAAACCAGTTCAAAAAAGGTAATGGCACATTATTTAAAACATCTCAGTATTAACAACTTGTCAAAAACTGGTTTTGGAGGGAAACAAATCTCATTCTGCCAGTCTTTGTTCTCCCTGGTAGGATACATAGCGGTTTTTTGCTCCCAATTCAGGATATTCTTAAAAATTCTACTTCCATTCTTTGAATTTTCAAATTCCATGTGGCTTTTTTTTTGCTGGAAATGGATAGTAAAATTGTGTACCAATCAAAACCAAGTAATAGAGTATTGGAGATGCTAATAGTAACTGTATTCGGTTCTACAAAATTTCTTTAAAATGGTATCATGCAATATTCATTCTATATTTATCATGCAATGTTCATGTCATACATCAAGCTACAGAGTGCTTCAGGGACTTGTCTAAGACTGCACATCAAGTATAAAGTTAAATTAAAACACTTTACCCTGATTTATCAGCATCTATATTCCCATTTTTTAAATTACACCACTGTTGAACAAGGAAAATAAGTTTTGTGCTATAATTAATGTTAGTGAGATATACACACTGGATTATATATAAATTTTGTAGGTAATGTTGGGATTTTCATATGGTTTCCTCTTATGACCTTTTATATGTATCTCCTTCCTGTAGGAGAAGGTGAATGGAATCTCTTCTATTAATACAATCATTTTATAATGTTGGGTAATTTTTGTTGTGCATTTACTCCCCTTCCTGCCATGTCAGTTGCCACCTTTATTTTGCAGTGCCTACAACCAAACTGTGGCCCATGGTGTCATGACGGCTGATTTAGCTTAGGCACCTTTGCAGGACAGGTCTTCCAGGGCTAACTAGCTGTTAGCTGTCCAAACAGGAGCTCATGTTCATCTCCATAATAAAGATGACTCACTGGTATTTAGCTGGTTTTATCCAATCTGATAAGACTGATAATTCTTAATGCTAATTGTATTAGCAGAAATGCAGTTTCTTAAACAGGAGCAGGAGCTCTGGTTAACAAAATTTTTCTTACCTTTCAAGTTTCATTTATCAGCTTGAGATAAAGGTCAAAATGTTCCATACAACCATATTGAGAACTAACAATTCAACTTTAAATGTTCAGAGATCACATAAAGTGCTCAAGAGATCAAACACAAAATTACAAAAAAAATTAAAAAAAAAATTATAATCACTTCTAAGTACTGATTGTTCCCTGAAGATATTATGTAAATGTTATGTACCACAGGAATGTCAATACTGGTGCAGTAACAACTGTGCCTTCCTAGCATGCAGACATGTACTCTCATACACTAATTTTGGATGTTGAAGACATTTAGCTCCAGTTGTTTTATAACTTTGCATATGTTCACCAGAACTATTACCATGAATTAGCGTAGCATGCACCATCAAAGTGGTTGAGTTACAGTCTCTGCATTGCAGGACAAAAACCCTAAACAACGCTTTTAAATGCAGGTAATAAAGATCAGTGCTCGCAAATTAAGCTACTTCAGGAATTAAACTGGACAAGAATTTGACCATTTTGTCCTAATAGCAGAGTCAGCAATCCTATCCTAGAGAAGTCTATTAGGATCCTCAGCACCTGCAAGTAGAAGGAATCTGTTTTCAATCTCATCTCTAAATGGTTCAGTCAGCAGCACAGTGCCCCCTAAGCCATGCTTGTGCACCAGATTTGATCCTATTTAAAGGAAAGTGCTGTCTGACACTATTTCTCCTGTTATTTTTTTAGGAAAAGCAGGTAACAGTGAATGGATTTGTTTGTTTATCGGATTGTTTGTTTTCCTGTTTGACTGATTTTTATAAGTAGAAACAAAATTATTTATTGTAGTCCTTAATGATTAATAACTTAAACTAACAAGATAAGTATTACATTGTTTCCATAGGCACATATTTAAAAAAAAAGTGCCACACCTTAATTTACATGAGATAACTATACCCTACCATATCTTCTTTAGAAAAGTCTGAAATTAAATGTTCTGTCAAAGGCAGTGGAGTAGGTTAGGGAAGCCTTTTGGTTATTCCTCTAATACAGTTAGGCAAAATGCCAAACATATGCCAAACTTTTATATTAATTTTATATTTTCCCCAAAGACAGTTACTATCATTCACTAGAAGGACAATTAATGCAGAAGGAAGGCTTCAGTGTTTTCATACAACTGTGTATGATTGACTGCAGCACAGAAGTGAAGATCTGGAAATGTAGCAGCTATGCTTAGTGTCTTGGAATGAAAAATAAATTCTGTACCTTGAACAGAGGCAGTAGTTTTATCACCTGTGTTAACTGAAATCATAATTTTACTTGTGTTTTTCAATGCATTTCTTTTGATCATGAAAAACGAATGGGGCATTGATGCACACGAAATTGAATTTATCCAAACCCTAACCTGAATGATGAACTACATTAAAATATTAGAAATGTTCATACTGCTTTACAGAGATCCACTCAGAGAAATACATGCAGGCATCTACATTTGCCACATTTCATTGGCTTCTGTATCCTGTCTTCCTTGTATCTTGTCACTCATGTACACAAAACCGACTCTTGCAGGCGCACACACACACACACACACACACACACACACAGATTCGGGACTATGTTGTTTTCAAAGATCCACATTAGTGAAGTCATCCACAGGAACTCTTTGCTCGGCAAAACACTCAGTTCCAGCTGACTGACAGTTCAAGTGGTCAAAATGTGATGTGAACTAAAGGCACATAGTTTTTGTTCATTAAGAAAGGTACTATTCGGGTAGGCTGGGAGAAAATGAAGATATATTTCTGGTTGTGCATTATTTACAGTGCCCTTTACACAAAGTAAAGTTGTGTGACTGCTTAAGCTTTAAAAAGCAGCTAAGGGTAAATCTGCAGGAGGTCTTTTGCTGCATTTTCAATCCTCAGTTACCACATAATATTACAAACATGCAGGGGGGGAACCAAAACCAAACCTGAAATTGCTATTCAAATATCAAGCTTAATGTTCTTCACATACAGTTCAATATGACATGCTTTTTTATGGTATAGAAAGGCTCTCATACGTGAGTTGAGCTAAAGAATCTGCCTGCTGTCACCATTAAAATGCATCTGCACATTATCCCCGTAAGTCAAGGAACAGAACTGTAGGTATTACGAACACGGTCACACACAAACACATACACAGAGCACTGCTACCTTTCTACGTCTGTATTTTGCAGGTCCCTTTGCAACTGCCTCGGACAAGCAAACGCGTTTCTACAGCACCACAAGGGTAAGGCTTACGTACCAGCGGTAACTTTAACACAGACAAATTACTACGATAGCATTATTGCACAAAACATTTTGCGCTGCTTAGAGGGCTGTGTTAGCAGTACCGCTGTCCAGAAATATCCATGTTGCCACATATTAAAGTGTCAGTTTATTTAAGCCTTACCTTGGCTGACTTGCCCTAACTGGTGACAAGGCACTCTAATTTATAAGAAGCAAATGGGGACTTTTCGCAGTGCTGGCGGCACAGCTGCTCGCCGTCCTCAGAGAGGCACCCGGCCCCGGCTGCGCGTCCCTCGGAGCCCCCAGCCCCTCTCCGCGGCTCCTGCAGCGCCGGCAGCCCGGACGATTGGCCGCACCGCCCCCGCCCCACTCCGCGCCCGCCCGCCCGCCTGCCTCGCCTCCCCGCCCGCCCCCGTCCTTTTCCCCTCCCCGCCTTGTTTTCCCGTTCTCCAGCACTTCGGGGCCGCAGGCAGCCTCCTGCGCGCAATGACGGACCCCGGCCGGCCCCGGCACTCGGACATATGCACGATTCATCCGTCCATACATCCATCCGTCCACCCGCCCATCCATCCTCCCGTACCGATATAACCGGTGTGTTCGGGCACAGGAACATCTTCGTCCGGCAACTGAGCGGCGGCTGCGAAAACCCCCCTTTCGTGCTTGAGCTGCAGAAGGAGGACGGCTCCGGCTTGGTGACAGCGAGCCCCCAAATTCGGGGCCGGGAAGGGGGGCCGGGGCCGGGCGGGCTGCGCTGCCTAGCGGGCGGGAGCGCAGAGAAGGGGCGAACCACCGAAAGCGGGCAGTACGGCACTGCTGTGGCAAGCCGGCGATAAATTTTCCTATTTCTGTTCAAAGTCGTCACAGCCTGCTAAACATTCCGCTGCCGGCTCGTTCATCAGCCGTCCGCATGGTCCGGCGGTGGCTGTAAGATGCAGATTGAATGGTGCCCTTTAATGCCTCCTTCCAATCCTGATGGGACACAGGTGGTGTCACATTGGCAAGCCGTACCCTTCCAAATCAGCCCCACTCCTTAAAAGATTTCCTGCCCTCTTAACACCACTGTACTTAAATTACTACACCACTGGCTGTAAGTTGGTGGATGATTTGTGCCCTTTCAGGCTGGTCTGGATCAAAGCAGACTGGCTGATACAAAAGTCAATAAAAAATCTGAATCTTGTATAACATCTTTACTCCAAACACACATTATTTGGAATTAAGACTAATGACATTCAACCCTGATTCAGGGTTTCAGCAATGGGGCAATCGTGTCAGACTCTGCTTATCCAACTTGCTAAGGCAGCATATTGAAAATGCAATTAATATGTAAGTGAAAGCCCTGGCACATACCCTGCTGGTGTAAAGGAACCTTGGATTCCAGCAGAATGTGTACCCTGAAGTAAGCCATGGAACCAAAGCTCCAGCAGGAAATGAGAGGATGGAAGAAAAGAAAGCATCTGCTTATTTTTTAATATACTATGGGGCAGAAGCAGCATCTAAAGTATAAATGGTAGGTAGCCCATGTACAAAAGATCTAGATTTGAAAAGGAGAGCTGAAAAGAGTAATTCTACAATGTAATGTAACCGAAATGGAAGCTTTTACACCAGATTAGATGTAAAGAACAGCACTGCTCACTGAGATCACTTGGAGTGCTGGATTTTGAGAACTTTTCGAACAAAATCGCTCTGAGCTGCTCAGCAATATACATTAAAATGATTTCACTAGCAGGGTAGGAAAGTGAAGGCGAGAAGCAGCTAGTTTTTTGAATTTGGGCAATGTAAGCTCTTGGAATGAAATAAAAGCTGTTTCAATTTGCTATTTATATGTCCTCTGGCTTGCAACTGCAGCACATATGAATCAATGCTTTAATACACAGTCTTCAGAATGTTCTTTCTCATGCAACTTCTGTTAGGTTATGCATAGCTCCAGATTCAGATCTCATAATCTGGGGGATGGGCTGCTTTTATCCAGATGCTTTCACCATTTTACTGCACTATGGCAGAAGCAAGTTTCAAATCTCCCTGTCAGGGAGATAGTAACATTAGTAATGTGGAGGGGAGAAAAAGGAGGGAAAAGAGAATGAAAGAGAAGGTGTGACTTTTCATTCCCTCCTCAGTGCATGAAGTGAAATAAATAAAATCTAGGCCTTCCAGCCTACCTACCACTGGATGAAATGCTGCTTAGATGTAACAACCCAAGGCTACAGCTGAAAACAATATGCTTCATTTAAGGCCTTTTCTCACTAATTTCTAGTGAATAAGACAGAATTATGAATATTCACCAGATACTCAGAGTGTAAGTCATCAACTCATTTGTTTCTGCAGTAAGAAATATGACAAGCAGAGGGAAGTCTTGATGCTCCAGAAAAGCATTTAAAATGTGAAAATCTACAGTTCTTATATATGGATATGTGTGTGTATATATATATAAATAAATACATGCATATAAATCTGTATTGACACTTTTCAGAGACATCTCACAGGCAGGAGTATAGAATATCTGTGTAAAGAGATTATAACCACTATTGCAGGATAATCTGATATACAATGATCAAAGATTTTCTTAAGAATTTAAAATTATGCCATTTCAAGGAAAAAGCTGACAGTTTGAAAACATTAGCCTCAATGAACTCTGACATTTCCTTTATGCCTACATTTTAAGTCTAAATACTGAGATGTGGCGTTACTGATGTTAGGTCATTCCTTTCATCAGTTTGAATGCTAAAAGAATCTAAATTTGTCATGGGGACAGAAAGCCTTTTGAAAAGATCCTCAAAATGAAGTTACTCTCTGGGACTGCAGCAGTATGGCCGAAGGAATTCCAAGGAAATTTGGGTATAACCCTTGAAGAGAGCATAGGTCTTACCTCAGGAATCCATCAAATTTACAAAATTCTAGCAGTGCATCAAAACACAAAACTTTGCCAGTCACATTGAATAAGTTCTCTTCCTAGACTTGAGAGCTTGTGACAGTTATTACAGGGGCAGAAAAAAAGAAGGGACTCTCTGTATCTTCTTGCTTGTGGACTTGTTATATGTTTAAGAGCAGTGCTGAAAAGGAGGTAAACTAGTTATGAAGGAGCGCAAGTAGCTGTAGCAAAAGGAAGCTATTTTCTAACGATTAAAAAAAAAACCAATTCTTTTGCTGCTCCAGTTAATAACTTACAGGATATGCCCACAAAACCAATTTCTCTTTGTCAGTGCTTTATATGCTAAACATGTATTGATTGTCTTGCAGGTAACTGCTAGAGAACTAATCATCCAGATAGCATTCAACCAGTTATAAAAAGACCAAGTGGTTCATTAATATATCAAGTAATGAAGATTCTAGGTCATTTGTGGATTACAAAGTTCCTGTACCCAAGATAGATAGATTAGGAATGGCTAAGATCATACTGGGATAAGGATGTTGCCAAGTTCAAGTCCAACTCTTCCTTGTTCTTAGACACGTGTGCTGTAATAGCTGCAGTTGAAGAAAATTAGCTCAGTTGCTGCCAAGAACCTCTGCTCACACACTGAGAGCAATCATACTGGGAATTTTCATGCTCTTATTCAAAAGCACCAGGGAATAACATTGTTACCCCCACTGCCAGCAGCAACTTTCCAGTCTTACAAATTACAAACTGCTTCCCTTTTTCCTAGATTGAAAGGGTAAAAACAAAGGATTGTACCATTGCACACCACCAATTTTACATTCATAAATCATTATTTTTGTTCTCAGCTGCAGTGCATAACAACCAGTCCTGGCAATATGTCTGAGAACATTGACACTCACTCCAATTTCTGTTTCTCCTCTTATTAGATAAACACTTTTTATTTGCAGAGTTATTAATACTCTTACAACTACTACTATATGCAGAAATTATTTTTCTTAAAAGTTCATATGTGATTCACTAATGACAGTTATTTAGAAACTATCATCCAAAAATATATATCACTAAGTGGAATTAACAATTTTACTAAAAGTAGTAAAGCATAGAAATGCAAAAATAATTTTGAAATCAAATGCATTTACTACTGCATTTCTATATTTAGATTTCTAACAGGAAATCATATCAAAGTAGATCACGGCAGTAAAAAATTAATTTTCTGATACAAAATGGTGGGACAGAAATTTTTATCTCATCTAGTGAATGAAAACACAACAGAGTCATCTTCATGTTCCTAATGACTCTCTGGAGGGTTCCTAGATCATGCTTCTACTGTATTTTTTTTTAATTTTAATTTTTATTTTTCATTTGGTATTCGGCACAAATATTCAGAGGGAATAGGATTAAGACAATTCATTTTCCGTATGGTGTCTCTGAACTTTCGGTGAGGCATGTATTTCCTCTAAAAAAATAAAATCGTTGATTAGAAAAAGTGAATTTTTAATACAGGTTAGCAAATTCTTCACAATACTAATTGCAGAGGGAATGGCACTGCTGATACTGCCTTGGCTCCTTTTACACTAAGCATCGCTGGAGTATTTTCTAATAAAACAACAACAGCTGTTCTAGATATATGATGCCAATAACAGTTGCCAATCACAGAAAACTTGTGATAATATAGTCTCTTGCCTTTAGTATTCCATGAAATGGTAAGGAAAATATACTGACTGGACTTAGAGAAAACAACATAATACCTGGCATTTTGCTACCTGTTACCATAAAACTCTGAGCTAATAAGTCCCTCTCTGAATACAGGAAAGCACAGAAAAAAATATCAAGGGCCACAAAAGAATAGCATGGTGTGTCAGTCTCTCAATGTGAATCACAACAGCAAGGGAAAGACAAGAAGACTCAGATGAAGGCTGTGAAGTGATTGATTCAGACATTAGTAGATCTTTCTGCCCATCCTGTGGAATTTGACATTAGCATATATAATAGACACCATTCAATCAAGAAACTTGCTTAATTGTTGTTTCCTGGGAAACTAATACAACTCTGTAACTGTAGATCATGCAGTGACCAGTATAAAATGGAATGCTTCCTGCTGACTGTATAATGTTTATGTGTAAAGAGTGGGATTTTTGTAGGTCTAAATCTGGTAATGAAATTCTCCTGATGTTTCTGAAACTAGTGTTGGCAAAAATATTTTTTTTTTCATTCATAGGAATTTACATTTAATTTTCATTAAATCCTTACAGGTCAAGGTTCTCTCTGTATTGTTGCAAATGGTTATTTAGGTACTCTATATAAAACATCAAATGCAAATATGTCCTATTTTAAATTATGAGCATTGTGTTTGGTGGAGTTTGGCTCTTACAGCTTGTAGTGAGATATAGACTTCTTTCCCTCTGTGATAGGAATTTTAATAAATTTTTGCTTAGAAGTGGGAAAACACTAACAAGCAAAGGCTCCTGGGACATTATAAAGACAGATTTTCATAATATCATCCTAAAGGATGTTGTTTCTGGGGCATATTATGTATCTTTTATCTTTACTAAGATTAAGAAATTGCTTCTCAGACTGAGCATTCAGGAGGCTAACAGCACATCAAAAAAAGAGAAATGTAAAATGTTACAGATGATGATGAGACTTTTATTGAAGTGAGAATATCCTTTCTATTGAAATCATAATGCTGAAACATGTTGGAAGTATGTTAAGGAAAAACTGCGTAATTTTTGATACAGAATCTTCACTGGAGCTTAGGAGTCCTCCATGCTATACTGTATCCTATATTCCCTGTACTATATCTGTATATTGTTCCAGCTATTCTTTTTTAGCACTTCTTGCCAATATGAGGATGTGCACAGATATTGTTTTGCTCCTTCCAAAAAGGTACAGGACTAACAACATGTTTAAGTATAGCAATGTGTGCTCAGAGTTTCATGCCCTGTCAGTGGGCAGCACGGAGAAGAGTCTGGTTTCCTCTTTACCTCCACCTCTTCATAAAGTATTTTTACATTTTGGTAAGACCTCCCCGGAGCTTTCTCTCCAGGCCAAACAGGGCCAGCTCTCTGCTTCACCTGATAGGCTGTACGTTCTGATCCATGCATGATCTACATGACTTTTCTGGGCTTGCTCTGGTACATGCTTGTGTGTCTTGCACTGGGGAGCTAACTGGACTCAGCACTCCAGGACTGAGGCAATGGACGACCTCCCTTAAGCTGCTGATGATGCTCTTCTAATGCAGCCGAGAATACTGTTGACCTTCTTGGTCACAAGGGTACAAATTTGTACTATATTTGTAGTAGTCATGTTTTATAATTATATTGAGCACTAACATAGGACCAAAGTTGAAATCTGAAAATCTCTGAACTATTTAGTACAGCTCTTAGTTGCTGAATTGCCTACACCTTGTGGCACAACTGTGTTTAGTATAGGGTTGTAGAATCAGTTAATGTCTAATCCCAGTGCTTCTATTAACTGGATTAATCTACTTTCCAATTAGAGCAGGAAAAAGGATAAATCAGAATAGATTTCTGAAAGAGGAAGAAACTGAGAGGAAATGAAACAAAAAGTAAACTTTTTGGTCACTTCCTAATTCTGAAAGCTTAGATGGACAGCACCTTCATTTATAAGTATCAAATGAGAAAACAAGGTTCAAAAACATTTAGCACAGTCTGCAGGGTCACCCTTAACTCAACTGCAGCTGTTGGGGGGTTCTCCATTACAAAGGCTAATGTATAGGCACAGCATCCTTCCTATTCTGCAGTACCTGGCCTTGTGTGTCTATGTCCCCGCCAAATGTGCTTAGCATAAGTGAGAAATCAAGATTTTACTAGAGGTTTTAAAATTCCATTGGACATAAATCTCTGGTATCACTAAGGCAAAAGCCCCTCTCTGCTGCCCCTCTGTTGCATTCCTCTAGCCAGGCAGTAAGACAACTGAAGAAACAGAAATGAGAGCCAAGAAATAAATTGATTCTTACTCTCTTGTTTTTACTTGAAGAAACACTGCAGTTCCACCAGATAACAACATGCTCCTCTGTAGGTAATGTGATGACTGTCATTTATTTAGCTATTTTTAAAAACACCACTTACTGGAATGCTTCTCTGGATCTGCTTTACTTTTGCCATTTACTTATTAGTGCTCACTATAATTAGTTAGATTTAAGAAAAATTAAGTTTATGACTATTATGATCTGTTTAATAGGCCAAATAAGGAACAAGAAATAACCTCATGTTAGATGATGACAAACAATGAAGAAGAGACATATGTTTAGTCTATTCCCCAAGCATAAACAGAACACAGTTTCACTGACTAATAAATTTACTTTCATTTTAATTAAAACAGAACATTTAGTTACATTTCCTCTGTCAAAGAATTAAACAGAAAAATGTCTAACAGGGGAAAAAATGACAATATTTTTTTTTAGTGCCCCAATTGTACTCATAATTGATTACTACTCATCTGTTCACTAAAGGTGTAGGAAAGGCATGTCATATAAAGCCTTATTCCCTTAAAAAGGCTTGCTATAGTACTTTGTTTCTTGATCCCATATCTTCCAAAATTAAAGAAGTTTTTCACAAAGTATAATCTGCGAGTTCTGTTTCGGTATAACAGTAGACGCACTGTTGTTATTGTGTTACTCTTCTGATTCTTTCTACCTTTAAATCAAAACTCCTGAAGAGTAGCTCCCCCTAAGGAAATTATTGCAATGGCAATTCTATTTGTTCTAGCCAAGAAGAACAATCACGTGCAAGACAAGACAAAGGACTTCACTCACTTTCTCTGGTAATAAGTTTAAGAACTGAGCTTTGATATAGCATATAGTCTAGGAAGGTACTAATTTTGCTTTAAGAAACTGAAGAAATGAATTATCAGTCACTTCCCTTGTTATTTTTTGGTTGGTTGGTTGGGTTGATTTGGTTTGGTTTTTTTTTTTCCTAATAGTTAATGAATTCTGTATTTAGTAACTTAATTTACTGGCTTTCAGTAGTTTTTAAGAAAATCTGTTCCATCTACTAATAATATGTTCCATTCTTTCAGGCATATTAGAAGTATGTAGGTAAACTAGAGAAATACAAAATGGGACAGCAGTGTAGAGTGGAGTGACTGTCATCACTGGGGAGATACTCTCTGCAATAGAATCATAGTGTGGATTGGGTTAGAAGGGACCTTTAAAGGTCATCTATTTCAACCCCCCTGCCATGGGCAGGGACACCTTCTGCTAGATCAGGTTTCTCAAAGCCCCAGCTCCAACCTGGACTTGAGCACTTTCAGACAGTGGGCTTCCACAGCTTCTCTGAACAACCTGTGCCAGTGCCTCACCACCCTTGCAGTGAAGAATAAATCTAATTTAAATCTACCTTCTTTCAGCTTAAAGCCAATCCCCCCTGTGCTATTACTACATGCCGTTGTCATAACTTGCAGGCCCCTTTAGATACTGAGAGGTATAAAGTCTCCTCAGAGCCTCCTCTTCTCCAGGTTTAACAACCCCAACTCTCTCAACCTGTTTTAACATTGATCATTTACATCACTGTCCTCTGGACTCACTCCAGCAGGTCCTTGTGCAGTAGTCCAGATATGATCCCAGAAGAGCAGAAGAGAGGAGAAAAATCACCTTCCTCAACCTGCTTGTCATGCTTCTTTTGATGCAGTTCAAAATACAGTTGGCTGGCTGGTCTGCAAGTGCACATTGCTATCTATTAAACAGAAACTGAAAAATGGCAAACCATGTCTGTCTTCCAAAAATGGTAACAAGAAGGATCCACAGAAACACAAGTCTGGTCAGCCTTACTCGAATCCCTACCAACTTTACAGGAAAATTTCTCCTAGAAAGGCTTTTCAGCCTCGTGGACAGCAACCTAACTTGAATAGCAAGTACAGATTTACCAAGAGAAAATCATTCCTGATCAGTTTGTCTTTTCTGATGAAACAACTTGTTGTAGACCGACACAGCTGTACAAGTATCTTTCCCTGAGCATAGTAAGACTTTTGACACATTCTCTCTTAGTATCCTCATAGCCAAACTAAAGACTTACAGGTTGAATGGACTATAAAGTAGTGAAAGTCTGTCTAGACTGTAAGAACCACGTTCTCATGACTGGTCTAAATACTATTTAACATCTTTGTCAACAACATGAACAGTAGGACAGCATGCAAGAGGACAGATGAAACCACATCAGAACAAGTAGTTAATGCACTGGAGGGATGGAGTGACATTCAGAGAAACTCCAAAAAGCTGAGGCATGGACACTGGTGGTTTGGGTGCTGGAAGATCAGAGAAACTGCATGACTTGTGCCTGTTTTGCCTGGAGAAGAGAAAAAAGACACAGCAGAAATCTAATTGCAGTGGGCCAATACCAGAAAGGAAGCAGTAGAAGAGTCAGAGCCTGTGGGTGCCAGTAATTATTCTGCATGGAAGAAAACGAATATTGAGAAGTACCTTAACCTCGAGAGGGGAGAAAGGTTAGAAATACCCAAGCACCCACCTAGACGCCGGCACCTTTTCTTGAATAAGGACTGAAAAAAGAAGACCTGTTTTCTTAGTTCTTGTAGTATAATAGAATAGTTTGATATAGTTGTAATTATAATAGTTTTAATGTTTTTCAAATGTTCATATGTATTCTTGTTCCGCATTGGTTCACTGTACCCTGGTTCCCCATTGGTTAAAGTTTGGTGCATTGCATCATCCCCTTATGTGGTTGTCTCCTCCCCAGTTCTCCCTAGTTTGGTCATGTTCCATCCCCTTCTACCCTTTTATGTCCAGATTCTGCCCCATTTCCAGAACCTTCCCTGGACCCTTATAAAAGTCTGCTCCTCCCCCTCAATAAATGGCATTCCTCCTTTACCCTCTGTGGAGTGTGCCATCCCTTCTCTCCTGCCTTAGGATCGTGACAAGAGCCAGGCTCTCCGGGGAGGTGTACAGTCTGAGAATGGAACAGTGGTCACAAGTGGCAATAAAGGATATTGTCATTGAACACAAGGAGGTAGCTTTTCATAGACAGTGAAGTTACACACATGGACAGGTTGCTTGGATATATACTACAGTATGATTTTCAAAAGATTTCAAGATTTTCAAAACTTAACTGGTGAAACTCCTAAGCAATTAATTTTGAGCAAGATATGCCTTGAGGAGGTCTTTCAATCTATTTCTTTTTTCTTTCAAACTGCAAAACTAAGCAAGATATTTTAAATACTGACTTGTTTAAAAACCTTTCCTGTATTGACAATAATAAAAATATCCTCCCAGTTAGTCACCTGCAATAGCTCTTCATGCCAGAGTCACACAATAAACCAGTCAGACTCATTTCTCATGTCGTACAAAATTGTATTCTCAGTTGGCTGTTCTAAAGACCGTCAAGTCAAATTCTTAGCTTTATAGGATCACCAATGAGAAAAAGAAATAGCAGAAACTTGCATTTATTACTAAAAGAGCTAGATTTATCTATATGGATGCAAAGAATGAACTATGCAGTAAGAAAAGTCCTGGGTTTACAAATTCATTTTTAATGTAGCAGAAAACCAGGATCTCAACCTATAACACTAAAATTATGATTGATAAGGAAGAGTTAACCAGTTTATCTTAAAAAAAAAAAAATTAAAATAGAAATATTTAACAAGTTTTTAAAAGCTAGAAGTTTATTATTTCCTTTCAGTCATCTTTAATATAGGACTATAGATCACTTATCCTTTCTCATTATTCTAAGTGCTTCAATAGAAGTGGAGCTTCACTGTGTATACTATGCATAAATTTATGCATACAGCATTTCGCTGCTTGCATTATAACACAGTTACAGTACCGTTGTACATTCATATGTTTTCTGCTTATATTAGTTAATATTAATTTCATTTAATATTAATTTGATCTGGACCTCACTTACATGCTTCATTGTACCACATCTAAAAATATTTTTTTAGATGTGGAATTTAATGGAATCACTACATCACCATAACCTAAATGAATAGGCAAAAATCAATCTCCAGCATTGTTCTTTTTTTTTTCCCAATGCAATATCAGTATTAATAAACAGATATTATTAAGCTCCAACACAGACATTATTAAATTTAGGATTTTATTTCCATGGCCAAGACAGTCCTTTCATATACCTTTTAATTAATAATGTGTTTTCTAATTTCATTGCTTCTGCTGTAGTGCATGTTTTTTAAGCCTATTGTAAAAGGTTCATAAGTATCATCAAAGCTGGATAATAAACCATTCTTTATCAAAAAGTAGTTATTAACATAGTTCTGTTACTTTTATGGAAACATAAGTCCAAAGAGCCTGTTACAGAACATGCATTTTCAAAACTAGTTAGGTGACAGCTCAGACTTTTCTGCATGGAAAGGGCAGAATTTCTCTAAAGTCTTCATACTGCTAAGGGAAAGGAAAATGGATCCAGAAGCAGAAACAGTGCTTCAGAATAACTTCCTATCAAGGCTGTCCAACGCCCAGAGGGGGAAGCCAGATGATGTGCAAAGTGCAGCACCCAGCTGTACAGTTGTGATCCCAAGGGGCACTGCAAGCCTGAAGGCAGCAGGGTAGGCAGTAATCAAACTGCTAGCATTGCAGGCATTTCATCACCCACTACAAACTAACCCAAGAGCAGATATGCACGGGGAAAAGACACTTTAATATCTATAACCCATGTTGGGGACTTATACTTGTAAGACAATAACTGATATACAGAAATTTTCTTCTACTTTCTTTTTTTTTTTTTTTTTTTTTTTATTTTTAACCTGGTCACACTTCTACCTTTGTGAGTAGGGTTTGCACCATCACTCTTTTTTTTTGTTACATTGAACAAAACCTCTTAAAAAAGTCTTGCTGGGTTGGATTTACTCAGTGAGTTCAGCACTAAAACAGGACAGGGAAACATGAAGCCCTTGGCCTCTCTGAAGGGTGAGCAGCTCTGGAGGGCAAAGCCATCTGGTTTTCAGACCAGCCATCTGGTTTTCAGACCTGCAAAGGCCAACTTTAGAGCTGGCAGGTACTTTAGCTTTAAACTACTGATAGTACTGAGAAGCATTCCTATAAATGCATGAATTTCAAAGTACTGAAAAAGTCTACAGTCAACTTAAAAAGCCTTGGTAGAACTTCAGCAAGAGTTAGGAAAGGGATTGTGAACATTCTTTTTTTTTTTTTTTTTTTTTTTCAAAATTGTCTCATTTCTTTCACTACACTCTTCCTTCAGACAAAAAGAGTGATATATAGTGTAAAAACTTTGTAGATAAAACACTAGTGCCTGGCACAGATAAGAGGACTATTTTACTGTTAGTTACCATCATTTAAGCATTTAGAGCATCTTAAACACAACTAAAGCAGAGTAATAACTGCATAATAGCTGCACATAGATGAGAAAATCTGCAAATAAAAAATATAATAGTTTTAAAAAATGTTTGTTTTCCAATAAAAATTCACGCTAATACCTGAAAAACAGATTTCCTTCTTAGCTGTACTCCACACAAATGTTAATTGTGTTAAACAATGGAAAGAAAGCTAACCATCTGTGTACTAAATTGGTTCTGGGTTTGGTTTACAATCTCCTTGACCCATGACAACTGTCAATGGAGTCTTGTAAGTTATCAAAAAAAACCTTATAGAATAGACCTAAGTATGAAGAAAAAAAAAAAAAAAAAGAGTGAGCAACTATGTTTATTGATGCATAATATACCAAAATTTAGGACTGTTAAATTAATGACTATTGTCAGTCTACTGTGATTAAAAATTGTTAATAGATTTGTGAAATAGACAGCATTTCATAATGTCAAGGAAATACCAAGAAGAAGGTGTGACTGATTATTTTTAGAAATTGAAATCTTAGTAATGCCTCAGAGATCCCACCATTTTTGTGCACACTGAAGTTACATCCCATATGGTTCTTAGGTAAACCCAAAACATTTCTTGAAATACATTTCTGGCTTACCTTAAAGTAGATAGAATGCCTTTATAACATGCTACAGGTATCAATATGTTTTAAGCACTAGTTTGTCTTTTCAGCTAGCACATTTTCTTTGAAGACTAGCATGTTGAACCAATGTTTTGAGTGATAGGCTCTAGAAACAAAACTATCAAAATGCTCTGTTTTAAACTGACAATGTTTCAAAGAACAAAACTGGAATGATTGCAGAGATTACATTCCTGGCTTGCCTGATAAGTTGGATAGAACTGCCAATAGAATTAAGTTTAGTCAGTGACAATGATGACATCGTCAAAATTGAAGACACTTTCCCCCATGTTTCATAGCTGCCAGGTGAAAGATGCATGATCATCAACATAAACACTTTTGCTCTTTCTTATTGAGACAGTCTTCAGATAAACTCTGAAATCAGTTTCTTTGTCTCTGATTAAGAAAGCAGGCAAAACACACTGTAAAACATTCAATTATAGAATTCATATTTCCATAGTATCTGCAGTTTCATTATGACCATTTCCTTCTTTCCCGCTTCTCCAACCTTTAGTTTATCAGAGTATTAGAGTGTAGGAAAATGACTGGGGGCAAAATTAGAGAAAACTGGAAAGTTATAGTCACACTCTAATAGAAGTTACAATCAATACAGAAATCAGAGGGTGAAATGCAGTTGCTACTCCCTCGATAACATGCAGTCAGCATGCCCGACTTCCCACACGCAATACCTGCAAAGGGAAATGAAACAGAGCGTGTATCAGAGTGAAAACACCACAGCTGGGCTCTGTTGAAATTTTTGCAAAGGAGGGAACTCTGTGGTACCTTTTAGCTGAGAAGCCACATAGCAGCTGTCAACCAAGGGAGAAAAAAGATGTCTTATTGTTGAATCAGATCACAGATGTAATACTGATGCACACTGCCATCCCAAAGGTTACCTCATATAACACACACCTCCATCCCTAAACTACCTGATTCCAAGGTACGACTGCCCCGATGAAGCATGCATTCTTTTTTTCCATAGGGACTCCTATTGGGTAAGAACCATACTGTTATGCACACTGAATTATTATCTTGAGCTAGCATTTGCTAGGGATTAGAGCTTGTTTATATATTGTTTTGAATCCATTTTTGCACTCAGATACTATCACCAACAATCCTTGAGCCTAAACCTGTCACAATTTTATTAATAAGTAGAGTTATTCCAAAAACTGTTAGTGTAAGTCCTTTATAGGTATTGGCGGTCACTGACAGTAGGCAATATACTCAAATAAAGACGTGGAAACCTGAGAGCGGGTCTCTCTGTCGGCATGTGACCCTGAACAAGTCAGTCAAATCACTCTCCGATCCAATGGACTGCTCAGTGAAGGATCCCCGTAATAGGACACTGACAGACTGGTGAGGTAAAAGGGTTTTGGTTTTCCTGGGGCACTGAGAGACTAATCAGACACAAAGGGTTTGAGGAAATCTTCCCTTTTCACATGACAAAGCATCTTTGGTACGTCCTCTGCTCCATTGCTTAATAGTAAATGTGAGCTTCAATAACAAATCTTTTAAGGATCACAGTTATTATTTTAATCACTTCGTAGAGTTTATTATTTTTTTTTTTATTTTATTTATTTTGTTTCTATACAAATTTCTTTACATTCCATTGAATACCATCATTCACCACAAAAAAGACACAGTTTACAGGATTTTATGCAGTTCTAGTTTTTTGTTATCATAATACCAGATTAGTCCCTGGATTCTGAAAATATTCATATGTATGGCCTAACTGTTTTACAGGGAACAGTTTCTGTGATTACAGTAGGTCTCCATGTCCTTGCAGGATCTTTAAAATGTTTCTGCTGATCTGCTTGCAATAGTACACTTTCAGAACACTTATGTAGTTTAGATTTTACAAATGTTATCACATACTTCAACTTCCAGAAACATACCACTGTTTCTTAATCAGTTTTCATATTTAGTAGGAATTACTTGAGACAAAAAAAAAAAAAAAAAAAAAAGAAACAAAGAAAAAAAAAAAGATTTTGGT
>JAWWMO010000083.1:74147356-74161035 GCA_035047845.1 Dendrocincla fuliginosa | reverse complement strand
ATACTTCAACTTCCAGAAAAAGACCACTTTTTCTTAACCAGTTTTCATATTTAGTAGGAACTACTGGAGACAAAAAAAAAAAAAAAAAAAAGAAAGAAAGAAAAAAAAAAAGATTTTGTTGTAATCTGTCTATTTCCTACAATGCTGAAAGAAAAATCTCCAGCAGCAATATGGAGATCATTTAGTAGTGAACACTAGAGATAAATAATTTATGTTAAATGTTTTACAAACTTAAGATCAAGTCCTGTAAGATATTACACTGAGGAGCCTCATAGCACATTCAATTCACCATTAACTTCAGTGAATCTACAATAAGCAAGTTTGCCAATTCCTTACTTCTCAGTCAAGATTGAAGTCATCTCCTTTAAACTGTGTCAACATGATTAATTACAGAAAGAACTCATTAGTGGGATCTCTCAAAAATACAGAGATTAATAGAATGTGAATTGGGAATTCTGCTACTGTTACAAATTTCACTACTGTTTTCACATACCATTTAGAAATTTGCATTACAGTTGATGACCATCTAGCAGTTGGATCACTACAGAAAGATGGAAATGTGCTAGCAGATTAAAGACAGACAACACACTTTCAGTATACAATTTGGATGTAAAATACGCCTACTGTGGTGATTTATTTTCTGTACGTGAAAAGTATTGCAGTGTTCTGCATATCCTAGCAGTAAACAACAGTCAGTCAATGTAGCTCTACAAAGATATATGTGTATACATCTGACTGCCAAACCAAGAGAAGGATACTTGGGAACCACAGCATGCTACGAAGATACTTAGATGCACTAACACAAGTGATTCACTGAAAAGATTTGAGGTAACTTCTATCTCTGTCAATGCAATAGAAAATGTTTAGGTATTTTTTTTTTTTTTAAAATTAGTTCTGTCATATTTCTAGGGTTGAAACAGAAGTGTATCTGTACTTTATTCCCTTGAAAAATTATCCCATTCTATTCCCTAGCTTTTCTGATACTGCCTTGTTTTTGATAACAATAGTAAAACCTTATTTTTAAGCCTATTTGTCTGCCACCAGCTCTTGCAGAATTGTAGTGAACTACATGTGCCCTTAGCATTAGAACTTCATCTATATCTTTCAGTTTTAATGTTTATATATCTGTTCAATAAAATTAGGTTCAGAGTTTTCAGGTATTATGTTTATTTATACTATACCCTCTTTACGTATTTTAAGTGTCAATTTAAAATTATTTGATTTTTCTTCTAAATTGTCGTTTTTCATTATTTCCTATTTGCATTTTGGCCTATATTCTCAGTATAGGAAATGCAGATTTTAAAATATATACTGTTTTTTGCTGTAGACATTTATTTGCTCTCACATTTTAAAATTAACATAATTTCTTATGTGTATTTGTACTATTGGTGCATTTTTTTACCTTATATTTTTCTGTGGCTAAGTAAGGTTGCTGCAGCATTATCTTATTCCTTGAAGACCAAGAAAAGACCTCTTTTAGCTATAAGAGCTGTGTTGGAATAAAATTCATATTTTGAGCTTCTTACATATGCTCTTCCTTTTCAAAGGAATGGGTATATTAAAAAGTTAAAAAGGCTCCATCCCCTTTCCCTCTTTGTAATTTTTGCTTCAAACAATTGTTGCTGGATTCCAAGATTCTTTAAGATTGCCTGTACTGAAGAGGAAAAGAACATGATTGACAACTTTAATCCTCAAACACAATGGCCCTTTCTATTGCCAAAGTAGAGGAGGTTTTCTGTGGTCTGTGCAAAGCTTTCTTGAGAATTGATGGGGACCATAAAGTGAGCTACTACTTTCATTACATTGCACTTCAAATGCAAGATGTATTTCTTCAGCTTTATCTTCTCTAATATAAATATAAACCTAAAATTTACTTGTGCATTTCTACACAAAGTAGTACATCACATAAATGCTTGCAAGATAATGAGTGACAAAACAGCAAGAACAACTGCTCTTTTAGACATAAGTACAGGCTAATACAAATATAAATGCTCCTGAAATTGAGTTAGGGCAAGTGGTCTTTGGAAAATGATCTATCAGAAAGACATAGAAAAATTTCAATTAATTCAAAATACATTAAACAAAAATTTTCAAGGATAATAATTGACTGATGAGCAGGAATTCTATATCTTTGTTTTACAAGAAGGAAAAAAATATGTTTAAGATGATCTAGAGATAGAAACAGATTAAGCAACCTCATATGAAACATTCTCTAAAAAAAAATCCAGGAAAACAAAGATCTCAGACTGCTCAAACAGTATTTTATCGCACTCACTTTACCTGACCCTGACCGACCATTCAGACTTCAGTAGCTGTTGCCCACATTATACAGATTAACAATTTAACAAACTATTCCAAATTAAATGTAATAACTGAGAAGCGTGACCTGTGACACCATGGCTTACCCTATTATTCAGATGAAAGCATGCAAATCAGATGTTTGGGGTATTTATTACCTCTTATCTCTCAAGTATAATACTAAAGTTCATTTCTGAAATAAATGGAATATAAGTATTAAAGTATTCCTTTAAATTCTTTGATGAACACACATTTATGTTTTGTTTTGTTTTGTTTTTTTTTTTTTGTTTTTTTAACATATAACTGGAAAAAAAGCCAGAAAAGGTTTTCTACAGGTAATCTACAAGAAGTTCCTTCATCAAAATGTGTTAATTCACAACTAGTTAAATACAATAGGAGATAGATGAATTAGTGAAATGATCCAGTGATCATTAAGATGATACAGTTGCACTTTTCTAAGTAGATCCCATTTTCTGTGTTTCCAAAGCACTGGAGCCCAAGGTTGTCTCATCCCCCTCTCCTGAAGGGAGGGTGCAAGGAGGAGGGAGCCAGGCTCTTTTCAGTGGTGTCCAGTGACAGGACCAGAGGCAATGGGCACAAACTGAAACACAGGATGTTCCTTCTGAATGTAGTAAACAGTTTGTTAACTGACCAATCACTGGCATAAGTTACCCAGCAGATATGGAAAAGTTGCCTGGACATGGTGTCCCTGCTTGAGCAGGGGGTTTGGACCAGATGACCTCCAGAGGTACCTGCCAACCTCAACTCTTTTGTGATTCTACGGTTCTGTTCCTTTGATCTACAATTATTTTTATTTGTCAGAAAAGTGAGCCACTCTAAGCAGTTTTCATGTTATATCCATTTAATGAATTTCAGCCATTAGCACAGTAAGGACTATCCACATCTTGGCCAGTCAAAGTCTCTCTGGTGTGGTCTGTGTCTGTCTCCCCTCCTTGTTCTGATACTAACTTTTTTCCCAAATATGTGAGACAAAACCTTCAGAAAGTATCCCACCACAGCAAGTGTTTTGATGAGCATGTGGTGGCATAATGGAGTAATCCTATTTTCACCTGGACTTTTGAAGTATATTGAGAAGTTCTAAGGTTAGGAGGATAAACCACAGTACCCAACCCAACCATCTGCACCATTCAATTTGATAAGGAAAAACAAAACAAATAAACAAACCAGAACATTTCCCCAATCTCCTGAACCAGGCAAACACATAAGAAACTTCTCTTTTTGAAGTTTATTTCATCTTTAAGGTAGAGATCTACTTTCTATTTTCCATATCTTTATTAACTGAACTTCATTAATTATCCTGAGAGCTAGAATGTGTATGTTAGTAAAACAGTAATTTTGCACAACTTTCCGTCAAGCACATTGTTACACTTTGTCACAAAGGCTGATTAAGACCTGTAATTTTCAGCTATCTTGTCTATTGATACTGTCCCTATATCTAAAGATCATGCTGGAATAAACTGAACTCTTCAACTATCACTTCAGAGTGATACTGTTCTCATCTTGAATAATTCTTTGACCTTCTTTTTAGAAATACCGCATACCAATCTTCACATCTTTTTGGCAACAAAACAATCCAAGATATACCCTGTATTTTAATAGTGGCCTTTCTGCATGTGCACAGACATAAGACCATGTACTCCTTTCTTTTCTTTCGTCCCATTCCTGCACATTGAAAGGCCAGTTCAGGTGGGCGTTTTTTGCCATCTTAGGGTACTGAAAATTCTTTTTGATGCAATTTTTTGTGGTGATTCATTAGCAGTTTCCTGAGAGAGTAATTTTCAGAAAAAGGTCTGCCATGATAAGAGAAAACTAGATCACAAAATAACTTAATTTTGCAGTATTAAATTTCCTTCTGTTGAATTGCTCTACTTTTATTAGGAGATAGAGAATGACTCTACAAGCTGTGTCTTGCCTTCCTCATAATTCACTATATAGCTAAGATATATTTCACCTGCATGCTGACCCAGTATTTATGTGACCTACAAACTACCAATACAAGATTATGGACAAATCTTAATTACTCAAATTTCTAATAAATGTTATAAAGTTGCCTTGATTCTTAGGCAGATATTTTTATTTCCCCTCAGGTAATCCTGAAGTTACCCCTTTAATGAACAACCTTTACTATTTCATTTTTGAATCCACTTAATATGAGACAATATATGAAACAACATTTCTTGAATCAAGTAAAGCAAGATAACTTAAGAGAATTTGAGTATGATATATGACCTCAAACATATGTGTCAATAAATTTGATGTCTACCAAAATGTCTTCTTTATGAAGACTTAATTTATGCAGTTGTGATGGATTCACACTGCATTTTCTTAATTGTATTATGACACATAAATGATTTCCTAGGATCTGCATCAGACTAACTAACCTACACAGGTCCCAAAGCTTTCTCTCTTTTTATACTTCCCCATCTTTTAAGCATTCATCTTCGTTCAAAAAATTATTACTAGCAGTTTAACAACATTCAAAAGGCTCCTGAAAGGTATGTCATCTCAGGTTTCTCATGGGTTCATGTTCTGAATACCTTTAATTTCAGCTGATGTCATTTCATGTCTTGTTTTACTACAGAGGAAACTCTTCAGTCATATGAGAAAGAGGACGCCTGTGCTTCTGTTCACATGTTTCTGCCTAAAAGAATGAGCACAGGGAATAGTCTACATCTGCCTACACAGTCTACATAACAATTACAAAATCAGAGCAGACTCTGGGTTTCCCTTGGTCTGTCCAGTGTCAGTGTAGTAAGGCAAAAATTAATCCTGGCCTTAAGACAGGGAAGAAGATCAGCTGTCAGTACAGACATGAAATAAGCGTTTCTAAGTGAGAGTCAGTTCCTCCTCTGTTTGAAGACTACTATAAAAATATGCTAGTCAAATATATTTCTATTCCAAGAATATATGGTATAATTTTTAAAGAGCCATCATACGGAGTTGAGAACATAGTTTTATATAAAGTTAAATAGGTAAGGAAACAATGTAATTAGCATATAGAGTTAGGATAAATTTTATGAATGGTACATTTGGTTTCCACATTTGTTGACACTTTCTGTGAATAATCACAAAATTGGAATCTCCATAAAAGCTACATTTAGGTAAAATATACTTCAATCCAAAATTCACTTTATAGAGTCTTTCTTCTGTAGGCTCCTGAAGTATAATACAAAAGATGATGCAAGAAGCTGAAATGAAATGTACTAAAGTCAAGAATCTGCCTCCCATGCTAGTAACAGATAGCAAAATATTTCTAATATGAACAGTTTGTCACTTTTTGAATTAGAATTCAATTCAGTCTTCAGTCAATCAAATTATGTTTCAAAGCAAGATATGCAGTAATTTTTAAATTATAATTAAGTTCCACATAATAAAGATTGTATGTACCAATTCCAAAAGAAATGAAGTATTGTACTATAATTACAGAAACACTACAAAAATTGAATTTATTGGTCTGAATTATCAGGGTTTCTCTTCTCCCTATTCAACGCCTCCTATAGGCCAATTTCTGCCTGCAAAATATAAAGCAACTAAATCCAAATGGTGATACATGGCAGAGATCTCAAGAAGAGGGCTGGCTTATATATTGCTAAGTAATTCTCAGTTGTTAGAGAAACTCAAACTTTTAAAAAATTATGTATGATCTTGTATTTTAGCTACAGTGTTATTTTATTCCAGCACTTATTAAGACAAATTAGTCCCTTCCCATAATTTGCTTGATAATTTCTTACATTTTAGCCTCAGATTCATTTTGATTTTCTGTGTCTTGTAAGGAATAAGTACTTTCAGGCCAATTGGTTTTATTCAGTTTATTCTGTATGGTAAGATTTACACCTACAGTTGGAAGAATGGTGTGGGTTCCTAATACTAACTGTTCAGTAGCTTGTGAGATTTTTTTTGTACATTCATCTTTGATTTTTATGATCTGAAATGTCCTTACCTTTTATACCTCTTCAGTGTCAGCTTTTATTTTTAGCTTTTTGGGTTTTTTTTCTTTCCATTTAAGAGCAGAAAACACAGCTATACTAGATGACTTTTTAGAACTCTTTAAACCCTGTAGTTTTGCCTTGTACGAATCTAGTGGCTGAATGTTTATTATTATTATCAGTGTGAAAAAGCAATAGAGGGCAGGCGAATTCACTCTCAGCACAGGTAAGGGTGGTTGTTATACATTGTTAAGTACCAGATGGTAACTGACTTTTATGTTGGTAGACAAGTGAGAAGTTATTAGAAGGCCTGGGTCTCAAGGCAGCACAAGGACTGTCTATCACTGCAGTGTCTAGCTTCATACTAGCAATCACACCGTGATTCAAACCTTTCACATTTAGGTGGAAAAGAGAAAAGATGATGAAAGGTCCATAAAGTCAGCAGAGTGCTTTAACTAAACTGTTCTGGTGCAAGAAGAAAGGGATATCTTCCTGGACAGTGATGACAGTGACTTAAGCATTAAGAATAAATATTTAGAAAAACTCAAACAAATTAAAACCAACAAAAACAACAAAACAAAACCAAAAAACCACATTTAGTTCATACTAAAGTAACACGATATTTCCAACCCTACAATTCTCATTTAAAAATACGGCTACTGACGGCTGCTACCACTTTCTCATTTTTCTGAAATATGCCAAACAGAAAAAAGGATGAGGATCCAAATATTGCAATATTCCATTTGCTGCAGAGGTATCATAATACCAGGGGGCATCCATCATATCACACTTGTGAAGCCAGTCCCAACTGGCTTCCTAACATTCTTAATATAAGTTTATTCCTTCTATTCCTCTCCCAGATTCCTGGACACTCTTCTGTTATATCGGAAATGTAGGAAGAGCTGAGGAAAAAATGTAACAGCTAATATTAAAACACATGGAAGTTTTGAAAAAGACTGGAGTGTGATGTTTTTAATTATACTACCCTGGATTGATTTGGGTTGTGTTCTTTGTCAAAAAACTGCTGAATGATGCAGCACAAGTTCTTTGGTTTTGATCAGTTAGTTTCTGAAATGACAAAGAAAGGGTTTTGTTTGAAAAGGATTTTGATAGCACATTACAGTTGTTACTCCCACTTTCTTATTATAAAAAAAAAAAGCAAAATTTTTCAAATTTCTAACAGTGCAGCAGATACTCCCTTGGAAACAGTTAAAATCAAAGCACAGCCAAAGTGAATATGACTTTAGAGATAAATTTAAGCAGAATAATTACTATCTTTTAGGCATTTTTTCATTAAGAAACAGTGCTCATACTATTTAGAGGCACAGAAACTGAATACAGTCTGTCTAAGTTGTGGTAAATATTGCACTGGTGAAGACATCAAAAAAAAAAAAAAAAAAAAAAACGCAAAGACTGTCCAGGCTCAGCTGAACAGCACTAATTCACAATTAAATAAAAATTCAGCAAATAACCCCAATTATACATCTAGAAATGTACATTAGACATCTAGAAAGACCTAAGAAAACTGTAGATAATTGGAGAAGTCATCTGGCAGGTTTATAAATTGATCCCTGATCCCAAACACAGAGTTCAAACTTGCTAACAGTCTCTCCTGCTACGTTGCCAAGGCTCAGTGAAAGGAGTTGCATTCAGCTCCAGGGATCATGTCTTGTAAGGAGGATCAAATTCAGATGTAATGACTTCAGCTCATAAACTTCTCTATGTTCATGGTTGACTAGTCCAGCCTTATGTTCTGGAGTAAGCAGTGAAGAACTGCTTTTCTTCCTACAGATTCTTAACATCCTGAAGATTAGGAATTTGAAGCAGTCAGCAAACAAGAGAGTTTAGGAAAGCAAGAGTATGCCAAGGATTTGCAGCCAAAATTATAGTGTTATTTAAGTTGATGTAATTTCTGACACAAATTCCAGTGGAACTGAAACTCCATTCCTGGCTATCATGACCATAACTGATTAACTACAATTAGATATTCACACAAATACCTCATTTACAGATGTCCCAAATACCCACTGGCATCAAACCCATCTGTCTTGATATGTATATAGTCAATGTTTTCACATGGTATCTATCATCTTTAGTGTCCTACATACCTGCATTTGAACAAGACGCCTCCAGCCTATGAAAATTTGCTCATTCTATTTACTATGGAGGGAATTAGATCACAGGAAAGTGAAGGTAAGTGAAACATTTGCCCAAAGGTCAAAAATAAAACCTAAGGAAAGCCTGCTCCATCAATCCCTCAGCAAGCCCACAAGTCACCAGCTGTCCAGTTTTTAGCAGACTTCTCAGAACTTTCCAAGACAGATGGCTGCAGAAATGTTAGCTTAGGCTTTAAGTTTTCTTTGAAGTATAGCCAGTCACCAGTACTAACTTTCTGTTCTGTTTGGTAAATGTCCTCTGACTTTCAAAAACACCAGATTTCTGTTAAAGAACAGAATTCTGCAAGCAAATGCTTTTCCCCTCCTGAAGAAAAGCCAGGGCTTTAGTGTTCCTCGGGTACTATCCAGAATTGATTTAACCATAAGCCTCTCTTGCGCTGTCTGACTGATAACTTTTGATTTTTAGTGGAGAAGGAAATAAAAAGAAAAAGGAAAAAAGAAACAAAACATGATTGATAATCCACTAAATTAGGAAGTGACTCTAAATCCTAACAATTTTATTTATTAACATACAAGGATGTTTAGTTAAGTTGCTATTTGCACAGCACATTCATTAAAGGAAGTATCAATGAATGCTGATCTGTGTTGCTTAGTGATGTAAATGTTGAACACAAACTTTTCCCCTTCACATGATAAAGATGCCTGTGCTTTGATACAGTTATGGTGCAACTGAGGAGACAGGCTGCATATGACAGTTGGGATTGAGGAATTTAGAGAAGGCTGCTGAACAGAGTTGGGAATAAATGGGCTGCTAATGTTCAGCTCAGAGGTAGAAATGGGAGGCTAAAATCCCTATTAATCCTTTCTAAATTATCTTGTCCAGTAAATGTCATCTGCATACCAGACCTCAAACATGAGCAAATTAAGAATAAATTAATATCATATTACCCAGGTATGCTTCTAAACACTCCTGAGATCAAAACCAGACAACTGCCATATTCTTTCCCAAGAGGGAAGCAGTCTTCATCAAATCTATCATGTACAACTTAAAACTCTGTTCCTTTTGCACATTTTTTTTTTTCTCAAAGCTATGGAAAACCATAAATTATGCCTGAATAATGTGATTTTTTTGGGTAGGAATTCAAAGAAAGTAATAGAATTTTCTAAGAATATGAATCTAAATAATTGCAAGAATTTTTTTTCCATCCTCTTGCCATTTTCTTGCTCTTTTTCTAGTCCTGAAGTTGATAGCGACATCCCACTCAATGTATTCATTGTGAAGCTCACACTCAGTACCCTTAAGTACAACCAATACTCAGAAGTACCACTGCCAGAAGATACATATCAAATAATAAAATACAGTATGTGCAAGATGTGATGCCCCTGCTTGCGCAGGTACTTCTTCACTGGACTGAACCTGTTTCTGCTATCTTTGGGGAGAGATGAAACTTAACCTATGCCAAATACTGGAGAGGACTACTTTCATTTTTTTAAGGTGAACATCAAATACATTTTAAAATGCAAACTGTCTGAATCAAACCAGAAGCAATGATCTTTTTTTTCCTTCATGACTGGGTCACTGTCAGTGTTAAGTGAGTTAAATGCATAATTTATTAAATAGTGTCTCTGAGCACTGAAATCTGTCATAATTTAAACAGGTTCAGTTTGCCATCATTATTCTGGAAGGAGATTACAGAGGTTAATTTTAATTATTTTCTTCCTTTTTTCTGTTCAATGCTGCCTGGGAATAATTTTTATAGCCATTCTTCAGCTGCTATTTTATAAGGGAAACTTAAGCGTATTTTATTCTCAGGACAAAAGATCAAAGTTTCAACAGTCCTACGTCAGAAGCACTTTAGGAGAGAGCTCCCAAAATACTTTGTGGGCATCATGTAATGACTGCCTCTTTGATAAGTGACTACATGTTGAAAACGGAGGTTCAGAATTTACACAAAATTCTTATTCTATCCAATTCTCAAATGATAGTGCTACTCCAACAACTCAAGAAAGGAAACTTCAGTGGAACAACTCTTGGAAGTTATAAGTTTCACAATAAGCCCTACTGATACTGACACTGACACCATTCAAATAAATGTAAAGAAGATACAATGCACTGAGACACAAATTGTTTTGATGTAAACAACTCTTTCAGGAGACAAGTACTGCTCTCACTATTAGCAAGAAAATTAAGATAAGTGTTTGTTAGTGGTTTTGACTTTGGGATTACTTTGGTCCTGCTGTCATGTAGGGAGACCTGCTTTCCCAGAGAGGACTCCCTGCACAGTTGGCATGCTGGGGTCAGCAGCTGGCAAGAGGAAAAGAAATAAGGGAAACACACTAATTCAATACACTCCTTGGTCTTCTCTTGGGGGGCACCCAGGAGGGCTGACATTGCTTTCCCTTGTTGAAATCCATCTTTCTACTATTGGTTTTTTACCACCTCACCTGATAGAAAGTAAAATAATGAGGTCAGATCGCTCATCTGTTTTGTATGTCTTAAAGAAAGAAATAGATTTTTGATGTTTAATACAGATGGTGAAAACAAGCATCTGGTTTGAAATTAACTCTTAAGATTCTTAGTGCTTTAAAGGGTATGCACATACCCATACACCATTCTTTCTAAAGAACAAGAGATTCCATACACATTTCAAGATAAAACTATTCCATATATGAAAAATGCATGTGAGGAGAAAACATAAATGCAAGCTTAATATTTGGGGTAAAGTCGAGAGATTACAGAGCTCAGTTTTTCTCAGCACATTTTATAGAAAAGATTTTAAAGGTTTAAAAGAACAAAGAGCAGAGGAAGGAAGACCAAGGGCTAAAGAAGGTGTCTTCAGGTGCAGTGTCTTTTTTTCTTTCGAGCTTTTATACAGTCTTCTTCTATTGCCTGGCAACATTCCTAACTATGCTTATTAATGGGACAGAGCCAGCTCTGCAGAGTGGGTAAAAAAAAACTGTGTGGAGAGCACTGCTGTTTGCAATATCTACCTACTCCTCTGAAGCTTTATAAATCTCTCTGAGGCAATCCCCACACCTTTGCAGATGAAGAAATGAATCTTCAGTGTAAGTGGTTTTATGACTGAAGCCATGTTAACTTGCTTTGCCATTTAGAAGAGCCACATATCCTGCTTCCCTTACAAAATTCTTATCTTTGATATTTTGTTTTTCCTAACATGATAAGAACAAAAATTGAAATTTCTTACCATATTGTTATCATATGCAAAAAAAAAAAATCTGTTAGAATTAATGATTAAGAGGAAGTGAGACTATTTGAATTTCCTTCTTTTTTTTCCCCCAAAGAGATGCAAAGATACTGAAATTTATTCTGGATTTGACATTGTACTTTAAGGTCAAAGAGAGTAACTAGAAGTTCACATTGACAGCCCAAGGCAGCATTAAAAATGTGCCTGTTAAGCAGAATGATGATGGATTTCTCATTATGTCCCAAATAAAAAAAACTAAATTCTGTAACCATAATACAAGTCTCTTCCCCTCCACTCCTACTCCCTTCTAAACACCAAGATATTATCTGGTATTTTGCTGGGAGAGAGATTTTCTTTCTTTTGAGGGTAGGAGGAAAACAAAGTTGTGGGATTTCTTTATATGTTGTTAAAACAGAAGTATACAGAACTTTAAAAGGGTATTTAGAAAAACCTAGCAACCTTCATACCTGAAGGTGAAAGTATCTTGGTTTTATCACAGCTTGTCAACTATATAGAAAGAGCAAAACCATATCACCAGGTTATATTCAGTTTGCTAACATGTAATCAAGTATTTATGTGTGCGTATGTATATGTATATGTGCATAAGTAGTAAATAAACTAAAAATATTGATATGAAGTGATTTTGCTTTTAAGCAAATTGCAACTATTTATGTCCTGTTTAACTCCTCTACAGATGATAGCATCATGTTTTCTGATCCTGTAGATCAAATTCAAGCGATTTTTTTTCAAAAGCCAAATAAATTACACTTGACTAAGAGAGCATGTTAGCTTCTACATATAAATAGTCATATGAAATGTAACCTTTACACAGGGCCCAGTCCCATCTCAACAAGAGCCAAAGAGATGTTTCCTCTTGCTGATTTTTTTTTTC
Organism: Dendrocincla fuliginosa; assembly: GCA_035047845.1. NCBI lineage: Eukaryota > Metazoa > Chordata > Aves > Passeriformes > Dendrocolaptidae > Dendrocincla > Dendrocincla fuliginosa. Next base: position 74,148,575 of record JAWWMO010000083.1, on the reverse strand, counting down.
CCTGATAAGCAATTTAGGCATACAACTCTACCATTATTTTTAGATTTGTGCTCTAGATATAGGCAAATGCTGTTACAGTGTTTAATTAGAACCATAGCTGTAAAGTGATGGGGTATCCAAAAGTAAAATTACTGTTAGAGCTACTACAATCCATAAAATTTGCATAAGACACACTGTAGCTTTTAATGAAGCTTCTGACTACCCATATTCTGCTTTTTTTTAATTTTTTTTTTTTTGTGAGAAACTGACTACAGCAGGAATCACATCTTTGCATCTCTCACCTATTCTATTCTATTCTATTCTATTCTATTCTATTCTATTCTATTCTATTCTATTCTATTCTATTTCTATCCTATTCCACTGTTCCTTCCTTCTACCCACCCCACTCCTCTAAGTGTAGTCTAGGTTCCTAAAATACTAATCCCACCACAGTGTTTTTCAAATAAGTTTAGCAATCATTTCAAACCTAGTGTAACTATGAGACTCTTCTGATACCATTATATAAATGCAAATTATATTATTCATTACAACTAAGAGCTTCCTCCTAAAACTGAGTAACTTTACAGGTATTTTTCAGTTTGAAAAGGGGATACTGATTTACAAGAGGCTTTAGGCAATAGCAGTCAACTTCCAAGATTAGTGAGAATATCAAATTAAAATTGAACCCTGTCTATCTCATTAATTAAGGAAGGCATGCTTGCTGATTTTCCTTTCCAGTTAAGAGAGAATAGTTGTTTTGCTTAATTTCACTGCTATCAAACTGTCCTTTCATATTCTGAATATTACTTCAGTAAGATTGTCTCCAGCATGCCACACTGTGCTCTGATGTAAGATCCATCATATAACCCAATAAAGTACAAAATAATTAAACTATATTTACTGACTCCTTATTAATTGCAGATGTGTGAATGGAGATACTATCAGTCCATCTATTACCACATGCTGGGCATACACCTGTCCTCTCCACTTTGGATACACAGTCCTGCCTTGTTATGACTACGACTTTTTGAATTTTTGAATATTTTGAGCTTGATAGAAAGATTTGTTTATTGCTAGCTCCCCACCCATCCACAGGACTACTTTCTCTTACATATAGTATTGCTGTAGGAACTATAATTCTTCACCTAGAAAAGTTATCTATGTGTAGTTTCTCCTAGGACAAGTAAACAGCTGGAAAAAAGACAACCCCCCACTGAAGTCCTGAGATCGGAAGAGCGTC
>JAWWMO010000083.1:74129619-74147256 GCA_035047845.1 Dendrocincla fuliginosa | reverse complement strand
ACGCTCTTCCGATCTGCGCTTATCAGTGTCTGCTGCATGAGTTTCAGGTAACCTCAGAAGAGGGATCTTTCTCGAAGGAACCTTCTTGTATATACTAGGACGGTCTAAAAAAACTCCTCCCTCTACACACTGTCTGATTCTTATTATTATCTTCCAGTTATTTATAACATTGACTAACAATAACCTTTGTGTGTATATTTTCATGCCAATACACGGATTAAAAACATGAGAAGATGGATCAAGCAGCATATGCTTATAGCTCAGAAGATACCTACAGAAGGCAGCAAACTATGTTTGCTTGTGGCAAACTTTTTTTCTGAAAATTCTGTAAATTTCACAGAGCACTGAACCAATCACAGCCTTGAAAAACTATCTGCCAGTACAATTTCTCAGATATCATATCTTATAACTCATGTTACTTCTACATTGCAAAACTGTGCATTAACAATGTTTACATAGACAACAAAATTTAGTATTAATTATGGCAGACATCTGTAGAAAATTGTATTTGAAATCCCAAGCATTATCCTAAGAAATCTGCTCAAGAAGCCTTTCAAACAAGAAATAGTAATTTGCCACACCATTTATATGATGGATAAAACAAAGTAATTAGCCCACTCAATTCTTAAATCTCAAAAAAAAAAATAGTCATCAGCAATTAGAAGTGAAGGAATTATTAATAAAAACAATTAAAGTAGTCTCCCACAGATGATCCCCTAAACTTCCTGCGGTATTACCATTAGATGTATACTGACAACCTGAAAAATTGTATTAAATGAAGACAAAAAGTCAGCATGTTAAATGATAAAATTACAGAGTAACTCAATCTCCATCCAATGGACCAGTTTAGCCAGTTTAATTACATTTAAATAAATTAAAGAGATTTTGTCCATCAGTTTTGTATAAAAAAGTCAGAAATAATTACAAGAAATAACAAAATTCAGATAATTATGTATGTCAAAATCACAGTATATTTTGCAAAACATCTATTTCTATAGTGTAGAATGGTTATCTTCTATCTAATATGAATTCCACAGTGGCTTATGAAGATACTATATAATTAATTCACATTTATATTTTTCTTCCTAGTGTGTTTAGTTACCCAAATAAATACATTTTTGATGTTTAAAAATGGTATAGTTAAAAAAAAAATAAAAAATATCAGTATATACCCTTTGAGATACAGCAATAATTTCCAATATCAAGTAAAGCAATAGTACTGACATGAATTTTAATAGACAGTGATTCAATAAATAACGGCATTCTGGATGCAGTGCCACAACTGCAAAATTAAGCAGTAGATGTGAAATACGCTTTTAAATTTCCACATATTAAACCTATGGAAGGCTCTTCAGAGATATCAGAATGTGAAGCTGTGCCAAACTTCAAATAACAGTTGAGCCATTTCAATTGCTTAGAACTCTAAGGCAGCCACACTGTCTATCCATTTTCAGCTCAGAAATCTAAATGCCTGTTCCAATGTAAGAAAATAGGGAAATAAAATTCAAAGCAACAATTTTGCAGTTGAGGTAAAATATACTGATTATCCCTCTAAGCTGTCATTTAGCAGGTTAACATAAATGGTCAAGATTTAGTGAAGTCCTTTACTAGCGGTCCATAATCACATGCAGGATTTTTTCTTTTTTTTTTTTTTTTTTTTTGGCAAGGAAACTTATTTTCAGTTTCTGCTGCTGTTGAGTGGTTCCTGCTATCCAGCTCTCTTTCTGTTCTTGCATAACATCCAACAGATACCATCTGAACCACAGTGACCCAGTTTGCAGAAATAATCAAGACAAAAAGAACAAAATTGGGGATGAGGGTGATAGGGTTTAATTTGTTTTCTGTTCAGCTTTTTAAACTATTTCATTGTGGTGCCAGAGGAATACCAACACCAGCAATGAGGAAAGCAGCACAAGAATGCGTATGAGAGAAGGAGAATAGTAAACTACTCTTTTTCAGCAACAGCCCACATTTTGCTCTCAGTTGTACTGTAAAAGTACACCAGAGAACAGCCAAGTACCAAGAGGCACATAAAGAGTGAGCATTAAGAACTCTTTCATCTTTCATGTTAATTCCCATGCTTACAGTATTTCATTTTGCCACATTTTGTTGTATATTTCTTTAATTTTTCTTCACTAGACTGCCATATCTTTGTATTAGTAATTTAATTTCCATTTTTCAAATAGCCACAGTATTAAAAACATGACATTATTACTGTTTAATTACTTCATGCTAAGTAAATTCTAAATGCTCTGAGTACTGAGGCACAAGTATAACTGGCTTGAAGGTCTCTTACTAAAGTGTTTTGTATGATGCTAGATGTGTCAATACTTAGTTTTCCCTACTAATTGATTGATATGACATATCAAGAAGTGAAATTTTATCATAATTAAGATGAAGCAGCTGCCCTGTGAGGAAAAAGTGAACACCCTATGACCCTTTAGCTTGCAGGCACTCTAGGGGGCAGGGTTTACTAACTCATGAATACAGTGGTAAGTTGGACACACAACTGTTATCTATCCTATCCTATGCACAAAGCAAAAGTGCATAGTGCCTGACAAATTGGTTGGAGAGAGCTTTAAAGAAAGGGAAGAACAAACCACTTTACAAAGCAGAAGCAGAATGAAGAAAATTTGAAGCTGTGAGAGGCCCTGATAGCAAACCATACTGGCAAGCAAGAAAGAGAACCTGCACAAAAACTGGCAGACAAAGCCAAGAACTGTTGATACTAGGAGAGGATTGGCCCACAGGAAGTGACCAGGTTCACCTGCCTTCCCCTCTTACCTTTCAAATATTTTCTTCTGGCACCACTTGGTAGAGCAGTGGTGGAGGGTCACGGTCCCATCCTCAGAAGGCAAAGCTGGGGACAAGGGAGCACTGCTCTGACATAGCACAGACATCCTGCCTTCTCATCTTGTCCTGCAGTGCTTGCCTTAGCACTGAAATACTCTTTAATTGTTAATTATTTTCCACAATGATTGAATTTTTTGAGATGTGACAGAGCACAGGAAAAAGAGAATGAACACTTATTTTTAAGTTATAAATAAAATTTGAATTTTTCATTGCAAAGCTGAGAGCACATCTGCATGATATGTTCCTATTTTCATGAATTTAAACAATGTCCTACATTCATTCATTGAGAAGACAATTGTACAGACTGATAAATTATGGACTGTTATAACCTTGTGTTTTACACTGCCAAACCAATACTCTCTTCCACAGCTGTAAGATTAGATAGCACCTTCTAAAATACAAACTTAGAACACCATTACTATTTACAGACATATATAATTTATTCATCTTTCGAGGCTGATATATATTCTTGTACAGTGCTATTCATTCACCAGCGATTTTCTATTAGATCATGATAAACTGGAGAATATTTATAGATACACAAAATATATCTGCCTATTTATATTTGTGTGACTTTTTAATGGAAAATTGGCTGTATTTATTTTGTGGAACAGCATATGCTCTTATGTTCCAGAGAGGGGTACTTTAAAATGACAGATACCTGTCCTCTACTAAATTTAAGATGCCTTTGAAGCAACAGATTTGGTAATACTTCCAGATTAATCACTAGGTAATCCTAGTTGCTAAGAATTAAGTATTTTCTACTTCTAATTTTTGTCCTAAGAGTGATTCAATAAGGATACAAAGATAATATGTAATTTCCCATTCTGATCCAAACACATTCTTCCAAATTCTTTCTGTCTACAAACACAGAAGTGTCAGATGTCCTTTCCACAGGATACTTTTCTTGGTCTCCCAGTAATACTCAGAAATGTGAACACTGTTTTCTAAGGCATGTTTATTATTGTTCTCATTTAAAATGAATGGTGTTTTTTGTTGTTGTTGTTTTGTTGTTGTTGTTGTTTTGGGGTTTTTTTTGTTTTTTTTTTTTAAGCCAGTTATTTATCAAAGGTAAACAGAATATGGAAAGTTTAATGTTACAAAAAAGGCCTCAGAAATCTTCTTACATTTTTTCTCACTTGGTTTGTCTATGAAATTCTTAGCAACTACATACAGAACCTGGCCATAACAATTGAAACAGGGGTCTGCACTGCAGAAGTCACACTAATTTTTTTTTTGTTCTAGCAAAAAAGACAAGGAAGATGAAAGGGTTACTATCCACTTGTTTAATCATGTTTTTTCCTAGAAGTCCTAATGCCTAAAATACCTGACTAAGGAAAACACATCTAAATTTTTGTTTTCTAAGAGGAATACTGTGACTTGATTGTCTGTATCCTTCTAATTTACAATATATTACAAAAGTAAAAATTCTGAAGCATGGTTTATATTCAGTGCAACCATAGAATGCTAAATTATGTTTCTGTGCCATAATTTACTCCTTTGAAAATAATGAAATCTTTAATACAATTTCATAACATATTAGGAGCACTTTGCTTAGCAATATGAATTTAGACCAGGCAGAATAACCAGAATGTAGTTTCCATGCTTTCTGAAGTATCTAGAGTATGCCCACTGAAATTTGTGTTTTTCCCCACTCCTTCTTCCCAATGATATTGATATTTATAAAGACTATATTGAAATCTGCATACCTCAAGGACTCTGTTATAGGTAAAGAATTATTTCTGTAGCTAATCCTTGACATTGTTTTACAGAGTACATTTCTTGCATGAGTTGCAACATGCAAATTTCTATGAAACCATAGCAACTATGACAATCAAACTGTGTCATAAATAGTACTCCTGAGATGGAAGTCATCAGCCTAAATGATAGCTGAACCTCTGAACTTTCTTTCTGTATATATTTTCTTTTCCCTTGTCATTGTGCTGCAGTGAATTGTAGTGCTCAAGAAAATACACTGGGAAACCATGAAGCCCTAAGAAAAGGACTAGAAATATAACTGAAGCAGGCCATATTCCTAACCTACATGAGGTTAGCCCATACAGAAAAATCTGTCTCCATTGCTGTGTGTCGCAAGACAACAACATCAATAACTGAATAGTAGAAACAGAGGCATTCATATCAATATTGCACCTCCATTAATCTGTGAAGAAGAGAGTGGGCCCAGAGGGAAAGGGGTGAGTGACACACAGTACACCGTGGTATAAAGAAGAAGCAATGAAAAAAAATATTTGCTAATAAATTCAGCCACATGGCTATCTATACAGCAGATGTTGATTTAATTGCAATCAGCAAATCAAACTGATTTTAAATAAAATAAAATAAACCAAAAATACTACATTATGATCCCACTTGTTTAGTGAAATTGCAGAGACTTATTGCCACCACTGTTACTGTGTTTAATAACTATGCTCAAAGATGTCCAAAAAGATTTAAGTTCAAGCATCAAAATAAAGAGAAGATTTTTTTGTCAGCAAATTACACATAAAATTGCCTCAAACCACTTCAGACTTTTGGTTCCTTCTAAACCATTAACAAAACACATGCTAGTGATCTGACTGATCTGACTGAGACATAAATATTTTCAGAAGTTTCATAACATTTTGGTGAATATTTTAATAAACCCAAGAGCACTGACTTCAGATTTACTAGCCAAAGTCTGTTCTTGCTGATCTCTAAGAGCAACCGTTCAATTTCCATCAATGCAGTGATTCTGATTCTCAAAGAAATTTAAATCAATCTAATGGAGATCAAAAAAAAATATCAATGGAATTTCTTTAAACTTGTATTGACGGAAAAGGATTAGAATGTGATCCTGGGGGATGTGATCACACCAGCCATCTTTTTAAGAGATGCTTTCTGATATAGGGTCTTCTGCAATGACAGTCTTCTCCCATGAAATTATATGAATAGTGCCAGAAAACAGCATCCTGCATGTTTGAACATAATACAGTTTGATGCCAGTGGCAGCCCATGCCTTCAATACCATTTTGTGATCCACAAAGCTACGGCAGTTCACAACCTGTGATTAAATTACACCTGTAAATCTACAGCTGAATACACAACTTAATCTGCATGATTGGCTTACATTTCCACGTCATCCTCTTGCCACGGGGATCTCAGTGAAACTACAATCTCCATCAGAGGACCAAACTTTGTATTGCAATCAGGGCAAATATCTGTTGTCAGAGCCCTGCAGGCACCAACATGTTTTAATCGCCCTGACCAGCCTCACCAGGGACCCTCACCCATGTACCTATGCAATGGATCTGGAGGCACCTAGACTAGGACCAAGCTAGGGGCACCTCCTGGAGATATACCTCTTCCCAGTCCTGCTCTTGGCTGTTCCTGCACTGTCACTGGGATTTCCCAGACTAGCTCCAGACCTGACCTGCTATTCCACCTTTTGTTGGATTGCTGACTGCTGAATGGATTCACCCCTCTCTGCACTCTTGTGGACCAGTCCCAAAGCCCATGTTGGATAACATGGAGGCAGCTGTTCTTCCACTATGAATAGTCTTATTATGCATCACTTTATCAGTGTGACTTTTCTTGATATTGAGATCCTTATTATTTTCAAAGTCTTTGATTTGTTAAAATGTGCTTTTCATCCTCATTTTACATAAAATATTAATGACAGTACATGCCAGTAAAATATAATATTTAAGGCCTTTGAAATTACAAAAGAGATTTTAAGTTATTTTCACATAAATCTAAAATGAAAAGGTATTGTAAGTTATTGGTGACCTTGTGCAGACGGGCATTAAAAGGTTTTCATACCAACTGCATAGAACTTACAAAGACTCATATCATCTTATAATTTTTTTTTTTAATGTATGCATATTTATAGATAGTTTAAGAACATCTACATTCTAGCTTCCAAACTATTTTTGTCATGAATTGAGCTCTAGTGAAAGAAAGTAAATGCTATTAATATTTGCTAAACTTGAAAACTGTTCATGTTCTACTTTAATTTATTACATTATTTTAATGACACCTTACAGCCAAGACTAACAAAGTCAATATAGTCCATGTAAAAATATATTTTTGAAGTATTAATCAAATTTAATTCTTAACAAAACCTACTATTTTTATAGAAAGTTTAGCAGAAACTGAAGAAGGGAAAATATGGATAAGTGTTCCAGCTTGATGTTACTGTACTCAGTACAAATTTTCCTAGCACACCTATGTGGTTCTCTGGATACCTTTTTTGAAAGCAGAAGGCTGGAATCAGTCTTTGGAAGACACAGTCTTCAACTTCACAAGGAAATTTCTCCGTGCAATCAGAATCACACAGAATTTATAGCTGTGACTATGGACAGACAGGCAATACCACACAGTAAACTTTTCATATCTGCATAAAAAAGAGCATGGGCTAAGTAGGCAAAAGATACATCATATGAGAGATGTATGCACTTTGACGCTTACATTTTTGGGAAGACAGAAGTGAGGCATCTTCCCTGTCTCTACACATTAATGAAGGAATATATATGACTGTAGGAAAAAGTGTTTTACGGTCTACTTAGGTTTTCACAGATGTTCTAAATACCTGAGGGCTTTTTTTATAAACAGACATGCCTAGTATGGGAATTTTGGGAAGATTTAATTAGCATTTACAAACATCCAGTCAGTTATTTGAACCATGGTAAAGGACATCTCTGAAAGCACAGGCAGGAACTTGGTACCTAGTTCGTATTTATTACCTTTGTAGATATAAAAAATTTTCCAAAGGCCTTGAAAAAGAACATCACACCTCTAGACTGCAAAATTCCAATTCAGTGATATCCATTTCCATCCTATCACACTCTAGTAGCTTTATCACGCTTCAATCAGAATTTCTGTAATACTTCTTTTGTTATCTCAATCAAAAATGAGAGAAATGGAAATGGTCAAAAGTGCCTGAATAAAGACATCCTTTCACAGGTCATGCTTGGTTTCATGCTTCAAAAACCCAAACTGTAATTCTGCATGAAGCCACCACAAGTAACTGTGTCTTGTAGTTCTGAAATAGAACTGTTGGGACTCCTGCATTTACAAAGTGAAACATCAATCCCTTTTACTCCTCTCTTCTCCTTTAGTGTTGGTAGTGTTAAGTTAGAAGAAAGAAGTTAAGGGCAACAATTGTCAGTACGACTGGGAGGAAATATGGTAGAATGACTCTCACAGCTGAAGTGCTACAATGGATGGCTGTAAACTCTTCAGAATGGACAGGGAAGGAAGGAAGGAAGGAAAGAAGGAAGGAAGGAAAGAGAGACATTGGGGTAGCCCAGTATGTTAGAGAGTGTCTCCAGTGTCTGGAGCTTAATGATGATGCCAATGGGGTTGAGTGTTTATGGATAAGAATCAGGGGGAAGGCCTACAAGGCAAATATCCTGATGAGGGTCTGTTATAGGCCACCCAACCAAGATGAAAAGGCAGATGAAATATTCTGTAATCAGCTGGAAGAAGTCTCACCATCATCAGCTTGTCGATGAATTTCTGTAAGATTGTTCCAATACCACCTCCAAGAAAAAGTTGAGAATCAAAGCATGATTTATTCTGCAAAGTTCTTCTGAATTCTATAACTCATTAACTTTGTCATAGCACTATGAAGCCTAAGAAGTTCTTTAAATTTTTAGTCTCCATAGATTTAAACATCAAAATGACACTGTACTGGAGCAGTGAATGATCAGCAAGAGAACTTAATGTTCTAAAGTCAAGCTGACCGGAAAGTGTCAGAAATAACTTGTGCAGTCATTACCATAAATAGTATCCTCAACACCCATTAATGGAAAAACTGCAGATTGAATCAGTCTCATACTGTACCAGTCTGGAAAGCAGGACACAATTCTCACAGAATCACTAGATGCAGAAAATCATAAACAAGTGCTGGTGGGAAGGGACCTTATCAAATCCAACATCCTCACCCCCACTCAAAGCAACATAAAATGACCACAGTTATTAACTAAAATGGGGTAGGTGCAGCATTTAGACTTATATCTTGGAAATGCTATATTCCACTAAAGTAAAATAGTAATAGAAATGTAAAATTCATCTTGTTTATTGAAGCAGGAAATAAAACTCCTATCTTTATCTCATTAACTGGTTAATCCTGAGTATAAAAGCAGAGAGTGCACTGCATTCTGCATCTTCAGCAGCACTGAACATGGAGACTGGATCTGACTGTTCCTTGGAATATCAGAGCCAGTTAAATAAAGAAAGATAATCCCACTGGAAATTAAGTTCTCATTGTCCTGTTGGTATTTATGCATGATTTCCAGTTCAGACTGCTTTTGATTTCTATTGCGGGTTCACTTTAATTAAGTTAAAGCATTGCAACGAATAATGGATAGTTTATTTTTAAAATCAACAATGCATTCCTCACTAATAAACAATGTTAAATTACTATATGACTATCAACACTTAAAAGATACTCCAGTCTCAAATGAATGTTTTGAGGCAGCTAGTGTTTGAGTTTCTTCATTATATTTCTATTCATTAGAGTAATGAAATATGGCAAGTGCTAAGACACTGGCTCTCTTGATGGTATCCTTCCAAGCTCATTTCATTTATTGAAGAATTGCCTTCTGTTGCTTGATAATGCACTTTAAAACAAGATCAAAGTAAATTTAAATTCTAAGTTTTTATGCAAAACCTTGAACTAGTCCAGGAAAAAAAATAAAGTAGGGTGTTCTGGGAAAAAAAAAAAGTTTAACTAATAAACATTTATCAAGCACTATTTGCATGCCTTGTTATAGTGATACTCAAACACAGAAATTTTCCAATTATTTTTTTCTTAAAAATATCTACAGTCCCAACTGCTTGCAATATCACAGCAAAACTGGAATGTTTATTTTACCATTCCTAGTGTACAGAACAGTTGTAGAGAAAATAAGAGATAAAAACACCAACCACCACCAAAAAAACCCCCACCCTTGAAATTTTAATTGTGTGTTAGCAACAGTAGAAATTCAATAAATAACACTTAAAGGACATTATTATTCTCTAGGGAATGAAAAATTATCACTTACAGTATAAACTTCCTAGTTGCAAAGCTATGCTAAAATTATGCTTTGAGGACAGCAATATACAACCAATATTTGCAAACAAAATGAAGTGAACAGAACATGTTGGGGTTTTTTTTGTTTGAAATTAGGCCCTAGACAATGTTTCTATGCAGAAATTATTGATTTTTTAACCATTTTATTTAATAGAGAAGACTAACCAGAGCTATTTGTTACTATTCTTAATTAAAACCTTCATTGAGTGATTACATTAAAGAGGATCACTTACTGTAGCACAGACATGCATTTCTAGTTGAGGATAACAGCTACATTTGTTATCAAGCAGTAGTATTAAAATAAAGTTCATCACTCCAAAGACCTTTACATGAAGAAGTATACAAGCCTTTTAGATTTTGATATGAAATGGTTAAACACCTAAGAAAATCCAGAGAAACGTGGTCCCTCGTACTTTATTACAAGGTATTTGCACAATGTCCTTTATCGTCAGCAGACCGTCAGGGTCTACAAAATGTGGTTACCACAAGCGGTCCTTTTACAAAACCGCATCGCTGTCTTGTTGCTTGAAGCACAATGTCTTTTTATACTCACATTTCTGTATCCAGGAAACAGGAATAAAACTATTGCCAATTATACGTACATTGTGATTATAAAGCACTTTTGAGATCTGTAAATCAGAAACATTTTCTATAGTGATTTAGCAATAGCAAGGTTATGATGAGGAAACAATGTGAATATTCAGGCCAGTGAAAGTTCACTAATGTTATAAAAAGGAAATAGCTTTTGAGAGTTATGCAGCTTCATTTACAGACTGCACATTAGATTCTTAATTAAATTCTATTGGCTACATAAGAAAGTGGAATAGAAACAGATTAGAGTGTGAAACTATAAGCACTGTGAACCCTATAGCCAAAATATACACATTTCATGGAATCTACTTCTAATCCGGTCCTGTAATGAAGTATCACACAACAACTATAAAATATGGGGTCATGTGCTTCCAGGGAACATCTTCCAGTTTATCCTTCTCTAAAAGACAATGATGTTGAAATTGCTCAGTGATGCAAAACAAAAAGTGGTGGTTGTTAAAGATGGACCTGCTTCAAAAACATTCCCACTGATATTTTGGAAATAAATAACAGGTGACATTTCAGACTAAACCTATGTACACCTTGTAAATTTCAGAGTGAACTTATTTAAGTCTTATAAAATGTATAAGCAGGTAAGAATTCATTGACTGACTTCTGTATGTCTTTAAATGGAGTTCCAATCTGTAAAAAGTAACCTGATGTCTACCTTGAAAAATTTTTCTAAAATTAGAGAAATTGAATTCTGATATTTTCCTAAGAACAAAAAAATTCACACCTTTCTATGCCAAAACACCTAAGGGGGTTTATCATCTCTAAGAACAAATCAAGGATTACCAACCTATCTGTATACATGTACATAAATTTAGACATCTGGGACTGAAATGATGAACTGTTATTACAGTAACTGCATCTAACTTGGCTGAAGGTTTGCAGATTTTCTATTCAGTCTCTGAGAAGAATAATATAATATGTAAACATTGTCAATTTATTTAACAAATCCTGAAGAAATATTAAGAAATTTAAAAAACTATCTTCCTATAATTTTGGCACATTAATAGATGTAGCTGAGTTTTCACAAAAACTGAACATGTGAATACTACCTAAGATCAAAAATGTCTACAGTAGGAAAAAAAAAAATCTTTGATAGTATTGTATATGTTTTTTTATTATGGTTTTGTTTGTTTTCTTTTTTTTTCAATGACAAGTTAAAAATTACGTTAGACTTTAAGACTTAAAAAAAAGAAAAAGTCTTCTACACTACAGGAAATTCTTTAGAACATTTTCTTTAGAACATACCTTTTGTTCTTTACAAGCTAACCTTAAAAGAAAAGTGGAGAAACTAAGATGGTATGTTTATTATCATACCAGAGCTGTTTGAAGAAGATTCAGGGGAAAATGCCCATTTGAACACTAAATTCCAAATTCTCAAGAATTTCAACTCCAGAATTTCAACTCAGGTCTAGTTTACATTTCCTGAATCATTCAGTTTTGCAAACAGTTACTTTGGAGGCATTTTCACTTGCCTCAATTATGTTGTCTTGCATCACTTTAGTTATATTTTGGCTTGCCAATAATAATAATTAAAAAAACAAGCAAACAAACAAAAAACACCAACCAAACCAACCAACCAACCAAAAAAACCCCCAACCAATTCAACTATGCAAACATCTTATTTTCATTTCAATTATACAAAAATATAAAACCTTCTGCACTCTCATATCATGTTTTTCATAGTTATCTGTGAAAAATAGGCATTTTCACAAATGAAACAGTGCCATCTTGTGTATTAGGGACTTTTTCTCTTGCCAAAGTAGGAACACTTTTCCCAAGGGACATTCATAGATTTTTTTTTCCCCCTAAGAATCATACCAAATCCCATAAATACAGTTGGAAATTTACAGCTGAAAATAGTTTTTCAAGTTGGTCAACAAGCCACGTTAAAATAATATCTTCCATTGAAACAAGCAAAATGAAAACCTCTTTTCAAATGAATCACCACAGGTATTCAGTTCCCCACAAATACATTTTGCTCATGTAATATCTGAGACTTATGCAGTCTCTCTGCATAATGGTTTAGATTCAGTTTTAATTAACAGCTTTAAACTTATTTATGTAGGCTGAATCTTGATCCCTGATTACCTGTGTAGGTCCTTATCAAACAATTTTAAAAGTATTGATGACCATCATTAAAGGAACAATGTAGCCTACAAAATTTTATTTTCTGTTTATAGATAATACCCAAACTCTTATTGGTTTAGACAAATGGAAATAATTGCACTATAACATTCAAATATCATATAAGAATGAGCAAGGAATAATTTTAAATAATGGTTCACATTTGTATTCATTTGAATGCTAAAAATAACCCCAAAAAACAAACAAACAAAAAAAAACACAAAACAAACCACCAAGAAAACTGTTTAACAACACTAATATAGATTCAGAGTAATTAATAACTCTAGAGCAGCTCTTGATGAGTGCTTTCATCGTTTTAAAATTGCATAGTGACATGGAGTGCCTACAGTTTGGGTGGATGTTTTAACAGCTGATAATTCAGTGCTTTTTGTATTCAAAAAATTACTGAATCCTGCAAACTAACTAACTTTGCTCAGAAAGGCAAGGTGAAGGAGATATGTTTTTGCAGTACAAGAAACTCAGCAACAGTGATAAAATTAATACATTTTTAAATGGAACAAGATATGACATCTATTTCTATAATTTTAAAAATTGCAGTATTTTTCAGTCTTTATGTATGTTGGCACAAATATTTGAAAGCTTTTAAAACATAAACAGATTTCTGAAATCATAGGTAAACATACTGCATTATCCAGCCACATATTTTAAATAGAAACGACTCTCATTTGAGAGGAAGATTTCTGGGGAATAAGACACTAGACAAATGGCAAGATTGAATGTCAAGAGTTGATATGTACCCTGAAGGTAATTATGAACCGAATCATGTTTAGATTAGGAAATAAAAACTCTGTCTATCACAGGCATAATCTCAGGAGTAGTCTGTGTCACACTTTTAACTTGCTGTACTGAAACCGCTAGAAGTATAACTGTAAGTTTATAAGAAGTCTTCTAAAAATTTGTATTCAAGGACTAAATATAATCTGACACACTGCATATCAAGGAGTTATACTGAGATTAAGAAATAAAGGATAAAAACCTTTATGTCTTCCATCTATTTCCCATGCACTGTGTAATATACGCAGTTCCAACCCAACAAAACTATGGCAAACAATTCATTTCCTGCCCATTCTTTATTTTTAAATCACAACACTCAAGGTATTCTAAAATTTTCAGAGAATAAATCTATCATCTCACTAAGGAGAGTAAGCTCTCAAAAGGTTCAAATTTATGTCAAAAAATTTCAAAATATTAGATATTCACTCAGCTGCCAGAAGCAACCCTGGTGATGGGGGTCCCAAGCCCCAGAACTACAGAAGAGCCCTGGCAGTGAGACAGGATTTCAAGTATTTCACCAACTAAATTATTCTTCTCTGGGCATAGGTTGGGACTATGGTAAAAAGATACTGAAGGAGAGTAACACTGAAATGAATTTCAGTTGCAGTTAATGGGGGAGGGCACTTGCTGTAGGTAAAAAAAAAAAAAAAAAGTTTCCTATAAGGGAGATGATGAAATAAGTGTCTCTAGGTGAAAACTTAAAACACCTGAACTTAGTTATCATTTCTTTTAAATTTCTGTCACTACAATTGACAGATCCACTGTATGTTTTACATATGTAAATACATGTACATGCACACACATACATATACATGTATCTTCTGTGTATCTTTAAAACATGTATGCATATTAAGTCATAACATAAAACTGCTACAACTCAGACACACTGTTTTCAAGCAGAGGTCATCCGTTTGGACAGAAAGGCACAGATCTGAGGCTCTAAAGTGGTTTTGACAGCTTATCCAGTACTTTACCACATCCCCTCCTACCTATGCCTCTATTTTCCAAATGTAGAAATAAGCCCCCAAGTCCACATAAAGTTTACACTTTAAAAAGGGAAGAACAAGGTTTAAAAATTGTTTTTCACATCACTAGACCAAATCAAAAAGTGGTGACTAAAGAACTTATCCATTAAAAGAAAGCAAAAGCAAACCCATAAGTTTGATTTTATTTTTTAAATCACGTTCCAACAACTTCCACAAAGGTAATTGATTTGTCAAAGTACAAAAACGAATCTTTAAGGACCAAAACCCAAGTAGATGAACAAAACGTTTTTCTAGATCTACCGCATGTAGTAGAGTACTCTACAGGCTAATCTACTCTAGCTTCTTTACACAGAATTAAAAAAAAAAAATCAAAATTTTTTATAGTCACCCAATATTAGAAAACAATTTGCTTATATAAATAAGTTCAATGTTTAGTTGTTTTTTAAATACATCATTAAAATACGCTTGCATATTTTGCATGTTACTGTTTGGAAGTTATAGAAATAAGAGGAATTCATTTACCTGATAATCTGTGATGTCTAACTTGATGCACATCAGGTATATATTAGAAGGAAAATAGGAGCTAGTCCATAAGTGTATAGAGATTGTATTCAGAATTCAGTCAAGCTAACATGGAAGTGAGAGGTCCATGTTATGATTACAACATGCAATATTTTCTGCATCAGCTACAAAATAAGACCCCATCACAATAATAAGCAGCAAGCAATATTTTAAGCTCTAAGAAACATGCACATGCTACTAGGACCTCAAAACATGGCATTCTAATACTTGCATAGCTCATATTCAACATAGCAGTACTGTGCCAGGCATGTTTGCTACATAAATTTTTACATACATATTACCTGAAACAGTGACAACCATCCTCTTGAAATAATTCATAGCTTTAAAATGTCTGTACAAGCATCAAAATGTCTGTACAAGGAAACTCAAGACCCGGTTGGACCTTTATACATGTATTGTTTTCTTTTTTGTTTGTATCTCATGTAAGAAAGACTTCTGACAGTAAAATTAATTTTATTGTTAGAGGAATTTGTATATACTTAGATTACCAAAGATCACTTACTAGTAATTCCTAGACAAAACTTTCACATATCAGTCTAATTTTCGCAAAATACTAATTCTGTCTAGGATGTCAAAGTTGATTTCAAAAAAAGAATTCTCAAAATATTGCTGCTTATGTCTGTATTTCTCTTTACATTTGTTTTACATCTTTTAAAATATAATGAAGAACATTCACCCTGAAAATTCAGGCCACTGGGAAATAACTTGTGATGAGGTGGATGTCAGTCTCTTCTCAAAAGTAACAAGCAATGGAACCAGAGGAAATACCCTTAAGTTGCATCAGGGAACATCTAGATTGGACATTAGGAAAAACTTTTTCCCAAAAGGACTATCAAGCATTGGAATAGGCTTCAGGGAAGCAGTGGAGTCACCATCCTTGGAGGTATTTAAAAGGTGTGTAGATATGGCACTCAGGGACATGGTTTATTGGTGAACTGGGAAGTGCTGGATGTTGGATGTTGAACTTGATCTTGGAGGTCTTTTCAACCTACACCATTCTATGATTCCATGATACCAAGATAAGGCTAGGCAAACTGAACCCATGTAAAAATAAGAGTGTGCCATCTGAGTTCAATAATCTTAGCTACTATATCTCTTTATGCCATCTCTTCTGTGAAGAGTCGACACAAGCTGAAATTGGGTGATAACAGAGAAGTAAATGAGGCTATACCAGGTAATAGATTATATCCTCTGTCTTAATCTGAGTGGCAAATTATTGGTTGGTAGAACGATTTTTCAATATAATTTAAATATGTCAAAGATCAAGAAAAATTCTCTGTTTCCAACTAATTTTCTACCTACACATATCCACTGTGTTTGTTGCCTATGGCAGACAGATACTCTTTCACACATTTTCTAGGTCTAATATCCAGTAAAAACAATTTTTTGAGAAGTGGGTTTTGGGCAGGAGGTTAGTAGGAGGGAATGATAAAATAATTTCTACATGTAATAAAAATGTAATCTTTTAGTCACAGCAGGTAAGAGCTTGTTTAGCAAAATAGTACTGCAGATATTGTGAAAACAGATTTCAGCACAGACTGTCAATGAGCCACACATTTCAGATGAAATGGTGTAACATTGAAACCCACTTGGTCTGGAGGAGAAAAATGTTGCTTGTAATCTCACCTGGCAATAGAAAGAGAAGTGGGTCATATCCTAGTGTTACTGACTAATAAGCTTCCATTTTAACTTTTAGGGATTTTTTAATTCTATACTAATAAAATTACTAACTGTAGTGTTTACTGTTACTGTTCATAAACCAAGTCCTAAAACTATTTTGAAACCTGTGAAATGTACAGATATGAAATAAAGTGGACAACTCACATACTTGTAATAAATAATACTTGTTTAAGGAATTTGTGGATTTATTTTCACAATATTTTGTCAGATACTGTATCAACTGAGAGGACTCCTAAAATTATGATAGAAATGGAGTCTAACTTCAATATTTATTTGTTTTCCTTTTTTGGATCATAAAACATCAAGAAAGAATTAAAGTCTTGCATGAAAACCTTACATGAACTAATACTGTTGACTCTGTAATTATTCTGCCACATCAGATCATATCGATTGACCCAATTTAATTACTCATTCTTAAAATGTTCCACCATCTTACATAAAATCAGCACATAACTCCTTTAAATTTAGCTCATTGTTCCAGAACGATTTTTTTTTCTTTTAATTAGTCCTAAAATCATGGAATATGCTGAGTTGGAAGGGACCCACAATGATCACTGAATTTCAGCTCCTGGCCCTGTACAGTACTACCTCAAGAATCACACCATGTGCCTGATGGCATTGTCCAAATGCTTCTTAGACAGGCTTGACACTGTGATCACTGCCCTGGGGGGCCTATTCCAGTGTCCAACCACCATTTGATTGAAGAACTTTTCTCTAATATCCAACCTAAACCTCTCCTGACACAACTTCAGGCCATTCCCTCGGATCCTGTCACTGGTCACCACAGAGAAGAGATCAGTGCCTGCCCCTTCTCTTCCCCTCATGAGGAAGCAGTAACTGCAATGAGGTCTCCCCTCATCTTCTCCAAGCTGAACAAACGCAAGTGATCAGAGGTGCTCCTCATAAGGCTTTCCCTCCAGGCCCTTCAGCATCCTTGTGGCTCTCCTTTGGATTATT